>JABXJD010000414.1:0-467099 GCA_013375575.1 Percina caprodes | reverse complement strand
CATTCCATTTGTGTCCACCTACTCCCAGCACAACTAGATTACACTGCCACATCAAACAGAATGTTGCCAGTTTCAAATTGTAACACAGAGCCTTTCAGAGCTACAACACCATCTCTGCTTACCGGAGAAACAAAACCTTCAAGGATTATTGGTTCTGTTCTCAGTATACAGACCACAAACCTGCCACAAACACACAACACAACATCTTCAACAAAAACCGGAAATTTATTGTTAACCCACATAGTCGGACATGCCACCCCATCCTTCAATCCTATTCCCTTAACACCAGCAATGCCATCTATATTATCACATGCACCATTTGTAATAAACATTACATAGGAGAAACAAAGCACACCATACTCACACGCCTCAAAAAACACTCCACCAGCCACCTCATCATCTCTGGACTGGAGTCCAACGACGGCTGGACCGTGGGGCAGAGAAAGAGAGCAGAAAAATTTGGATCCGCCTCTTCAAAACTACAATCCCTGCAGGTCTGAACGACATATAGTCTCCTAACCCACTGGTACGTTAGAATTCACCCCCATAAGTTGACTCACCGTTGCCTTGTATGTCCTCCCTTCCCACCTCCCTGACATGGGGTTGAACCCTGCACTCCTAGGGAAGGGACGCTAGAGTTTCCTCTACCCTATCTTCTTTCCTGTCATTTGATATGTTTTTAAAGTATTTAATCCAATTCATATGTATAATCAAGCATGTTCTTATACAACTTTTATCAATTAGATGTGGTTTGCATGCCTTCCCCTTTTGGATACATAGTTTTTTAAGCACTTATGAGCATTGTTTTTGCATGCCCTTTTATCAATTTGTATTAATTTGTTGTTATCTATTTATTATGTATTTCTTGGTTTATTTATTCCAGGGCCAGCTGGAGGTGTGACATGATTTTACTGGCACCTTAATTTATTCAGCACTTATATTTATTGGATTTTTTTAGATGTGTGCATACCCTTTATTTAATTGAGCACTGGAGCACTTATCTTAGCTCTTCTTTCAGACCTTTGATTGCGGTGTCGTCTACTTCTTGCTTTATTACATGTATCTTTCTCCCCCAAAATGTCCTGGTCCCTTTCCTTTCTATAATTGTACACATAGGCCTAACGTGGCCCCCTACCAAACATTTCCCACTGTCCTGCGTTCCATTGTTCTTACCATACCTGGGTTTTGTACCCCACTCCCTCAGGCTCTGGGGAGACCAGAACTGCCCCTACACTACTAGTTAATTTGCCAGTTACAGATATGCGGTCCATCCATTGAGGGAAATTATACAACCCAGGCTTCTCAGAACTCCATCCATTTCTTTCTTCAGATCAATAGGCCAGTGCCAAAAAATTAAAACCTTTAGACCCTAAAGCCTAACCCTAACCCAACCTTAACCCCCTAACCCTAACCCCTAACCACCTAACCCTAACCCTAAACCCTAACACCCTAACCCTTAACCCTAACCCCCTAAGCCTAACCCCCAACCCTAACCCTAACTCCTAACCCTAACTCCTAACCCTAACCCCCTAACCCTACCCTAACCCCCTAACCCTAACCCCTAACCCTAACCCCTACAGGATGACCTAAATTGAAGACACATACGCTCGTTATTTGTAAGTATTAAAATCTTTGCCCGAGGAGTTTCGATGGATGAATAGGTGGCTGTAGCTCTGGGCAGCCAGCAAACCATCCAATTAGCCAACCATTTGGTCTTTTTGGTCGCTGGGAAGGGGCCATGCAAGAACTTTTGCACCACCTAAATGTCGCGTGGGGAGATGGGCCTGAATGGGAAGCCCAACTTCATAGACCTGAGGACCGCTGTGTCTGCTCATGTGAGATCTCCTGAGTTGCTTATCTGTTCTTGCTGGATTTCATTAAAAGTCTGCTGGCTTGACTAACGATAGTAATTTCTTTTCTCACTGTTTTAAGGCCAAGAACAACCTTCCGCCTGAGCAGCAGGCATACAAACTCAAACACACACCCACACATACATCTGTAAATAGTTACTTCATTGTGTTTTAAATATAGGTTAAGACTATTTTCTATTATAGTATCTGTTATATAGTACTCTAAGATTCCTTTTTATTAGATGTCCTATTTTACTTTAAGATTTCCTTTCTGTTGTAGATGTTAAGATTCATTTTCTTGTGTTTTTCATGTGTTTATTATGCTTTTGTGTCAAATTCAAGTTCCTATTTTCAAATTAATTCACTATCTTGTCCTTATTCACTAAAAATAACACAACCATTATAATGAGCATGATTAGCCTTGACATGAAGGTAGGAACGCAAAATTGGTCAGGTATTCTCGACACAGGCCCATATTTGAATTTGAAAAGTTTCAAAGAATAAGAGTAAATAATGACTTAATTTCTATAGATAATGACTTAGTAGCTATGAATAATGGCTTAGGTGTTATAGATAAAGATTTTGTTTCTCAAAGTGTTTAAAAACTGACATTTGTCATACTTCTTACAGGAAATCATGATTTTGCCCAAAAATGTAGCTAGCAACCCCATATTGGTGTCATTAATTCTTTGTGAGCCCACCATTGAATAGGACAAGGTTCCAATCCACTAGCACTATGAATAAATACAGAAACACAATGTACTTCAGAACTGACATTTCGTACACTGAATGGACACCATAGTAATGGCTGTCATTTATTTTAGGAACAGACTATGAAGCTGATACCAGCTTTGAAATAGTATTGAGTAAAAGTTGACATATTCCAGTCTGTGATTATCCATCAAACATAAATAATAATTAATAATAATAATTCCTAATTTCTGCTTTTCTAACTCAAACATTAGGTATAATTTCTTATAAATGAGGTTTATTGACCATAAATTCCAAAAATGACTGTAAAACTAGAGTTAATACGTTAGTGTTACGTAGTGTTGAAAACATTGAAAAGAGTGTCAAAACATGACAAAGTTTTTTTTAAATGATAAAAAGCGTAAACAAAAGTGTTGATTTTCAACTTTGACAGGAAGACAACACAAGGGTTAAGAGCCTGAAAGAAATACTCCCATCCCACTGTATCAAAGGCTTCTCGGCATCTAAAGAGACTACCAGTTCTGGTGTCTCCACAGATGCAGGAGAATGTACAATGTTGAGAATGCGGCATATATTAGAGATTACAAAACCTATTTGGTTGGAAGAGATAATATTAGATAAAATCAGCTCGAGGCGTGAGTCCAAAAATGTTGTAATCTACATTCAGGAGTGAAATAGGCCAATATGAGGTACAGTACATTCCAAATGTCTTTACCTGGTTTTAATATAAGAGTGATAGAGGCAAAGACCCCGGCTCAGGGATTCATTAAACATATCTAAAAGAAGGGGGTTAGGTGTTCAGCAAATTTCTTATAGAATTCGATTGGGTATCCATCTGGTCCAGGGGTCTTACCACTTTTAATTAGTTTTATTAAATTCGCAATTTCACTTACTTGTATTGGTTGTTCTGTTCCCTCAACTGAGTGGCACCAATAATTTAAGAATCTTATCATCTCAGATTTGTCTGCAGGGAACTGTGAGGTATATAACTTGGAGTAAAACCTTTAAAAAGTTTAATTAATTAATTAATAATATTTGGGAGTAGTGTGACCTTGCCCAAATTTGTTTTGATGTTTGGGATTTGCCGAGCTGCATAATGCTGTTTAATTTAATGTGCCAAAAGTCGGCCTTTTCCCCATGTTCATAGAAAGCTCCATGTGATCTTAATAATAATCTTTCAGTTTCTTCTGTGGAAAGAATGTTATATTGCATTCGAAGGTTCAATCTATTTTTAAATAACTCAGAAGATTGGGACGTTGACTGTTCTTCATCTAATTTGGAAATGTCCTCAATAAGCTGGTCTTGTTTCTGCTTCCTTAATTTCCGGTGTCTTGAGGAGAAAGATATAATATCCCCTCTCAGGAGCGGATTTAGTCATTTTGAGGCCTAAGGCAAACACAGGCATGGTGCCCTCCACAACCCTTATTCTCCCCCTTTTCAGTCCTTATTTATCTGAGAAAGACGTGCTCTCTGTCTGACAGCTGTTTTGGCAAGAGTGCTGGATCATCTTCAATCATAACACATTGATTAGGGTGACTGCTACTCACGGGGTCTAGTTGCTGAGTATTATGTGTGTCACCATCTTCGTCATTGCCATAGTTATCATCATGGACAGTGAACGCAGCAGTTCTGTAACCATCTCCATTTGAAGGATCCTGTAAGGTTGTCTTGTATGTATCCCCGCATCGCTAGAGCAACCTGGGCGGACGCCCAGTCTGTAGCCTCCAGCTTCCAGCATGCTGAGCCATTGGTTTACAAACACACACGCAGACGCGCAGTAGGATAATGGAATAGTCCAATGTAGTGGGGACTGGGAGGAGTTTCTCATCATAAATTAAACAATTGGATAGCACTTTAGCGTACCAATTTTTAAAGATTTAATTAATAGGTGAAAAGTAAGACAACAAATCCTTTCCATAAGTTTATGAGGCGTTTTACGGGCCCTTGGTAGCTTGGGGCCTAAGGCAATTGCCTACCTTTGCCTAATGGTAAGTCCGCCTCTGTCCCCTCTAATAACTACTTTCAGTGTTTCCCAAAGAAGGGAAGGTGACATGTTATTAGAATTATTAGTAGAAAGAAAATCTGTAATCCCTCTGGGAATCATATCACAAAAAGTATCATCTTTTAAGAGTATGGGGTTCAGTTTCCACAGAGGGCGTGGGTTATTTAAGAGTGTAAAGGAGAGGTCGAGAAAAGGGAGCATGGCCCCAGAAAACTATAGCCGACTAATCCACACTCTTACTTGAGGGGAAAAAGAACGTATCTAAATAAAAATAATCAATCCTTGAATATGTTTTATGAAATTTTTTTGGTAGTGGGGTACCTGAAGTGCCATGGGTCAATACATCCAATTTGGTCCATGAACATTAGAATTGCTTTGGGAACTTTGGGAGGGAGGAGTCTGTTTCAGATGAGATTTGTCTAATAATGGTTCTAACAGTTAAGATCTCCATCTTGAATTAGGTGGTAGGAGTTTAGATCAGGCAGGAGAGAGGTGATTTGTATATAAAGGCTTTGTCGTCCCAGTTTGGAGCATATATACATTGGCGAGACAAACTGGATTGTTGCTGAGAGACCCAGAAACAATGATCCATGGGGTCAGAGACTATATCTTTCGGGGTGAAATGTAGTTTTTTATGTATTAAAATAGCTGTCCCTCTAGCTTTACCACTGAATTTTGAATGAAATATTTTGCATAACCACAACCTCTTTAGACAACAATGATCTTTAATAGAAAGGTTTTCTTGTAAAAAGGCAATTTCTGTCTTATGGTGTTTCAGGTGAGAAAAACACGACCTCTCTTCCTGGGCCGTTAATCCCCTTAACATTCCAAGATATAAACCTTAAACCATTCCCCATCATGCATGTCTCATTTGTTGTTGTATTCACACTCTATTTACAGTATATATTATGGTGCTATGGGTAAATGAGTGTGTGAACATCATTAACATAAATTACCAAGGATAAACGGAGTTGAAAAGATGTGTAGGTCCTAATAATTAAATTACCCACCTAAAACATGTTTAGAACATACAACAAGAATATAGAACTGAACATTATCCTAAGCTTGTTTCTTGAGGTGAAACTAGCAGCAGGACCTTACAATGTTGGTCACTCCGGTATGAGATTCCTCTTCTAACTATCTAAGGTGGAACATAAAAATTAAATTCAAAAGACCCAGATCCCATGCTAGGTAACATATTATTGATAATGTATTAAAACAAAATGGAGTGATGAGATTAAAAGTAAAATTATCCGTGATATAATAGGTAGTCATAATAAAAAGTTAGGTCAATATCAAAGAGGGAGGGAGGAACAAAGTAAAAGAAAAGGAAAATGGAATTAAACAGAGTGCATGTCTGTCTTAGGTCACAAATTAGATTTTAATACATTAATATGTTTCATAAAAGCTGATTAATATGTACATTAAAGTTTTGGACATATGAAAAGCTTGATTTTACACCACAAAGTCAAGAATTATTTTGAAATCGAGGCTTATGAGTCACCTGAAGTATTTTATTATTATTTTATGACATGAGTCACATTTTCTCACTATTAATAAAAAAAAATGAATTCATATAAAATCAATTCTCAGACACAACTTCCGCATTCAAACATTTTCCTCTAGTCCAAACAAGTCTAGGCATACAGTACCTTCAAATATAATAATAATAATAATAATAATAATAATAATAATAATAATAATAATAATATGACCTCCAAGACCCTTGGCCTCCACTCTAAGCCCCAGTTAATGGCTCCATGTCTGGGTGATGACCCCCAGGGCCCTCAGCCTCCACTCTACGCTCCAGTAAATGGCTCTATAGAGGCCAAGGGTCTCATCCCCTGTTGATAACATTAGCTTGCATATTTTGAGCAGACAGTTTGTGTTTTGATGTAAACACCTTCCATTTGAACTACAGAATGTATATGTACACATCTACTGTAATGAAAAGGGCCAAGGGTCTCATCCCTTTTTCAAGCATTCCTGGACAGGAAAGAAACACAGCATAATGATGTATTTCTGGAGTTGTGCCCCATGTAATAAAACATCTGCTGATATTCATTGCAGTGGGAAAATCATGGGCTTTCATTTCATGTATGACATGATGGTATTGTTTTTACTGTGGGATCAGGACAGGCATGAACATGAAGCCCATATGAGGCCAAACTGTAATGCCACGCAGGGACTGTAAACCACCCAGATACACTTTAAAATACATGCCTTTCGCCTAAATGTTTTACCAAAAAGTGATACAGCTCCCATATACTTTGGCCCTCTGGGATGTGCCTGAGGTTATTGGGAAGTTAACACTCAATGTTTTGTTCCAAGTGTCAATGGGATTCTAAGCCTTACTGACACAGAGCTACAGAGGTTAGAATGGAGATTTTCTATTTCCGTCCAAGTAAAGCATCTGTAAAATGATTTAAAAACACTACTGTCAGCATATTAAATTGGCTACAAACAAAACTAGTACCATAGCCACATGTCTCAACTTAATAAAGAAAAAATCCAGAAGAAAAACACTCAGAAAATTGATTTTTTTTTATGACGTTATTTCTACAGATTTGTCTGTGTTTTTCTTGTTTCCTTTGAAAAGTGCAAAGAAAAAAGCCAAAAAAGTGCAAAATACAAAACTTTCTTTTCCGCAGACACTACAAGATTGTGAGGGGACCAGCTCGTTTTGGATTTTTGGCGAATGGTGTGCTGCATGAGAGTGTTCATGAAGAGTTAATGCTTGCAATTGATGAAAACGTGTATGAGTGGAGAAAACAACATTCAAGGAAGTTTTTCCATGCCTCTCTTGTCTAGTGCTCGCTATTGGTGGGAATTGTTGGGTTTCTGTAAATAACATCACAGCGAAGATCTGCTCTTTTATGAAAAGCACAAGTGTTGTGATTTGACGCTATATAAATACAACTGAATTGAATTAATTTGTGTTTTTAGCTATGAAAATGAGAAGCCATCTGCAAAGCGTTCCAGAGGGGTAGCTGCCTCTTTTTCATGACATAGAATGGAGGAACAGACTGCTTTTGACCTGCTTACACGGACGTTTCCTGTAACAATGAGTGGTGGGGTGCCAAAGATAAGCCAGCGTTCCCACCTCACAGGGATACATGACCACAGCTGTTATGATAAATGGCGTGCAGAGCAGCTTGAAATGCGAACTAAACTTACACTTTGTAAGTATTCAATTATATATCTACATTTTTATAGTTGACAAACTTATGGTTTCCTTGCCTGAATAATGTAAATAAATGGAGAGAAACTTGCACATTCCATTTGTTCTTTCCACAGAAACATTCTGCAGGCGTCTGCCTTAAGACTTAAGACCTGGATGGCCAGTCAGGAGTGGACAACCAACTGCCCAAATGGGAAATATATTCTTCTCAGTGGAGGCACCCAGAAAGTGTTTTCCGATGCAGCCAGAGGGAAAGGCATACTGAAGCTGACAAAGTCACAAAAGTGGACTGGACTGGTGGCAATGGAGGTTCCAGGAGGGAAAACATCACAATAAGACCATTCTTGAAGAACAAAGTAGTTTGTGACTACCACGGAAGTCTACTTAGCGGAGGGCAAGGCCATCCACAACAACTCTAAAGAAGGAGAGATTTTATGTTTTTCTTCAAGGATGCAGAAGGTGTGGCAAAGTGCATAAATGCATTGGCTTGCATCAATGTCATCCTGAGAGAAAGCTTCGCAGGCTGATTAACCACTCGAGCAAATGGGCCAACCTGAAGCCGAGGTACTTTGCTATTGACGATAGCGACAATGTTATGGATGTGCTTCTCTTCGGTTAAGAGAAAGTCTTTTTCTGGGGAAGGACTGGATGTAGATTGACTTTAAATCAACAATCATTTTGACACACTGATACTTGCATATAATAATGATTTCTTTGTGATTGTTTTTAGAATTGAATTTGAGTTGGGGACTTTTACAAGTGAAGTTTAGCCATTTTTTGTTCTTTTTAAAAGCAACATTGCTTAATAACAGTTCTTAAATTGATATTTAACTAGTGTTGTTCAATTGGACTCATTAAAGAAGCATTTAGCTCATCTTGTGCTATTTTGTTTGTATCACTTCTGCCTAATTCAGAAAAATTCCACATACATGTATGAGGTGACTTCAGCTTGAGGGGAAAATGAAGTAATGGTTATTACCTCGGAGTTTAGGTAATGATGTTTGTTGTTCAAAAGATGCATTAATCAGAGGCAAGAATCACAATATAAAGAGATTTGTCTTTTTTTTTTCTTCATTTTATTATTTTTGCTAGGCGTTTTAACCAGTCATTTTAAATGCTGGATTGACAGACAAAATCTCCCCAATCATTCCAAAATTATTCAAAGATTTCTTTATTTATTGAACCACATGCACGTCTTTAAAAAATGTACATATGGTTGTATTGAACTGGAATCATGTTGACAAAAACTCACCAAAAATTCAAAAATTATTCAAATTTCTTTTTTTTTTAAATTGAACCACACGTCTTAAATATTTGTACAGGAAGTAGGCCTTCGCCCATCTCTTAGGACAAACTGACCCATGTTCTGCTTTTCACATGGAACCCTTCTCCACTTCGGCCTTCAAAGTTCTCCTTTAAACATTTGCTACTACCACCAAGATCCAGCCTGGCCCATAGCCCTTGGAGCTCCTGTTGCCGCCAAAGGCCGGGTAATGGACTACTACTGTATTATTTTGAAGCTTAAGACAACGTAAATGCAAGAAAATACCACAAGGCACATCACAAAACAATTGTCACAATGTAATGTGGTGTTTTTTTCATAATACACAATGGTGCTTAGATGTTGAAAACATGAATTTTCAAATCTGGCAAAAATAATCATTTATTTAACAGTTTAAATAAATCAGAAACATCTACGTTGTTAGAATGTTAGATAATTGGCAATAAATGCCACATATGACAGTTCAACCAATGTGTTACAAGGAGGTCACACCTATGAGACATCTTCACCACATGTGATGGAGAAACATCACCAGGGCAACAAAGTCAAGCTGGACTGACTACTGAATCGCACCAAGTCTACCAAACTACGGTTTTACTAGCCAAAAATGCACACAGACGTTGAATTTAAAATTGCCATATTTCTACCCCAAAAAAGGATGTTATTGCCTCTCAAATTTTAAATGAAAGATTCCAGATTATTAAAGAATTTTAAAATAATAATTGAATTCAAATCATCCCTCCTGCTCTCCCAGCCCAGTCTCGTGGCAGTTTGTGAAATGGTCACGTTCCCATTTTGTGGTGAATGAACAAAAAAATCATGTCCCTGTTGATGAATCAATTGATCAAAATAACGTGTCCATTTCACAAACTGCCGCGAGACTGGGTTGGCTCTCTAAGGACCTTCTTATTTTTTTTTTTTTCTCCAACGTGGGTGTGACATAGATTTTATGGTAAAATCTACAAGAAACAGTTGGAGCTGTTCAGGATTTGGCAAAGTTGCCATGATTAATTAAACCTCATAGTGACGACTATATTGTAGTGTAAAGAGAAGAACTTCCACTCTTGGTTATGGGTAACCAGAGTACAAAGTCCCGTGATCCTGCGGAGTCCGTGGTAGATGGATGAAATGGTAAAGACATATGGTTCTGCCTGTATAGAGCGACTTTATCGGTCAACAAAGTTTGGGTCTCCACAAAAAGGTTATTGCGCTCCGATAACGTGTGGGGCAGCGGCTTATACATTGTCTCATACTAGCAGCCTACATCTGCTATTTTTACTGCTTTTGTACTGTTTTTAACTGCTCTTTAATGTTTAATTTCTTATACTGCAATGTAACTTATTTTCCCATTTTATTTGAACTATTTTTAACTGCACGTTAATGTTTCATATCTTGTACTGCACTGTAACTTTTATTATTTAACCTTGTAATGTAAAGCACTTTGAATTGCCCTGTTGCTGAAATGTGTTTATACAAATGAAGCTGCCTTGCCTTGTAGCAGATTACAAAAGAAAATACAATTCAAAACAGTCCCATAATGACCTTCCTGCCCCTCTTATCTTTTTCATGCAGCCCCTATCTTGTAATTATATTATAAAGTAAGATAATGGGTGTAAGCAGTGTCAGAATAACAAAATGGTTTATGTTTTTTTGGATCTCAGGATTGTGATATACAGTCACAAAAACACTGAATGTGTCTGATAGCTGTACGGCAGTGTTTTTCAACCTTTTTTTTTTTTTTTTTTACATAAATAAATCCTGCGGCACACCACCAACTGAAAATGTTACAAAATGACACATTGTGGCCTAATGCAGTGTATATAATTAAAATGTAGCCTCTCAATTTGTTTATGGTCACTTAGTGTGAAACCTGGGCCTGTGTAGATGAACACACACATATCCTGGCAGGAACTGGAGAAAGGCACACACAAAGCACTTCCTCAACTCTCAGTCGCTCACTTTTTAGTTTTTATAGCAGTCATGCTTGAGAAGGTCAGCTCACAAAGATATGTTGTGGAAAATGGGAGCAATGCTGAAATAGCTGTTTGGCAGAATGGGGAACTCCTTGGCAGCAGTCAACCAAAAACTGTCAGCAAAGCGTAGCTTTAAACCACCGTCTTGTCTCACTTCAGTTAGTCCCTCCTGCTCCTGCAAAGTCATGTCCTTTCCAAAAACCTTATATGTGGGTCCCTAACCCAGTCAAGGCATTCAGTGGAGGTTGAGGGGAAATAAAATGACAACTTCTCATCAAGAGTTTTCAAATAGGTACCTATTATCTCACACAGTGCAGCAGTGTTGACACCTCCTTGCCATTTCTGGGTGAGTGGGATCATGTCAAGCTTGGCATTTTCCAGATGTTGTTGCCAGAGGTGCACCTTTGAATCCATTTATCTGTGCTTGTGAGCAGGTTTTCACTTTGGCCTTGCATTCGTGTGTTCAGTTCATTACGATTGCTGAAATATATCCGCCATGCATGCCAGCCTTGCACACCACTCATCAGATGCAAGCAGCTTTGCGTCATCACACCTCTCATCAGTCAAAAACACTCTAAGTTCCTCCCGCCGCTCATACACGGGCCAACACTCTGCTTTGGAGCAATAAGACTCATTGCTCCGCTCCCATTTCCTCATATAAAGATGCAAATATGCAACTTTTCAGGAGCTAGGTCTGCTGTTAAAGGTTTGGCAACAAGTGCTCTCATGTGCAAAAACAGTGTGTAGCAATAACATCTGGGTTTCTCTCTTTCACTGCTAACGAAGCCTTTGCAGCGCCCGAACATGGCTGCTGCTCCATCAGTGCAGATACTCTTGCAGTTTTCCCACAAGTTTTCTCGGATGGCGTCTCAATCCACACATTGGCCAAGAGTTGAGCATGTCCACTAATGTCCGTAGACTCACCAAGTTGCAATGCAAATTTCCCACTGATGTGTCTCTTTTCCAAAACAGTACATTACGTCTGGCAACTGTGTTATCTGAAAGAGGGACTCTGGTTACTTTTACCGCGTCAGGCCGAGCATCTTGTTCACAATGGCTTTGGCTACTAGTTAATCTACTAAGTAACTAGCTTTGAGGGCTCTCTTAGACACCTTTGTTGTTTTTCTCTTTACCGTTACCTTTTTCTCAGTGTCAGACAAAATAGTCCATGTTCTTGTTTTGAAGTGAAAGGTGTTTTGTTTGGAGACATTTGGTACCATGGCACTGTTGGATAGCTTTTCCCCACAAACCAAGCATAATGGTGTCGGTGTGTTGGTCCCTTGTGAAAGATTACTTTTGTTGTATTGCCTCACGCTCACTGTTTTTGCTCTCTTCTGACCACCACTTACTAGGTTCTTCATCTGGGTTAGAATTTTAACAAGTGCCCAGATAAGAATTTTTTTTTTGTCCATCGCTGTTGCAGCCGTCTTACATCGATTGACCTTTCAAGGTGGCAGTAATTCTATTCTCTTAAATCAACAAGGTCATTATTGCGCTATACTTCCACCTACTGACACAGAATAGTATTTGATTTCTCTGCCAGTCATCATAGTGCAGGCACTGATGCGCAACAATGGCAAATTATTTGCAGTAACGAAAAATTTATCCTATTTTACTTATTTGGTTCAACATTTTCCACGGTACACAAGACAGTCTCTCACAGTGGTTGACGGGTCTCGGTTGAATCCACATTTAGTGTTTTACAATACGTATTGTAACAGTGCTGCAAATGATTGGAAATTACTTTGGGACAACATGACTGGGCAATGATCCAATTCAATCAAGTCAAGAAGTGAGAAGGCATACATATTCATGACTTTCCTTTTGTTAGTTTTGTAAATAACTGAATTGCAAATACGAAACCACATTAATTGTGTCTGTGCTGAGATATATGTGTTAACAATGACAGTATTTGCAAATGTGCTTACCACGAGTTGCATCTGCCACTGACTCTGCCATCCAATGGGAAGTTTAGAGGGTTTTGGAGGAGATTAGTAACAATAGCTTTTATATGTGTCCTGCAAAGGACCCATACGGCCATTTCAGCAACATTCTGTCTCCTCAGTGTCAGGTAAAAATATTAAATTGAGGAGATTAATCTCTGCTGTCTGGAGCACTTAGGTTTGGATCACCTGGTTTCTGTTTGTTCACCGTAGTAAAAATACAGTTCCTCCATTAACATTTTGGAGTATAAGCCATCGATGGTAGACTTAAAAACAGCTAAGACATGACTAAGCAATTGTATATGCTCATATACAGTAGATGCCAAACATTCATGGGGCACAAACCTTGTCTACTGTACGATGAACTAAAAAAAAAACGTTTCTGCACGTTAGACTTATCCATGCAATCATTATCTCCTTGGCTGCAAGGATTTTTTCAAGGACGAGACAAGATTGTCCAAAGGGCTAAAACCCACTTTAACTCGGGCCACGTTATTGACTGTAGCATGTCTGAGGGTCAGCTTGTGGGTTTTGTAAGGGCCAGCATGAGGGACAAGACCTACAACGTATTGATGAGTTATGCTGGAAGGTTGGTAACATTAGTTATCGTGCTGTCAGATAAACGCAGTATTAACGGCAAACCCATTTTAACAGCGTCAATTATTTTATAACGTTGTTTTTGGCCTAGCAAACTTTGTAGTTTTTTCACATGCTGTTGGAACAACTAGTAATGTTAGAAAAACAACAACACCACACCGGATCTAGCTAGATTAAGTATTTTTTCACCCTTTTACTGATGGACAGTGTTACATTGTGTGAGAGATTATTTGCTCCAATAAAAAAAACATTTGTACAAAGCGAGCCGATCCATTTTTCCACGTTGATAAGAGTCTTAACAAATGAGAAAAAAATAATGGGACAAAAAGAAATCAGGGGACACTTAGAATCGATAAAAATGTGCAACTAATTGTGGTACATTGCTAGTTAACTATGACATTAATGTGAATAAATTAAATATTTTAAACGTTTGCCAGGACTACTTAGTTAACGTTAGCTAGGCTACTGTAGCCTTCATACTTTATATTGATAATTTTATTATGTCACTGTCAAAACAATATTTAGCCTGGGCATAATTCTTCATGCATTTAAAAATTGGAAAATATCTATGTGCAAAATTGCGTGATTTACACATTTTCTCTTTTATGGCTCAAACGCCATGCACAGTGATTCCTTGAATGTTGCATAGGCTACAGCAGTTGATAATATTTAACATAATAATAATAATAATATACAGTACATATAAAAATATACACTACCATTGAAAGTTTGGGGTCACTTAGAAATTTCCATTGCACTGCATTATAGTCAGAATACCAGTTGAGATCAGTTGCATTGTTTTTTTAACCAGGGCAGGTTTCAGATTACTTTATGTGCTTACATAATTGAAAAAGGGTTCTCTAATGTTTTCTCAGTTAGATTTTTAAATAATGTCAGATTAGTGAACAGAATGAGCTTTTGGATCATTGGATGTATGGTTGCTGATAACAGGCAATGTAAATTTTGCATTAAAGATAAAGCTGGTATTCTGTCTATAATGGAGTGGAAGGGACATTTGTAAGTTTAAGTGCGTGTGTGAGGGGGGAGTGAGAAAGAGAGCTGTTCTCGTCGCATTTCGGTTTAACGCATAGGCTATTTTGATTGGGTTGGAGGCGGATTGGCTCTTCAGTACGGATCAGGCAGCTGGGGCAACTTCCATTTGACTCCAGCCCTCATCACCTACTGAAAGAGGTCGGATCTACTGCATCTAATGCATCACAACATCTTCAACCTTTCGTGTCAGCAGTGTCTTGTGTCATAAAGGGCTATCAAATACACACACAAGCATAGGCTACACTGAACACATATGCTTTAGTAAAGCTAATAGAACTAGATGTTTCAATCCCTTTAGTAGAAAACTCTTGACAATAGCATTCGGTATGGAGTGGAGAAATAAACCATCTCATTAACCCTTGGGTGTTATTCGGGTCTGAGGGACACATTTTAAATGTGTGCTAAAAGAAAAATTATGCTATTTATTAACTCAAACTCACTGGCCTTGGCTCATTTTATGTGAAGAACATAAAACATACTTTATTTTCAATGACTGCACACGGTACACCGCTCCTACACGTAACTATTACATATGAGGTGTTTGGGTCTAGTTGACACAAGTGTAATTAAATGTAGGTGCTATGAAACCCGGGGCGGACTGGGACACATTACCAAGACACGTGTATACTAACTACATTTGTGTACAGATGATGACATGATATATAAGCAGTACCTTATGTAAGAGATTTTTAAATATTTAATGTAACTACCTGGCCAACAATGCTTACTACTTTTTGAAGAAGACATGTTTATAACAAATTGACACATACTGCCTAATTATGCTGTTTTTATGCTGTTATTGTTGTTCTTTTTTGGCTCTGTCAGTCTGTCTGTGTTTCTTTCTGACACTGCACAAACTGTCTGCCTGGTCCCTCATTTTTTTGAGCAGTCCCCTCACTCACTCTGACATAGGACCTGAGCATGTGTGTGTAATTCAGGCCTGTGTGTAATGTGTGCAATAACAACAGAGTGTAAATTGTAATTTTCGCTTGTGGGACTAATAAAGGATACATTAAATTAAATTAAATTCATTTTTTCATCTGTTTTAACTGCAATTTTTTTGGCTGTCTGTGATTATACTTCAGGGATTTTCCTTGGTCAGAATAGACGAATGGGAGAACACAAGCATGGGGGCTCTGGGGGTCCTCCCCCAGGAAATTTTTAAGGTAAAGGACTTCAATTCCTGCATTCTGATACATTTCTAAGCACCAATTTATGGTAAAAACGTCAACATTTATGACAAGGAAATCACAAACTTCTGGTGGCAGGTAACAATTCAAAATACAAAATACAATGGAATATTATTATATTCAGTAGTCCAGGAAGGGGGCATTCACATCTGGGACATGGTCCATATAAGACAACACTCCAAAGTCCAGTTGTTATATTAGCATTAACAGGGCTTATGGTAACTTTCACCGGGAGGGTCCGGTACAGCCTGAACCCTGCAAACAGAGATCCCGTTTGAAGGTGATGTGCTTGATTTGAACTAAACGTCCAATTTTGAGTAACCTCTGATTGGGTCGGTTGGCACATCTTAGGACTAGGTTGTCCGTTGCCAACAGGCCAAATGCTTAATATTTATAATTAATAATATTATTATTATCATTATTATTATTATTAAAACCATAGTGAAATGGTGCAATCGATAAAAACCCATCCTATGCGCTGTCGGCCTGTAAAGACAATTTATTTGTATATTTTAAAAATCTGACAGGCCCACATGCCGGACTGGCCAGTGTCTGCTCTTCTGGCTCCCTATCGCTGGAAGACTTTGCCATTGAGACCTCAAGACCTACAGTCTCAGTCTTCTACCACCACTTTCAGTCTTAAAAAAATCAATGCAAACAAATAAACCGACTGCTTTATTCTGTGTAACTCGCCCAGCATGTTGTCATTGTCAGAAGAAAGATTGGATGTTTTCTCAGCCTCCTTAGCCTTCTGTTTGGCTTTCTTATAATCTCCTGTGGAGGAAGAAAAATATGCACAGTATCAGGCTTGTTTTGATTGGAACTATACTGAGCCGAAATTCAGTCGAACGTTGTTGTCTTAGGTTTTTACAAATGAAAAATTATTCAGGCACTCATAGATACTCAACAGTAGAGCAAGTAAAAACTTGGAATTTAAAAGCTATCATCCAGTTTTGTTTGACTGTGAGCACATATTTGTCGCAGTTTGAATGGGTCTCAACAACCTGTTGTGATACAAGTTAAACAAACCTGTCGTCCACAGGTTAATTGCCCATTGCTGCGTTCCAGACACAATTTTTAGCCCGTAATTTACGATTTCAAGTCACGACTGAGAAAAACTTCTAGCTAGCATTACCGTCGCTAGAGGCTACCTAACGGCTAACTACCGTTGACATTAGCTAGCGCTTGCTGATACTAGCAATTTCTAGTCTACAACATATTTTAATACACAATCGTATGTGTATTGTTTTGATTACAATGTGCAGAATAATTTACCTATTTATGTCTATTTCCATTCCTCACTGTTAATCAGGGGTCAACATTGTTGTTTGTTTATGTGTGTGTATGACGTCAAAAACTGTAAATGGGACCACAGCAATCTAGTATAGGGTGACCAGACGTCCCTTTCCAGGGACAGTCCCGGTTTTGGCGACCTGTCCCGGCTGGATCTTTCCCGGAAATGTCCCCGGATTTCACTGTGACTGACAGACCCGAAATTGGAATGAAAGAAAGAAAATACTGACCAAACGGAGCCGATAGTCGCACACCTCCCCGCAGGCTCCAGACAGCCAGAGCCAGCGCTGCTCAGAGAGGTTTTAGAAGCCGTGTTTACGATGCTAAAATCACTGATTATTTACATGGAGTCTGGTGGGTTTAGCGAACGCAATTTGGACTTTTTATGTTTTAAAAGGATCTTAATCTTTAACAGGAAGGTCGACCTCCTTAGAAATCCTTTCCATAATGTTGTCAGACACTTAGAATATTAATCTGAGTCTGTCAGCAGCATTTTTATGAACGTAAATACAAGCTGGACAATTATCCAATTAACTTCCACTGTAGCTTGTTTCTCTGCTGCTGACTGCAGCGATCTCGTTTAATACTGCATCAAAGGAAAATATGTCCTCAATAGTTTTCATTGTATCGGATTCTCAATGAGTTGTTGCAGAAACAAGCCTGAAGTAATTCAGTACATTACAACATTATGAAATATTAAGACTTTCTATCTTGAAATATTAAGACTTTCTATCTTGAAATATTAGGACTTTCTATCTTGAAATATTAGGACTTTCTATCTTGAAACATTCCCCTGGAGTGGAGTATGAACTAGCAGCAGGGGTGAGTCTAGGATCAGACCTTGGGGGAACACAGCTCTAGGTCTAGTGTACCCGTTTTAAGTTTTACAAAAATAAAAACATGAAGTGTTTTGGAGGTATATACACCTCTGAGCTGAAAATGTCCCCGGATTTTGTCTGAGAAATCTGGTCACCTTAATCTAGTATGAGTTCACGAGTAGTAAGTTCCAGGGCACTTTTACAGGAAGAAGGTTGTGAAAACACAGGTTACAGGTTGTCTGGAACGCAGCATGAGTACACGGCCCCAACGTCACTTCACTTCACTTATTGTCCAATCAGGTAGCATACCCATTCCTAATTTAACAAAACACCTATAATCAACGACATGCTTTCTCTTTTTTAAACTCCTGCACATTATGATTTTTGGCTTCCTCTTTAGTCTACCCTTTCTTCATCTTTCATCCTCAGACCAAGAAACATTTTTGATAGGTGCAGGCGAACAGCCCACTGGGTAGTGTCTCTAGTTAACTTTCCACTTCACACTGAGACAACTGAGCTATGACAACAAACACCACTCAAATAACCAACGAAAGCATAAGGGTTATCATTAAGTAAACCCCAGTTCCTCCCTTAAGCCTGACTCTTCTTAGAGGCGTGGGCTCAAGGCAGTTTTAAACACCGCACAGCACATCCAGCCTGAGAGTAAGCCAAATGCAATGAACAGAGTATCCCCAACAGAGAATATAATCTCCACGCAGGATTACCTCAAAACAAAAAGGCAAAATAGTAGAAGTAGTAAGCCAATGGAAGAACTAATAAAAATCATTTCAGATGGTTCACTTGGGGTCTACCAGAGTTTACCTCTTACATAACAAACCACAGTTGCATTTGAACTCAACTTAATTTGTAAAATGTGAAGTGAGGGATAAAAACAGACGGGCACATAGAAATACATTACTTAAGGCACATCAGATTCTGATACAAATGCAGCAGTGGGGTTGCAAACGGGCAAAATGGGAACAAATTGATGGGAAATTATGGGAACTAAAGAGGATTTACGAGAATTAACTGGAAATGTTAGGTAAACTCCATACAAACTCCATCTTATACAAACAGAAATATAAACATTTTGTTATGTAATAAGCAGACATGCATATAAAGTGAATACAAATGTTGAGGTATCCATCAGTAGAGCTTTAATAGATTCTTTCTTTGAACAACAATAAACAGATAGCATGCAAGTGAATACTTTGAGTTATTCGTCAGTAAAACTTTGATATTCCAACCCGGTCTCACAGCAGTTTGTGAAATGGTGCCGTTATTTTGATCTTTTGATTTGTCAACAGGGACCAAAGTCCTTTGCTGTTTGACCCATCCACCAACCCAACCAACCTCTCTTTATACTACTCACTACCGTAATGGTGCCGTTATCACGAAGTACGCTTCCCATTGAAATACATTAGTTTAAAATTTGTGCTCACCACCAAAAAAATCTAAATCACAAATCAGTAACATCACCATTTTACAAGAGACTCATGAGACAGGGGTATATATATATATATATATATATACATATATATATATATAAAATACAAGTAAATAACAGCTCAGGGAATATGAGGACCCAGAAGCAGAGAGCAGGCAGGGGTAAGTTGAGCAAAACAAAGTTCACATGAACAAATGGAGTCCGAGTACAGCAGACAAAAACTTCTTCCAGAAAGTAGCAGACAAGAAAACAGGGAATCCAGACAACAAAGGTAATCCAAAAACAGGAACTAGAGAAGAAAGAAAATCCAAGGACAAAAAAAAAAAAAAAAGCACATCTGACTGAAACTGGAACACTACAATGATCTGACACAGGAGAAGGGGAACACAAAGACTACATACACCGGGTAACAAGCAAACACAGGACAGGTGACACTACACTTAGACTTTATTGTCATTCAACTGCACATTCACATATAGAGTTGAGCGAGATTTCATTGCAAGGCTCCAAAAAAGGTAAAGAAACAAAAGACAAGTAAAGAGAGTACTAATACAGTAAAAATATAAGTATTAATATAAATAATAAAGTATGTGCAATATAAAAAATAAAAATTATTGTTATAAGACAATTGTGACTAGAACAAATATCAATAGCAGCAGGATGTATTGCAGTGAAATTAATATACATGTAAAGTTACATTAGTGCAAATAGGGTTCACAGTGTAGGGGGGGGGGAATTATTGGGAGTTCAACAGTCTTTTGACGGGGGGTGAAGCTGTTGTTCTGCATTTTGAAGCTGATGAACTTCTTGCCGGAGGGCAGCAGGGAGGGGTTCTTAGTGATTGGCTGAGCCTTGGTCATGGTTGGGATGGGAGGGGTCTTTAGTGACCACCAGGTGTCCCACCTCATCTCTGTAGGACAGTTCCTTATTGTCCCTGATGAGACCCACCAGGTGTATCACCTACTCTCTGTAAGCCAGTTCCTTATTGTCCCTGATGACACCCATCACTGTTGTGTCATCTGCATTCTTAATGATATGGTTTGTACTGAACCTGGCACAGCAGTCATGGGTCATCTGGGTGAACAGCAGTGGGCTCAGTACACAGACCTGGGGGAACTGGTGCTGAGGGAGATGACGCTGGAGGTGTTTTTCCAACACTTACAGACTGGGGTCTGGCTGTGAAGAAATCCAGCAGCCAGTTATACAAGAGGGTGTTGAGTCCAAAGGGGGTCAGTTTGCTCACCAGGTGCTGGGGGATGATTGTGTTGAATGCTGAAGTCCAGAAACAGTGTTCACACGTGGGTGTTGTTCTTCTCCAGGTCTTCCAGGCTCAAGTGGAGTGTGGAGGACACGGCGTCCTCTGTAGAGCGTTAAGCAAACTGTATCGGATCAAAAGTGTGTGTGTGTGTGGGGGTGGTTTGGAGATGATGTGGTTCTTCACCAGCCTCTTGAAGCACTTCATGATGATGGGAGTAAGGGCGACAGGGCGGTAATTGTTGAGTGATGAAATTGTCGGTTTTTTGGGCGCTGGTATGATGGTGGCAGTCTTGAAACAGGATGGGACGACAGCATGGGTCAGCGAGGTGTTAAATTTGTCCATGAGGACATCAGCAACTGGTCAAAACAGTCTTAGAGCACCTGTCCCTGCATGTTATCGGGCCCTGCTTTGAGCGTCCCATGTCATCCGTCCCGTCTCATGCAGTCTCGTCTCATGCCGAGGTGTGTCCAACGGTAAATTCAGAGGGTCAAAAATAGCCTACATTTGATGAAACCTGCATCAGCGACGCAGCCGTTCCTGCCAACTAACGGCAGGATTTCCTGAGGAGGGATAACAAGAATCTGCACACAACAATAACAAGAATACAAAAATAAACATGTTACACTCTTTCCAAGACTCTTTTTAATTTTATATTCTATATTGTTTTCACACTTCACTGGGACATTGCTGCAAATACAACATGGTGAGAGCATTGGACTGTATAGCTCTACTGGCGCTGCCTCGGCCTCGGGTCTCTGAGACCCGGGGCAGAATGCGGTTGTATTTTTCTTACACTTCCACGCCAGCGGTTCCATTGTATTTTGTGTTGTATTGTATGAAATGGGGAAAATTAGTTGGGAGAGAAATTCCTTCTATGGCTGCAACTCTATAGAAGGAATTTTTTGTTTGCCTATAATCTGCATTTATTTTAGAGACAGACATATATTTTAAGTATTGAAAAAACACAAATATTTTACTCATTAGCATGATAGTTGACGCAAGCTTTTACTTTGGAAAGTTAGAGAGATATAGTATTTTATTCCAGATGCAAGCTTTTATTTTGAAAAGAAGAAACTCAGGGATGGCAGAAGGATTTTTTTAGTTTGTCTATAATCTGCATTTATTTTATTTATTTATTTTGCATATATTTTAAGTGTTTTATTCATCAGGATGATAGTCTGCTTTAATCTTGTAGACATATTTTTTTTAAGTATTTTATTCATTTGTATGATTGCCGTTACTGTTAAGTTAAAAAAAACACCAAATATTAAAAGTATTTTATTCATTTGCATGATAGTTGACGCGGGCTAGTTTTATTCCAGACGATAGTCTGCATTTATCGTGTCAACACAACCATAACATTCAGAAATGAGCAAACTATATTTATGGCAAAATTGTTACTTTAACAGTTTTTAACATTTTTCAATTGATTGCAACGAATTTACCCGTGACTCCATCTGGAAAATTATTCGCGATTTCGTATTTTTACCCTCTGAATTTACCGTTGGACACACTTTGGCATGAGACAAACCACATGAGACGGACGGATGACATGGGACGCTTCAGGCTGCAGCTATACACTCTTGGCTTTTCGTGCGTTCAGTCTTCTTAACGTCCTCTGGACATCAGCTGTCTCATCTCTGAGTGCCTGTTCATCTGGGTGAGGTGTGGATTTCATTACAGGAGTGCTGATGAGGAAGTTTGTGTTTGTCTTAACAGGACAGAGGAGCAGCCTTGTAGTCTGTGCTGGTCTGGATGCGTTGCCACATGCGTTTGTCGAGTCGTGGAAGAATCCCTGGATTTTCTAACCATAGACATGCTTTGCTGTTCTGTTTGCATGGTTCAGGTTGGCTCTGGCTGATCTGAGCGCCTCTGTCTCCCCACCCTTGAACGCTGCATTTTACCCTCAGTGTTGCACGTACGTCATTGGTCATCCAGAGTTTCTGATTTGCCCGTGTGGTGGCGATCTTGGTAGCATGCATTTCTGGATGTATGCAGACACAGATACATAAACATCCTCGAGCATTAGTGTGTTGGATTTCAGCTTTCTTGAACATGTCCCAGTCCTTGCACTCAAAAGCCAGCAGTGATCATGACGGTGGTAAATTCCCTGGGCAGATAGGCAGTTAGAAGGGTCTACATTTTATGGTCAAAAACTCAATGTTCAGAGAGCAGTGACTTGTGATCACCTTGGCATTTTTACAGGGATTGTCGTCAGGGATGGGGGGGGTTTAGCCATGTCTCAGTCAGAATTATGGCACAGCAGTCTATCATCTCATGATTTGTGGTAAAATCCAGCTTCAAGTAATCCACTTTGTTCTCCAGGGAGTGGACATTGGCAAGCAAGATGGATTGGATGGAGTATGCAGAGTTGTGATGTCCACTGTTGTTGATATGCAGAATACGCGTAGTACTAGGGTAAACTGTTGATCGTATGGTAGTCTACCATTATTATATAGAACGTTCACTGCTAAACTAGCGGTGTAAATGTCTTATTTGCCGTTAAATGTTCATTGTTGTCAGTAGCCATTTCAGCCACAGCCCAATCAGGGCTGGGGAACAGGTGGAACACATTGGACAATCACACAGGCGAGAGAACTAAAAGACAGGAAGTAAGACAAGACAAGATAGAAAACAAGGCTGTCAAAATAAAACAAGAAATGCAGCAAAATACAAAACAGAAAAACAGACTACAAGACAAAACACCAAAACCATAACAGATAAATAAGGACATGCACTGTGAATTTCAGCACATTCTTCCATAATTATTTGAAATGATTCATATAAGAAATTCACATGTTCAAAAAGAAGTGGGAAGATAGGAAAAACCTTTCTAGTCCTACCCTCTTTTTCTATTTTTATCCTTTAGTTAAAGAAAACAATTTGATGCTTCATTATTTATACATATTTACATATTTATATCCACCTACCTACACTCACATTTTTTTTCATCTGTCTTCTTCATTTCTATCTATTTCAACTGAATAATAACCCATCCAAACTAGACTTAGTTTATAAGCCTAAGAACCATACAGTCAGTATACAATACTTACACCTCGAGTCCTTTTTGTATCCATTCAATTAATTAATTTAGATAGTCTCTTAAAACAGCTGTTCCATAAACTAACTCCTTTGGTTCCAGAGATGGGAAGTAACAAAGTACAAATACTTTGTAAGTAGTGAGTAGATTTTTCAGATACATTTACTTTATTTTACTATTTATTTTTGGGGTCACTTTTTCCTTTTACAAAATTGACTTGTTACTTTAGTTTTGTAGAAAAGGTCGTCTATCAGGTGGGATAGATTGAGTGCGTGTCACTTCACACCGCGAGCGGGCGCGCACGCCACACGGAGAAAAAAGTGAAAGAAAAGAAAAAGATACTAGCTTTACAAAGGATAATAAGTTAAGATTTTGTGTGTGAGTCCTTGAGAACTGTAAGTCATATAACTGTATAACAGTTAATTTAGCCTGTTGTATTGGTCTATAGTTCTGGCACATTTAAAGTCAGTTAGCTAGTGGTTTAATAATGATATGAATAATAATGATGACCCCTGTAGTAAATATGGACAGCTGTACACATGCATGTCATCATGATTACATTATTTAACTAACATAAATCAAGTAAAAAAGAACACAAAAATAGAAAGCCAGCTAATATTATTTACCGAAATGATGTCCAACTGAAGATTCATGAACCATTAGTTGTGTTCTTTAACCCAACTAGGCACTCTTATTTTAGAGTGCTTTCAACCTTTGCTGAACAGAGAACGCCATATTTTGGGCTGTCAACAAATATTTGAATATTTGAAAATCTTAAAAACATCTTAGTAATGTGGGAACTGTGGGAAAATGGTCCTAATTTTGATAGAAATATTAGAAATGTAGCAACATAGGTAGTCTGCATCGTGTCCTGCCTCCTGCACGCTCCAGAGAGGAGGCAAAAGGTATACAGTGTTTAAATTAAGTATTAAGCTATGTAGAACCTTATTTTATTAGTTTATTTATATATATATACACAGTATATATACAGTATACATATATACTTTAAAATAAATATACCTATGCAAATGTAAATTGTTTTACGCTATGTAGAACCTTATTTTATTATTTATGTATAATATATATATATATATATATCAGACACCAAACAAGATGAGGACCACAAAGCCACGTTAGATAGTTTATTAAAGGGTTGGGGTATGGGAGTTTCAGAGGTACCGGGAAATCCAAAATCAGCACATGTGTAGATCCCCAGTAGAGAGCAGGAGCTGGATGATCCTAGAAGTCCAGAGCAGGAGAACACGGAAGCAAGTGAGCGGATCCGGATCATCAGAAGAGAGTCAAAAAGGCTTTTCCCAAAACAGACAGGTAACCGGTACTGGTAGCAGACGATCTGACAAGTGAGGACTGAAAAACAAGGCGTTATATACAGGAACATGATGAGTGGTAAATGCAGTGCAGCTGGTAGGTAACGAGGGTGAGGCAGAGCAGAGCAGAAACAGGTGAAAGTCATCAAACCCCAATCAGCGTGTTGCCAGGAGAGAGAGCTCATGACAATATATATATATATATATATACACACATACACACAGTACAAATATATCCTTTTAAAATAAATATACCTATACAAATGTCTCCTGTTGAATTAGTTTGTTCTCTTACATAATGTTTGGCCAACTTTGCTACTTTGTCTCTCTCTCCTTGTCTTTAAAGCGTTCTCCGTCAACGTGGTCGTTGGCCTCTGCCATGATGTGTGTAGCACATGGTCTGTAGAGCCTACTGAACCTGCTTCTGTTGCATGCTTGCCCGGCCCGGTTCTGGCACATAGACTTAGGCTTCCCTTTATTAATCCTTTTGGGATGACTCCGCAATGAAATTGACATTTCCAACAGCAGATTTTAGCAAGAAGAATACAATAGAGAGAGAAACTTATTAGCACTACAACAACGGAGTCTAATCTCCAAAGACTCTGTAGATTTTATTATGCATTTGTACAATAAACCTTTTGCATATCTGCAAATAAATCTCTCCAGGTTGAACTAGCAGCCCTCTTTCTGAAATAGGAGTTAATTTAATATTTTTTATTGCTACTTATTACATTTTTTAGATAATTTTTTGGGTATTTTGGGCCTTATTTGATAGCTGAAGACTGGAAAGTGGGAGAGAGAGGGGAATGACATGCAGCAGGGGGCCACAGGTTGGATGAACACTCGCGCATGCTTAACAAAGTGAGCTTCCAGGGCCCCCGTTTAAATATTTAATAGCATTTAACATGTCCAACTGCACATTTTTTATCTGGTCTATATATACTTAAAATTGGATATTTTTCAAGTTTGTAATGACATCAACATAAATGCAGACAAATATGATTGCTTTGTACAAATGTTATTATTGCACCAATCCAAAACAATACGGTCTAGAATATTTCCCATAATACTTTCAGGTACTGTATCCGCTCATAAAATAGTCTGAAAGCATAATATGGCAAAGTCAAGCTAACTATCCAGCGTGGCTTGCCTTTTGTGAGGGGGGAGGGGAGGTTAACTTGATATTATCGCGATATTATTGACACCCCTACTACTTAAATTAAAGGATCTGAGTATTTCTTCCACCACTGGTGTGAGTTGTTATAGTTAATTTAAAAATGCCCCCAACTTCCTGTCAGGTTGACACAAATATGTAAGTATGCAGTATTCTCCTTCATTTTATTGGTTTTCTATGCTACCAAAACAAGCTTGGCATAAAAAGTTGAAAACGTGTAATGCTGGAGCACATAGAGCCCTTAGACTTGATAACACCACCTCCCGTTGAGTGTCAGGAGGAACCCTTTAAATCGTTAATAGGTTAATTAGGATTAGTAACCGTACTTCCTAACCCTTTTGTGTGACCAACTCTGATTCTCCTTGGACAGGAACAAGTAAAAGGAGGCAAATATTGTACAAAAACAAGTTTGGTCAGCACCAACCCAGGTAGGTGACTGTGGAAGACAAAGACAAGACGGCAGGCCCAACACCACAAGGACATGCACTACACACTTGTTTTCACAATTTGCTATGGCATGTCATGCAAGTCACTACAAAATAACGCAAGTGACTACAAAATATCATGCAAGTCACTACAAAATACAATGCAAGTCACTACAAAATATCATGCAAGTCACTATATGCAAGTCACTACAAATATATGCAAGTCACTACAAAATATCATGCAAGTCACTACAAAATATCATGCAAGTCAGTGTTAAGGCTACGTACATACAAGTGTCGCCAGTGCAGTCTCACCACTAGGAGGCAGTGTGTTGCCTCAAACACACTGTCCTTATACAGGATAAAAACTGTGGATATACAGAGCAAGGAGAGCAAAGTTTTAAAACTTTGCTTAACAATCTCGCAACCGACCACTTATTACAACAGCACAGAAATACCTTGACCAAAGCAAATAAACAAAAACAAAAAGGTAAGATAATCGTAGAACACAATGACTGGACTAAGAAAACAGAACACATTAATTGGCAGTCACAAAGTTACCGTGTCTTGCAAATAATTAGTACATTAATAAAAAAAATTAAACAAAGTAAAATATAAGCCTACTTTGCAAGGATACAAACTCCTATAGCAGTTAATGCTCTGCAAGATGTAAGGGACTAATGATTGGAACTGGTAAGCTTTTAATCACTTCCTAATTGGCAACAGGTCACATGGCCAAAACAGCTGGTTTCCCACACGTGAAATATTATAAGTCATGCTTTTTTAATTTATGGTTTAAACTTTACATGAACATTTTCACATTTGATTTTCTCAACAGCAGTGTTGACATCTGTTAAGAACAACCCTCCTATGTGCTATACCATGCTGCAGCAGCTGTATGTTCAGAAGAATATCTTCCAGAAAAAAACACATCATTAGTTGTTTCTGGTCAAATGGCCATAATTTTTGTAATGACTTATATTTTCCTGCTGACTGACTGTGCAGATGGCCCCGTTTACACAAAATACCTCAATGATCAGGTCTGGGAGGACAGTTGGGTTGGCGGTGAGTCTTTGACGGTGAGACATTGTGGACACAGTTTGTGTCCTGCCTCCTAGCAACATTCAGCATAGGTTTCTTTAAACCAGAATCTTTCACAAACCTTACCAAGTTTTTACATATGGGATGGCTATTAGGGTTGCACAATATTGACAGAATGTGATATTGCGATATCGATACGATATCTATACGTGTAAAATACGTGGACTTAAAGTATCCAACAATGCATCTTGAAAAGTGGTTTTCTTATTGATGGCCAATAAGCACTATATACCATCCATGGTCGTGGAAGCAGACAGACAAGAGGATGGAGAGCATTGTGATTGCAACACGTCATACAAATGTGAGTCATTTTCCATTAACTTTGGAAAGTTGTTTCACCAGTTGCTTAGCCATGTAACAAACTGAATTTTATGTGTATGCGTTATGCCATTACGGCACAAATCAGGGCTAGAGACCTAACGCTAACAATAGCTAGCCTTCTTCTGTACAGTAAATGCCACTGGCAGTGCAGCCAAGTTAAGTAACAAAATTACATTGGAGTAAAAAGAAATATTGATTGTGAATTTATTTTAATCTCTTTAAGTGGGCAATGATGGCGGGCGGAGGATGTGAACAAGATGGACTAACGTTGCTACAGTTTCTGTGGGTGTAAAGAGGTGGAGGTCAGTGCACAGTACTGGGATTGTTGTTCATGCAGTAAACTTTTTATTATTAATTTGGGGGAATAGACTTAGTATAATATGTATTTCCACAAAAATGTAATTTTGTGACAGCCTTTGTCTTGGCGGTGTCTTCCCACACTTATCCCACACCTTGTTAAGTAATTTATACCTTACACCACAAGTTAGGTGGACCTTAACCCAATGAGGAATCATGTTTGACCATATGGAAAATTTATATTGGAAAGCAAAGACATGACATTTTACATGGCCATTTTCACGGCAACTAGGCGCTTTGGTAGCCATCCACAAGGTCCTGGCAAGCTTCAGGTCGAATGTTTGACCACTCTTCTTGACAGAATTGGTGCAGTTCAGCTAAATTTGATGGTTTTCTTGCATGAACCTGTTTCTTTAGCACTGTCCACATGTTCTCAATGGGGTTTAAGTCAGACTTTGGGAAGGCCATTCTAAAACCTTAATTCTAGCCTGGTTTAGCCATTCCTTTACCACTTTTGATGTGTGTTTTGGGTCATTGTCTTGTTGGAACACCCAAGGTTTTAAGTTTTATTTGGAGGTAATCCTCCTTCTTCATTATCCCATTTACTTTCTGCAAAGAACCAGTTCCACTGGCAGCAAAACATCCCCAGAGCATAAATACCACCACCATGCTTGACAGTAGGCATGGTGTTCCTGGATTAAAGGCCTCACCTTTTCTCCTCCAAACATATTGCTGGGTGCTGTGGCCAAACAGCTCAATTTTTGTTTCGTCTGACCAGAGAACTTTCCTCCAGAAGGTTTTATCTTTGTCCATGTGATCAGCAGCAAACTTCAGCCGAGTCTTAAGGTGCCTGTGGAGCAAGGGCTTTTGTCCCATGGCGATGTAAAACACGCTTGATGGAGACTGACACCTGTGTTTCAGTCCTTGCAGACCTGCTTCTTGGTGATTCTTGGTTGTGACCATCCTGGACAGCATGTGATAGCTTGCGTATCGTGGCAGTGACACAACTCCATGCACTTTATACTTGCGAAAGTGTCTGCACAGTTGCTCTTGGGACCTTAGCTGCATGGCTCCAAAACCAAGTCAATAATTCGCTTTTTCAGATCCACACTGAGTCTTTGACTTTCCCATTGTAGCTTTTTAGCTGAGTCTAATCACTGGGTCAAATGAGATGGGCTCATGAGAAGAGCTGTAGTCAATCAGAATCACTTTGAAGAGGCCATGACATGAAGCTAATTTGGACACAACTTACAACAAATTGACATATTTTGTTGCGACCCAGCCTCAGCAGACCCTGAAAGAACCAAACTTTATGACTGTTTTTGTGACAAACATGTATTGTTATCACTCTATCACAGAAAAATAAGAGTTGTAGAACTGAAGACTGACAGCCATAACATTGTGATTTTCTACTATGTACACTTTTGACCACAACTTAAGTCCGAAGGTTGTAAGTCGCATTCTCATGCCATTGTCCTCCGATGTGTGTGTGTGTGTGTGTATTACAGGTTTGCAAAGGGACTTACTTACCATCTCCAACAGAAAACCCTTTTTCACAAACACCTCTATTGTAGTCCAGACTTTCCTTCCGGGACTTGAACCAGCGACCCATCTGTTCCCAACTTAACTCCCTACAGACTGAGCTACTGACACTTGTTACCCTTAGAAATAAACTTGAGACCATCTTGCGAAGGGATCGCACCAGCCTCGGCTCCAAGGGTTGTAAAGTGTGTGTGTGTGTGTGTGTGTGTTTGGGGGGGTGGGGGGATGGGCTTAATTTTTACCTCAACTAAACACCTGTAAAGTTTTGTGACTGAACGATGCACAGTAGCGATGCCACAAAATCTGGCCGCAGACATAAAGACCTGGTGAGGTACTCAAAACCGCTACATTAGCTGTCTCCAGGAACACATTTTGTCATGATGACAAAAACACACACACACACACACAAAGACTCACAAGGTATAAAGAACACCAGCGTCGCTGCACTGGCTGGTAACTGGATGCTAATCTGGTGCTTCTTCTGTATGTTAAATACACCACAACCTGCCTGTAATATGTGCAGTGTATTGCTTTACTGAAAAAACACCACCGTCTGTAACAACTGCTGTAAAGAATATATGTAGGAAATAAAATCCATGACGACGCAGTATCTCCATCTTGTGAAAACTTACTTTGATCTCAAATCCATCTCCCCAATCAAACCCACGTTTAACTGCAAGCAAGACAGAATACAACTGTGCTGTAAATGTGCTGGGTAATTGGTGCACCAGTTTGTCACTGTATGAATTATTCATTTCTGGTTGTTGCTTCTCCAAGTTACCTCGTCTTAAACGGTCCAAGGAGAGATTTATCACTTTGCCTGCTGTCAAATGAGAATATATTAAAGTGAGGTTTGTGGATCGCTTCTGAGATAAATGCCATATTTATAATGCCCTAGGAGAGATGATGGCAGCTGATAATTTGCCTTCTTGATATCTGCCCCTATGCCGACTTTGACTCTGGGTCTCTCAGAGACAGATGTAATAAAAAAGAGGAAAAAGTCTACCAGCAGAGCATGGGTGATTGTAAATGAATAATGGAGGGGAAATTTCACCGAGACAGGAGGATATATAGTTTAGGATCAGAACACAGTAGGAAAGATGCATGTAGTGATTCAACAAAAAAATGCAAAGACAGGGACCAGACATGTATTAAGTAATTTCTCACTGTCTCATAGATGTGGACTTCTTGTTCATCTAAAGGGCATGCGGGTTGAAATTGTGATGACTAATGAACTGTAATGAAGTTGAAGTTTGGTAACATGCAAGAACTTGTGTAACAGTGTTGGTTTTAATTATTTAAAGTAGAGAGGGCATCTATTTTCAGATGTTGTTTTCCTTTCAGCAGAGCCCTGCAGTTTGAATTTTATAACCTTTAGATAGAACCTACTGTGTCTTAATTCTTTCAGATATGTCAACGTGAACAACACTAACCCATTTTTGACAGGGCTCTAGCCAGATGCCCTTTTGGGTCCACTTATCGATAATCACAGCGTTTCCGACTTTAAGACACACCTTTGCGTTTCTCTTCATACATTGTCATTTAACCTATCACCCTGACAGAGTGGGGTCTTTTCTGCCCTCTTCACACTAATAAAACATCCATTTTGTCAAATGAACAAAATTCTTTAAGATTCTAAACTGCCCTTTTGCCACAGGTCTCGTAGCCAGCATTTTTTTAGGAGTGTATGTCATATGTTGCTAAGGAACAAAGCTGGTGTTTGAGCACTTTAGTTGCACAGTGTAGACCTATCTGTAATATCAAAGACCCCCAATAGTAAAGAGATGTGCTAATGGTATGAAATTAGGTCTCCTAAATGGGTGTGGCATTGTTTTAAAGTGTAGTGAACGTTGAAGAAAAGACTATATTGTTAATATTTTAACAATATATTAATAAATATTTTTGTTGCTAACATTCACAATCTATACAGCTAAAAGCCATCTTTAGCATTACGTACATTAGTTTTGTTAGGGCTTTGTGAATGTTGATGTGAGCTTATCTGTGTTGTCAAATCTCGCGAGAATCTGGTCCTGAGACAGAAACAGGTCTCAAACTAAGTCCTTTAGTTTCCATAATAATTTCCATAATTCTACTGTCATAATGTTCAAGAGCTGTGTGGATTGTGTACCCTGGAATTCCAGAGTTCTTGCGATAGCACAATTTGGATTTGCTCAGCGAGTTACTATGGCATCAAGTAACGCTGCTCATTAACTATGCCCTTGTAGCTGAGCTGCACCAATCCCATCGCTGTATCTGAAATAGGCGGGGCCAGAGGCTTACTGAACAGATGACGACAGTCTAATCTACCAGTTAGCTCCGCTGGTAGCTGAGCGTACGGGGCTCTGGATACGTCACCATGTGTGTTGTTGTGATTGGTCGTAGTGTTATCCAATTGCACGCAGAGAGATTTTCAAATGCCTCGAGATGGGCGACTTTCTTTACTCGATGCCAGACCTTTAATCTTTGGGATTTGGGTCTGGATTTCCAGGCTATGGATTGTAAAGAATGTGTCTAATATTTACTTTGGTGACAATGGGGCTAAATACAAGCAGTAGCTTCATTATTTACCGAGTGGTATTCCATCTAAGTTTCGAGTGTTGCACAAAATGTCACTATTCATTTAAAATGAAACAAATTATTATGTTAATAAAGATAAATAGATTTCAATCAGGAGATGTTTGCAGATATGCAAATAAGGTTTAGTGTACAGCTCAGTAAGATGTAAAAGTCTTGGCGATTAGACTCCATCGTTATGTGGATATTTCCTATATATGTATAGGGTAGAGAACCATCATAACCCTCGATGGAATCTAGACACGGGTGGTGGCGATAGGATTTACACTGAGATATATTTCAATCAGGAGAGACTAGTTGCAGATATGCGACAGTTATACACGCATGATAAAATGTACATTTATTAGGATAACAGCTGAATTGATTCAGCAGTGGATCGATTAAAAGTTAGGTCTTACTGAAAGAATTTACACTGAGCTACATTTGGTATGCATGTAAAAGGCTTTTGGGGCATTTTAGGCCTTTATTAATATAGGATAGGGAATGAACCCGCACCCACTGCGTTGAGGAGTAAACCTCTGTATATGGGCGCGCAATACCAGGTGAGTTACCCAGGCGACCATGTATGTAAAAGATCTGATGGACAATTAAAAGGGTAGGGTATGCAGATCGGACAATAATCAGTCTCACATACAAATTGGAAATATCTTCACAAGCTTGAAGAAAAAAAATCAAAAAGAATATTAGAAGTCTCCTATTGAAGGCTGGACACTAGACGGTAAATGTAAAAATTAGTTTTTAAATTGTTTAAAAGGATTCACTTGGGTTACTTTATTGTCTAGAGTAAGCTGATAGGATTGATAGCACTTATATCTGTCTGATAAATAGGCCTATGAGCTGTGTCGCTTGTTACTTTGCCGGCTGTTTTGCAGCTAACAACCTCCCAGAAAAGCATGTTGTCATTTTTACACTTTGTCATTTGTAGAAATTACACAAACAAGATGTAATGTGTTGCTTAGTGAGCTTCAGAGGAGCCAATAGGTTGATTTTGTTACCTTTCGTCGGACCAAGGCTAGCTGTTTCCCATTCCTTATGTTAAGCTGAGCCAAACCACTGCTGGCTTTAACGTGGTATTAAACAGACTGGAATTGAAGTAGTGTTACTCTTCTCATGTAACTCTAGGCAAGAAAGCGAATAAGAGTAATTCCCCAAATGTGTATTCCTAGGTATTATTTGGTAAATATCCCCCAAAAAATAATATATAAGACCTAAAATCCAAGAACCTTTTTTCACTTGAGTGCAAAAATGTAATGTGCTCTATCTTGTCAGGATCAATGACAGTATATTTCCAGGATAACTGCCTCACATCAGGCACCGCCGGATGTTCCTCTTCTTCCGCTCTCTCTCTGGTCGCTTTGGGAAACAAAAGACTAGCAAGCTACATACTTAGACTTTACAAAACTAATGCTTTCTTTAGGGGATTTTAAAGATTTACAAAGGATATGTTTACAGCATTTCCATATGCTCTGGTACATTTTGGCACTGATTGTGACAGGATTGTTGTGGATGAAGAAAAACATTACACGTGGCGACACACTGGTAGAACAAATGAGGTGAGCTAATTTAAATAGCTCACGTTACTGTATTGTGTGAGCAGTTAATATTGTATGTCGTGTTTCTTTTGTAAGATGCAAATGTTCCAGCAAAATAAAAGACTTTTTAGCCACCGTCGTGGCTCCTATTTTTTCTCCAATCCCAGAATGAATGTGTGGTGTAGCAAGACCTTGGGCAATGCGAGACTATTAGAATAGCAAGTAGAATTGCATTTCTCTCCCACAGTCCCCACACACACACAATAAATACAAATCTTTACTTCTCCCATTTGTCATGAGCCTTTTTTTATTGGTTGGCATTCTGAAGAGCGGACATGTTCCCAGGCCACTTTTTATGAATGAACATCACTTCATGCTGACGATCATGACATGCTGTTTTATTTGCAGGTTTTTCCTTTGGGATGATTTACAATGGCAGAGTGTGCAAAAAGACCACCAACATAAATCATATTCTAGCATAATGAAAACTCTTTATGAAAACCAGTCACATTTCAGGCTGATCAGAATGAGGTTTATGGTGAGGCTTTTGCATGGCAGGATACGCCTTTGCTTCTAGCTACAGTGACGCAGACAAAAAGCAAGTAGTGCTCAGCTGATTGGTTTGTGTGTGTGTGTGTGTTTATCAGTCTGTGTCTCTCCCATGTATCTCATGCATCCTGATCTGAGTGATTCTCATAGCAAAGTACTACATTTTCTGAGGAGCTGAAAGGAAAGCAGTAGCTTTTCATTTTGCTGATGTGGAGCAGGCCGTGTTGGCTTCCCCTCCTACAACATTAATTAACACGATAGCTCATGATGGATGACCTCAGCTTTAGCTACCTAGCTACCATTCATCACAACACGTAGGAGGATGGAACTCCAGCTCTTTTATTTCACTCCTTTCTTTTGGTCTCACAACACAACCACAGTCAAGTTGTGTTTTTTTTCCCTTGTAATCACAATGTAAAGATGATCCACTGTTAGATTGTCAACAGCAAAAAGGTTGCTCATTCATGTGGATTATCATGAGACTTTTGATCCATTACCAGTCATGAATCATTCTTCTTCTCATTTATAAAAGCTGTAGGGCTCAATATCTCTAATCTCTGTTTGTTTTCACTGGAGAATTGTCTTTGAACACGTCGCCATTAGAAATTATGTAATTTTATTTAGTCACAACTTTTTCATCACTTTGGATTAAACAACCTTTGTAGTCCAGAGGCCTGCACATCAAAGTAAGGTCAACATACCCAGAATATCTTTTCATTTTCTGGATACACTAACCCTTACAACCACAATCACGCAAAGTGGCCCTGTTTCAGGACTTAAGGACTTAAAGTCCAAGAATCACACACGTGACAAATAAAGAGAAAGTTGTATAGTTAAAAAGTTAGACGATGACAGATGGAGCAACTGCAACATGCTGCATGCACGTTGGGGCATGCACACTTCAATTAAAAAGGAGTTCCACAGGTGACAAATAGAAGATTATGAATTATAATTGTGTTAATGAGGGTGCTACAGCCTCAGTAAGCTACCAAGTCACAGGATTGCATATAACCCTTGTGTTGTCTTCCCGTCCAAATTGAAAATCAACACTTTTGATGACGCTTTTTAATTGATGTTTTTAACTTTTTCTTCTATTTTCGTTCCTTTTTTCATTACTTGTCATTTTTTTTCAATGTTTGCCACTTTTTTGACGTTGTCAACACTATGTAACACTAACTTATTAACTTTAGTTTTACACTTGTTTCTGGAATTTATGGTCAAGAAATCTCATTTATAGAAAATTATACCTAATGTTTGAGTGAGAAAAGCAGAATTAGGCTAAAATTAAAGGAATGTATGTTGATGGATAATCACAGACTGGAATATGTCAACTTTTACTCAATACTATTTCAAAACCACTTCAATTTGTTTTCCAAAATTAATGAAAATATAGATTTGTACTTGCCAAAGAGCGTTGTGTGGAATCAATCATTTTATTTTGGGTACTTAAAAAGTACATTTATATAGGAAAACGGGTCAATTTGACCCGAGAACAACATGAAATAGATTATAAGTTCAATACCATTTCACCAGTAATATTATAATTATGATTAAATATGATTTTAATACAAGGCTACATCGTAGGATCATAGCTCCATTCATGCTGTATTTTTATTGTGGTGGTGAGTCAACCTACTCCGAGTTGATTAAACCAACTCAAATCAGTTGTTCTGGAAGAGTTTCCATCTCAGGGTAGATCAACTCCGAGTTCAGGGTTAGACTCAGAGTTTGGTAAACCTCCTTCCTGAAACGGGCCCCAGGACTCCAAAATGCAGATGGGAGACCAGGAGACAGCAGGGATTTTTTAAAGGTTTTCAATGAAAAACCTTTACAAACGGTGTCTTAAAGCAGGCAGGTAAAAACTGGCAACCGGGATCCAAACGAATATTATAATACAATGAAATCTAAGAAGAGCAAAAACCACAAGAAATAAACTGCACAGGAGAAACTCAGGGAATGACAGTGTTTGAAATACAGGCAAAGAAAGCACTGAGACTAAATACACAAGGTGATGACAGGTGACATGAGGGCTGATGAACAGGTGAAACACATCAGTGCATGTGTCAGGAAGTATGTGTCAGTGGCTTGTTGATCTTTACAATGTTAGTTAATTTCCTATCCTGGGCTGGGACACATTCATTTGGTTTGATAAAGGACTTATTGGACTTTAACTTATCACTGCACTTACAATAACAAGCGTAGCTGTCCTCAATTTAGGTCATCATGTACGTCTCATCTCCGGTTTTTCCTGCATCCACCGTGTGTGTGTGGGTGTGCGCGCAGCAGTCTCTTCTGAAGAGTCCAACATGAGCCGACAGTTTTGCCATTAATTAGAATTCCTCATGGGGGATACAGAAACTACGCACTATAGCTTTAAATGAAGACACACATCCACTGTTATCCACATACAATGACAAACAGAATAGAATCCACACAATCTACTGCGATAGTGACTTTGGTTATATTTAGTTTGTGGTGCCATGTTGCAATTTGTACAAACTAGCTTGCTCAGTGATGGTTGGTTACAAGCTATCGAATACCTATTGATTTTGACAGTCAGACATATGATAGTCGTTATTACTAACTCAAAGCATTCTAGAGTTGTCTCAGGTAATTTGGAGTGCTGCAGAGACAAATAGAATTTCCAACGCGTTGGGGAGTAAAAGTCAACGTCGATTAGTTCAGCCAGGAACACTTGTCATGAAGTTGAAGTTATTATCATATAAACTATTATGCAAACCATTATTACAACATTATTATTTTTTGATTCAGCGGGGCGCACACTTAACATCACCCTAACACAAACATACAGTCGACAGCTTGTAGTTTCTAGATTTTCCAAGAAGTAGTACATATGTCCATGTGTAGCAACATTTGCACATTCCCAGTATGTACAGAAGTATACTGTTACGTCATATGCTTTAGAGTGTGTTGACAGCCGGAGGTTATGCATAGTAACCCTTGTTGTATGATTACACGCAGAGCAATTTCCAAACGAGCCGCCATGTGGTCTGTTTTAAAATCCAGAGAGCAGACCAATCAAGGGCAGCCATTGCTCTGCTAGTAGCATGCCCACCGAGTGTCCAATGCTGGGAGGCGGGGCCATCCTTGCCATAAAAAGCCTATGTGGACACAAACTATAAGGCCTAATTACAGTTTGTATTGCATTTTAAACTACAGCAATAATGAGGAAATCACTAATTGAATGATGCAACCATCACAGTAAGGGTTTGTTGGATCAGCAGACAATCAACAACTTTCTCTTCTTTTGTTGTTCTGTAGGTTTTGACGGCTTCTGAGAGAATGGATGACCACTAAAAATAGCCTAAAACTATTGAACCCACACAAAAACAATTAGTGCACCCTTCGATCTGCAAATATAACGCTCTACAAGGAAACTCTGAATGTGTGCTGAAATATCCGATGGATGTGTTTATGGCTGTTTGAATATTACAAAAAAAACTCTACATGTGGTGATGAAGGAGGCCTGGAGGGAGAGGCACGTAAACTTCAACATCTCACCTGACTCCCAACTAATTTGCATATCTCCGTTCTTATCTCTCGTAACATGTAGCTACTTTTTCATATATATCAGGAAATGGGAAACGTAGCCTCTCATATCAACATGGTAGCATCTACAATCTGGAGCTCCTCATCAGACTGCCCAAGGTTAACTGGATATACATAATTTACTGACTTCTATCTCACAGTATCACAGGAAATGTAGCAAACCTCAGCTTGTACATATGATGCTGCATAAATGGCATCCAACGCTCCACACCATCTATCGCTCGTCAGCATCTTTAATTATGATCATACTTGGTGGAATAACAAGACAACACTGGAACACAACACTGTTGGTAAATGTGCACCACAACACATAAAAAATAAACAAGGGCAGCCTCTCCAGGATTTCCCAGCCTTTTTTTTTTTTAGATTTTTGCAGCTCAAAATTTCTGATTTCTCGGGAGTTTTCATAGAAAATTGAGCTAAAATTTGCTTTTGTATGTTTGTTACAATGAAGTTGCAGAAGACAGTGAAAGTTTCAAAAAAAAGTTGTGATTTATTTTGTAAAGTTCTTTAAAAATAGTGGTGGATAATAATTTATTGAATGAATCAAATTTGAACATGTGTGTCAGTGGCTTGTTGATCTTTACATTGTTGGCCTGGGACACATTCATACGGTTCGATAAAGGACTTATTGGACTTTAACGTATCACTTAAGATAACTTTACAGACTTGTACAGTGCACCTTGATGTTAAAATGTATACAGGTTGGCAGGATGGTCTGACATGTTTCTCACCGTCGTTCGCTCTACGTTTTGTTGGTAAATGGGAGATGTTCGAGTCACACACGTCTCGACTTCATATCAGAAACAACGTTTGGTCATTGGCTCTCAGCGTCACATGCTGACTCAAAGTCTGGTAGGGCTGGTGGGATTGGTTAAAGTCATGGGGAACTTATTGGTCAAAATTGTGGTAAAATTGCAAGTTACACCAAATTCAAAGTGATTGGTTGAATTTGCCTGAATTGATGCGATCGCGACGTCACAAATTCCTGGAGGCTCATCAAAGCATTGTCAGTACACCAGCAGGACATTTTGCTTTTATTTTGAAGAGAAGTGGGTAACAGCGCTTAACATCTGCATCTATTTTGCAGTGTTAAGGCGAAGAAGCCGGTTGCTTTGACAGCAAGCATAAAAAAAAAAAAAAGATATGCTGCCACAGCGACTGGGACTAACAGGCTATTGCACATTTCCTACACTGTGCAAGTGAGAGTAATTATCTTTCTCTCTGGGAAATCAATTCCATATCATGGAGGGTTTCTAGAGACCAACTTGCTGTCTGAGTTGAAGCTGAGCATGTCAATTACTACTTTACTACAAATCTGACTGTCCTACTTTCTCCTGCAGTCACCCCTACCCCTCCCAACCTCTGCGGTAATGACAACAGTGCTGTTACAAAACTAACATCTTACACAGGAAGGGTTTCAGACACATTTTTCAGGCTCCTATTTTAATCAACCCATTTGTCTACACCTAATGGCTCGCATTTTACTTATGCTACACACGCATAAATGCAACCAGAAGTGCATTGTTTGCACTTTTTCCTTTCCTTCGTACAGTAATAGTGTGTTTGCTGCCAAAACGTGGGTGACCAACACTCAAAGCTGTGCCTGAACGTATCCTGTGTAGACACAGACGGACTGAAGCTGCTGCTGCTGCTCATGCTACGCCTCCCGTGTAACAGTCTACAACCATACTGCCAGCATGTGTAGGATTTAAGGGGATCTATTGGCAGAAATGTAATATAATATTTGCTATGTTATAATTAGTGTACAGTATAATCACCTGAAACTAAGAATCATTGTGTTTCTGTTAGCTTAAAAAGTGCTCTTCATATCTATATTTCTACAGTAGCCCATAATGGACAAACCCAATAGTGGGAGGGCCAAGTTTTATGAAATGTTTGGAGTGAAAAAAACTACTGATAGCAGCCCAAATTTAGTGGCCTCCGGCCCATTTTAATGCCACTATTCCATCATATACACTTAATTATTTCATATTTTAATGAGTTTGCTCCCTGATTGTAAATGTTGGGAACTATTGTCAAAAAGAATTAGGCTTGTGTTTTAGCCCATATACAGCCTTTTTGGTAAGGTTACTAGGAAAACTCAGCCTACAGTAATTATATTCTCCCTTTTTTACTTTTAAAGAAGTATACCAAAAAAAAAACACAAAATAAAAAAGACATCAAAACTTTTACCACAATCTTTTACAAAAGCTACCGTAAAATTAGGCATTTTGAACCGCAACAATCTAAAAAAAGGTCGCGAAAATCCTGAGAAGAGAGGGAGGAGTGTGGTGTTCATGTGTGTGAGTAAATACTTGCCTTTTTAATGTATTTATGTGTTCAAACATGTCCATGCAGAGTTGTTTTTTCTTGCATCATGAAATTAAATTTAGCATGCAGCTGCCACGTGCCACCTGTATGAAGGCCTATTTCTGTGTGCACATATAGTGTGATACAATGATCCAAAGAGACAGCGAGACACGTTTCTCTGGGAGATATATTGCGATATAATCTGCTCTGGCCCAGTGCGTTTACAAGGGAAATATAACTATGACATGACCTGCATGTCAAGTAATTAATCACTTGTGTTTATGATTGTTCGGGCTTTACATTTTACACTTACTGATTTTAAAAAAGCAACAAAACACATACTGCACAAGAGTTCCCATGCAAATTCCGTCGTCAGAGTGGAGCATGAAACCTCTGACAGCATAAGGGAGCTGAATCAACATTTGGTTAATTTGTTTTGTTGATGAATTTTAAAATAGTCTCAGAACTTCAGAAGAAGCAGTTTTTTTCTTAATTTCACTGATGTACTCTGTTGGTCATATTCATTTATACCAACTGAACAATAGTCAGAGGAAACCAGCCACAAATGGAATACATTCAATTTTCAGTGTGTTAATAAGATCCTTTATTTGTGTTCTGCAAAACCTTTCTAATAACGGTACATGAATTATCATGAATTCATGCATGAATTCATGCATGAATTCATGCATGAAAAAGCAGGAATTCATTCATGTAGTACTTCCTGAACTATCAGTAATGTACAATGATTAATAGTATCTCATGCATGACTTAATGCAGGAAAAATACGTAAATTATTGCATCAATTAAGGTATTTGAATCATCTGATTCTGACTAATTGTGATTTATTAACGATGTTCATATCTTTTTCTTTGGTTGTTCTGTTGTTAAAGTGTCTGAATTGAAAACTGAATTTATCTTATTTATCTTATGAATCAATGTTAAAGATGGATCAGGTCAGTGCTTTATTTGAAGGGACCCAAACATGATGCAGTAATGATTAGTCAATCATCATTACAACACTCTAATTCATCCGAATATATGTACACTGCTGTGACATGAACATCATTAATAAATCAGAAATCATGATTCAAATACCTTAATTGACGCAATTATTAACATATTGTTCCTGCATTAAGTCATGGATGAGATACTATTAATCCTTGTACATTGCTGATAGTTCATGAAGTACTACATAAATGAATTCATGCTTTTTTATGTATGACGTCATGCATGAATTCATAATAATTCATGTGTCCTTATTATAAAGTGTCTCCATGGTTTCTGATTAAACTGCCCTGGTGATTTTGAAGACTTTCATAACCATATCTTCATGATAAAAGATGAGAAGCCTCAGCTGAATTAAATATCTTTGACTGATGTGAGCAAAATGATGCACTTCTGAACACGTTTGGACACGTTATCTTGCTCTTTCATTTCGGATTTAAAAAGAAAAAAAATAGAATTCTTATATTTTTGTCAACAAATTAAGCTGCTCCACAAACTTGTCTGGATAGGCTTTGTTTAGCTGCACACTGCACCACTAATGGCGTGCGTGCGTGCGTGCGTGTGTGTGTGTGGAACGGCTGCAGAGACAGATGGAGCACTGATATGTGGATGAACCATTATTTTGAGCATATGAAGTCTGGGGCAATATCACAGATGTATTGAACAGGAAGCACCTGCTTTGTTATTCTTAGACAAGTTTTCAATGGCATTATTGAACTTGCACAACCTGTTTTCAATCGTTTGAAATGTATATTTTGTCTTCTGAGAAGGAAGAACTTGCTGAATGCTAAAAGCAGCGTTTACATTTTCTATCTTTATTCATGAGTGTGCGACCTCAGGCACTGGCTACTTGACAGTCTTGTTTAGAAAGCACAATCGAGCCCAAGCTGTGCATAATGTGAGTGTAATTTTCCTGATATTTCTATTAATTACATGTGAGGAAATCGCATGTGAACTTCTGTGTCAAAATTTGAAGGAGGTGCACCAGTAAATAGTGGACGTCTTCTTTTTTACATAAAATATATTTAGTAACGGCATGCATCCATCAGCCATGCATTTATCAGCTCAGAGTCAAGGAATGCATACAGACATCTAAAAAGGGTCCATTCACCCAAATTACAAATGTTGTCATTTATTGTAATATCTGGAGCGTTTAATCTGTTAAAGATTTTGAGACATAAAAATGGCATTTAAAAAGGGAACTCCACCAGTTTAAAGTGTTTATATTATGCTTTTTGGCTTTTTCCATTTCCTTTAATGTGTTATATATCTTTTTTGTGCACATTATGGGTTTACATGGGTGTACCTATGGGTGTGTAAACAAGCATAGTGTGCACAAGGTGTGCACAAGCCTAAAACATTTGCCCTAATAAAATAACAATGAAATGCTGCGTTATTGACTTTGGACCAGGTTTTTGACGGTCAATGGCGCGATTATGTTCTGCTGCCGCAATATAGCAATATGCCAAGAAAGCACCTAAACACACCTCCTTGTAAGACCAGCACGCCCATGGGTGCAAAGATGGCCACGGGTGCTTTTGCTATTTAAACAAGGTGGGTAGGACTTATAGAGTTAACATTACTCATCAGGAGGAGTACAGTGCAGGCTGTGAAAAGAAAGGTTTTATTTCATTTTGGCTCTAAAGGGAGATTTCTTAACTCTGAGAAGATAACCCTTGTCATCAAGGGGTCAGTCATGTCATCAGGGTTATTTTGGCTCAGGCTTGATTATTCATATTTTCAAAAGAAAGTCTTATCAGGCAGGGAGGGTCTCATTAAAGGAGCATCTGCTGCTTTCATTTCCATCATTCATTTTGTAGTCTTGCTCACAAGCTTAACTAACTTAATGTAAATGCAATAGTACATTATATTTAACGACACCTTGACAGAAACACTGTCCCTATTGTTTCAGATCACAGTTGTTGAGGTCTATGTTCCAATAAAAACTGTTCATTAGTGTATTTTGTCCAATGCTGTGGTGCACTGAGTCTACATGTTTTTAGAAAGTAATATTTTCTTCTTTTTTAAAGTCTCAAAAACAAATCACACCCAAGCTACAGGTGATGCTATCAGTGGTGACACTGGGCCATAGATTAATCAATGCATTTCAGTATAAATTTCTCAAATTCAATATCAAGTTAGTGCATTTAGGTGTATGTGCACTTTACATTGGATTGCAATGCATTACAACATACAGTAATGTGAATGGTTTATTCTTTGCTTTATAAAGAATAAGGTTGAAATAAGTTTTTATATTGGGCGCAGTGACAGTCTTGCTGCTAAATAGTCTAGGGAAGGAACTTTTCACCCTGCATAAAACAACAACGTCACATACAATATTATATGATGTTAACTTTTCAGACAATAACGTAACGTGAGCTATTTAAATAAACTGATACATGGTGAAACATATTTGCTCTTACTAGTGTATCAATGTGTGTAATTTTTCAGCAGTCCCCCAATCGGTCCCAAAATGTGCTAGTTAGAGAAATGCCATAAACATATTTTTTTAAATCTTTACAATCAATCCTCGAAAGAACCAAGTAGACCTGCCTTGGTGCCCAATCAAAACTTTAGTTTTGGTTTGGTAGTAAGTTTTTAATAATTTGAGAGAATTTACCATTTAAAGCCATAGAGGAGGCCATTACTCTATCCGAATGTGCATGTAATCTGCTGGCCCAGCTGCGCTGTGTATAACAAAGCAGTCTAACGATCTTTCCAAACAGACACACGTCCATCCAGGCTGAAATTTTGTTCAACTGCTGGATTACGTGGCCAGCACAGTGTTCAAGTAAGACTTGGCTTTTACAGGATTGGTTTCCAAGATTTGACTTTTATTGCCTGGCTGTAAGCCAGCGGTGGCTAACGGCTCAGCCACCTGGCCCTGGCAGGGACCCCTTGCTAATTCACTCTCAGACTGTAGTGTCATCTTCTCTGACCTGTGTGGACTTGACTCCGCTGCTGTATGCATTATGGTGACTCTCCTTAGAGACATTGGATGGGGAGTAAATCACACAGTGTGGATTTGTGCAGCCCGTTTTAGACCTGTTCCCAAGGCAACAGAGTCTGATGATGGTGAGGTCTAAATACAAAACAGTGTCAATAACTGATCATAAATGATGTGTGTGGCTTTGATCCATTTGCAGTACTCAGGGTTCCACAGCCATGTGCACAGTGCCATCTAGTGCAACACCTTGGCAGGGGATGCAATGTGAAAGTGAAGATATGGTTGTGTGAAACACAACGGTGGAAGAAATATTGAGATCCATTACTTACAGGTACTGTAGGCAGGATTGTAAAGATCCAGGACTTAGCCAAAGAATTTGAACATGGACCGCCCCTACCCCCCTTTCTGTTAAAGCCCAAAACGGTCTCCTAAGCCCCTCCTCCGACAAGAGTGAATGAATGCGTGTGCATGTGTAGTGATTGACATGCAGTTAGACCCCACCCCCATCCCCACCCCCACCCCGGTCCTTATTGGTGCATCTGAATAGGTAGCGGTGGATTTTTTGCAAATTACACTACAGGCTGTAGGTGTAGGAGGAGCTGGATTTGTTGTTAATTACCTGCTTCATGTAGTTCTACTCGGACATAGGGTCAGTTTCAGCAAATATGAAAGAAAGCTAGTTTTATAAGTCTTACCTACTGCATCTTTAAGTAAAAGTACTAATACCACACAAAAACTACTCTGTTACAAGTAAAAACCCAGCATTGAAAATGTCACGGTATGTATCATCAGGAATATGCACTTCAAATTAAAAGTACTCGATGCAGAAAAAATCCTCACATTTTAGAAACTGGAAACACTCAAAACAGCTGTGTGTATAATGGTCTGATCATTTCAGCTGGACATGTAGGCTGTTATAATGTTGGGTGTAAACAAAACATAGTATTTTAAGTAACTAATGCTAGCAGATGAATGTAGTGGAGTAAAAAGTAAAATATTTCTCTCAGAAATGTAGTGGAATAGATGTAGAAAGATGCATGAAAAGAAAAAGACTTTATTATAGTACAAGTACCTCAAATGTGTACTTAAGTACATTAGACTGAATGTAGTTATTTACATTCCCCCACTCGTGAAATTTCCATCACATACTGAAAAAATAGAACATACATTTCACATGCAGATACAAGCACAGACAGTGTCATCTTGAGCCATCAAACATGTACAGATCTCTATATCTTTCAATATCACCATGAATAGTTTGGACTGGTTGCTATGATACCCCCCCCTTTATGAACTCATGATGAATCTAAATGTAGTCCTCATTGCCTGATCCTGCAGGGCGGTATCAAAACCACACGAAAAACACAAGTCGTCAATCTCTCTTAGCCATCAGCTCCGTTTTGGGATGCCAAACAATTAGAGTCTAACCCACTAGCTGCTCATAATGTGCAGTCCGTCACATTGGAGGGTGAAATGTAGCATCAGCAGACAGTAGATGTGAAGAATGAGACAGAAAGACTGGTCACAGAGGGGACGTTCCCCTTCTGATGCACTGGCTGGTTCCTCTGCCTGGTTCCTTTCCAGACCAGATGAAAGGTATGAACATCACACAAGTGATATTCTTTGTCTTCTTTCCCTCTCTGTTCTTTTTCCCAAATAACCGTTTCATCTTAAACTCTATACCGGGGCCTCTGTGATGGTGCGAGGCAGTTTATCACAAAGCTGTGTAAACTGTATCCAGACAAATTGTGCTCCCTGTATTGAGTAATGCATCTATTTCAGGGCTCCACATCTCCAACACTGTTATCATGCTTATGCGGCTGCTTGTGGAGATGCAACGACAGACAATAGGGACTTATCGCTTGGATTTTTTGGTGTACAGGGTGAACGCGATAGATAGATAGATAGATAGATAGATAGATAGATAGATAGATAGATAGATAGATAGATAGATAGATAGATAGATAGATAGATAGATAGATAGATAGATGGATATTGATCCCAATAAGATCCCAATAAGATGGGAAATTACATTACATTACATTACGATCCCAACATGTACAACATAGCCACAATGCATGATGGGAAGCATGGTTACAGCTGTAGTGGTCTAGCTTTGCCAAACCTTACGTGGAACATTCACATTTTTTCCCTTTCCCAGAATGTTGTGTGGACTAACCACACCCTCCTCCACAGCGCTGTGGAGGAAGGTCTGGCAATGTCAGACTATTACATTCATAATCGATTATTCGGTTTTAAATCATAAATTGTAAACAGTCTCTGATTGCAGCTTCCTAAATGTGAATAGTTTCTAGTTTATTGTCTCCTCTGTGACAGTAAACTTAATATCTTTGAGTTGTGGACAAAACGAGACATTTGAGGATGTTATCTTGGGCTCTGGGAAACACTGGTCCACATTTTTTACTATTGACATTTTAGTGAGCAGACAACAAATCCTTTAATCAAGAAAGAAATCAACAATGAATATAACCATTAGTTGCAGCCCTACTGTTCCCCTGAAACTAAGCTTTGAGAATCCATGCAGAACCAGGTTTTCCCTGTTAAGATGCCCATGATGAACCCCCCGCCAGCTCCCAGCATACATATGCACTCAGTCACTGGAGCTGACAGACTGCAGGGAGTGACACACTGCTATGAAAATCCTATTAAATAACATAAAAACAGAAAGTTCCAACCAGATAAGCAGCATGCGGGTTGTGTGCCAGGACGGCAACACTTGTCACTGTCTGGGAGTCAAGGCGCCTAGGCAAGGTACACTTTTAACTGACACAGGACTGAGCCCAACAAGGCAGAGCCACATCTCCCCCTGTTGAGGGAAAAGCATACTACTTTTCAAATCTCTGCATGCAATGGCTCAAGCTTAGGTGAAAACTGTGCGAGTGGGAGAAAGTAGAAGTCATGTTTAAAGTATCACACAATTTTTTAACCTGACGTGACATGGCACACAAGAAATGACATACACTGCAAAAGCTGAGTGCTTTTTTTGTTCAGACTGATTAAATGTACAACAGTATGCAAAACTAAATAACGCTGTAAACTGATAGAATTTTAAATGTCCCATGTCATGGTGCTCTGTGGATGCTTTTATATAGGCCTTAGTGGTCCCTTAATACTGTATCTGAAGTCTCTTTATATAGACCTTAGTGGTCCCCTAATACTGTATCTGAAGTCTCTTTTATATAGACCTAAGTGGTCCACTAATACTGTATCTGAAGTCTCTTTTATATAGACCTTAGTGGTCCCCTAATACTGTATCTGAAGTCTCTTTTATATAGACCTTAGTGGTCCCCTAATACTGAATCTGAAGTCTCTTTTATATAATATACTTTTGAAGGTACATAGGTCAACAAAGACTTACAGAATCTTACAACCTGTTTTACAACCTGTGTACAAGCTGTCAGATGATTGGACAGGCTATAAATAAACCCCCAGGTTGGCTTAAACTTATTTGGAAGATTAAACAAAGGCAACAAGATAAAAATCCAAACTACTAAGCATGTTTAAAATGACTTTAAGCTATTTGATGTAGTCTCAGATTACCAGACCCATCGCCACAGCACTGTGGAGTAATGTCTGGCTACACCACAGATACATTACGGAATAGGATTGCATTTCTTTAAACCAATTACAACCGTCTTGGGCGGAGCTAAACTCTAGACGCAACGGCGCCAGGTCTGCTATAGTCTTCAGTTGACCTTTTGAGCTATTTAAATGAACTTATATATGGTTACACCTCATTAGGTCTTATCAACGTGTGTACTTCTTCCACAGCAATCCCACCAACTGGTCCCTAAACCCCCCAGTTAGAGAGGAAGTGCCCTAAACATATTCTTTCTAAACTCACACCATTCCCAAAAAGAACCAAGCAGGCCGGCCTTGTTTTATTTATTTTTTTAAAGATTATTTTTTGGGGGCTTTTCCCTTTTATGGGGCCTTTTATAGTGACAGTGGATAGACATGAAAGGGAGAGAGAGATAGGGGTTGAGAAAAGGGCCCCAGGTCGGATTCTAGCCCGGGCCGCTGCAGGACTCAGCCTACATACAGTGTTTGAGAACGGAAGGTGAGGGATGTCAGGCAGTTATCCTGGAAATATACTTCTGCTGATCCAGACTATATTTGATGTGACATGACAGAACAGGACACCCACAATAAACACATACAATAGCTATCCAATTCATCTCAGTATGGGCAGATGGATTGAATTGCAGTGTTAGTACACAAAGTAAGGTAACAGTATCTCTCTGGTGAATATATCTACCAGCATGAATATCAGAAATGATGTGACTGTTTAACATAGTTTTGAAAGTAACACTGCAACAGTAGTTGTAATATAAAAAAATATATACATTTTTAATTTGCCCAGAGAAGGAATTTAATTTGTATTAATCAGGAGACCGTGCTCCTTTTGGTTGTGGGATAATACTGCTACTGCAAGTCGACATGCATTCCTCGTTTCCCTTTTTTCCCTTTCCCTTGGCAGCAATTAATTACAAATCCATCCAAAGAAATGTCATAGTTACAGAAATAAATAAAAACAAGAATATTGACTAACTAATCAAAGAAACCCTGTTAAATTAGTAGAATTTCTTTAGGGAAGAAATTGCCTTCGAGAGAAGTTGGTGACTCTACAGCCAGTAACGACTACAGCTCCCAAATGATGTCTTTATTGGGATGTTTACGTGCCACTTTACTTTATGACTCATTGCGTTACGTTAATTTATACTAAACTATGTTACATAGTTAAATCATAAAAATACATGATGTTGAGAATAGTAATACCCATTATATGGCATATAGTGTATGAATAGAACATATTTTCTCACAATACTGGTTCAGTGTCAAAGTAATCTCATTTTGCGGCAGCTATTAAATATCCACAGTGAACTGTGTAATAGTGTCCCTCGCAGACATGACTCAGAGATGATATCCTCATCTTCAACAGCTCATTCACAAACCCTGATAAGACTGTCTGCACCTCCGACAGGGATTTTAATGACTGTCTCAGAAAGCACTCGCATTGTGTGCATCACCAATCATGTCCGAAATCACGAAAATAAACGGGCTGACTAAAGTGTATAAAATGAAAGACTGTGAGATTTTGCACACGTGTATGTATATTTATGGTGGACGTCTCAGAGGAATTATAAATTAATTAGCTGGTGTTGTGTGCAATCCATTAATCTGCCAAGTAAGTCGACTGAGCTAGGGAGATTTGACTCAATGGCTGAGTTTCATTTGAAGGAGACCATTAAGATAAGCCTGCTGCAGTCCTGGGTACTGTATGCTAATGTTCTTGGCCAGAGGTCAAAAGAGAGAGAGAGAAAAGATTGCATAATGCTTGTGATTGGACATAAATATAACATTCTTCATCCATATAGAACCTGGAGTTTAATAGAGTTTGTTTAACTGTGTGCTGCAAAAACACATCTGCATCATAACAATCCAGAGCAAGCGGTTCTCATGAACCAAACACACATATAGCTATGAAAAGTGATGCATTGCAATTCGTATGAATTCCATGTATTTATTACTAAAACACAGGGCTGTTTAAGACAGGAAACAGTGTTTGTGGCCAGAAGAAGTTAAGTGGAAAACACAAGCCTTCAACCCAGGAAACAGGTGTTGGTTTCCCGGGGTACTACATAAGGGAAGCCCTGTTTTAACCCAAACCACTTTTGGGTTAAAACAGGGCTTTTAATATTATTAGAATTATTATTATTTTTTCTAATATTAACTAGTAATTTTAGTGTCTAAATTGTGTCATCGCCGTAGGACAGTCACCATCTATTGGCTAATCTTGACTGCAACGTCCCCAGAGCAGCCCAGTGTCATGGCAGTTCGTAAAAATGGTCACATTCGAGAATCGTGACCTGTACACGAAATAAACAACATTAAGATGGCCTGTACAGGAATCCTTAAATGTAAATAACTTGACCATTTCATGAACTGGTTTGAGAGCGGGTTGGTTTTAGCACAATATCATTCGAGCACAACTGTACAACTGTACACATATATTGCTGCACACATGCACAGTTATGTAAATCAGCCTGTTGTAATACAATAGCTGTGCTCTTTCTCATTCACAGTCAATGGGGAATTATCCTGTGTGCTATATTTTATTGTCAGCTCCTAGTTACGCTAAGGCCAGGGGACAAATACACCCTGTGTAGTCAAAACAAAGCTCCTTTTGAGCTATCTGGTGCATACCAAAAGGAAAACATGTACTGAAAACCTCTGCTATGAATTAAGGAGTGATCAGCAGAATGCAAATACACAGCAGATACAGTGTGCTTATGTTGCATTTCCATATCAAACCCTGTGATCAATTCCTTAGCCTTGTCTGAATGCTAAATTTGTTGTGTGTGTGTGTGTGTGTGTGTGTGTGTGTGTGTGTGTGTGTGCGCGCATGTGTGTGTGCATAGCTTCGATATTTTAATCCGATGAAAGTTTTAATGAAATCATGTGTTTGCTTGAGTGTTTGTGCATCTGAGTGTTTTTCCAAATGTGTGTGCAAAGGCCTTTCTATAAATCTTTAATACACAGCAACTATTGTGACACTGATCTGTAAAAAAATAAAAAAATAAAAATAAAAAAAGGATATGTAGAAATGTGTAAACATACTCAAGAGACTGGACTGGTGTGTGTTGTGTGCATTATTGACTCAGTACCGGTTGCCTTTCAACATAACAAGGTTAAGAGCACTCCTTACTCTTCAGATGCAGAGAAATGCCCTCCCCCGCTGGGACTCCCCCTTAATCAAATCAAGTATATCCAATAGCAATTAATATTAGAGCATGCAAATTGCCCAGGAGAGCAAACTGACATTCCCTTGAGGCTTCAGCTATATCTCTCCTCCCTGTGCCCCCTTTCCTCAGGGGATAGTAAGAGTGGAGGGCTGGCTTGTTAGCTGTGGCCTTTCTCTTTTACTCTGTTGTTAGCATAAATAAAGGCTCCATGGTCCCTGCTCATCCTCACTGCACTGCACAGCAAAAAGGCTCGGCCGACATCTTCTCAATGTCTAAGTCACCAAGTCTAGCTTTCATGTATAATTTATAGTTGCCTCATTTTAAATCCTGTGTATATGATTCTGACTGAAACTGGATTTTTGAGGCTGCTGATATCAATATTAAAACAAAAAAGATATATAGGATTGTGTTAAAATATAGTTGTCTCCAAGCACACGCTGAGATCACTCAAGTTAGGTCTCTGCTTTTTCTCAGACTCACATCAAAACTCTGCCAGTCGCAGTAGATATCATTCTGATTTATGTCTCTGTGTAGCCCATCCCAGTACATTCAGTAATAAGTGGCCCAGTGTTAAAGCTCCCATGACATGGTGCTCTTTGGATGCTTTTATATAGTGGTCCCATAATACTGTATCTGAAGTCTCTTTTAAATAGGCCTTAGTGGTCCCCTAATACTGTATCTGAAGTCTATTTTATATAGACCTTAGTGGTCCCCTAATACTGTATCTGAAGTCTATTTTATATAGACCTTAGTGGTCCCCTAATACTGTATCTGAAGTCTCTTTTATATAGACCTTAGTGGTCCCCTATTACTGTATCTGAAGCCTCTTTTATATAGGCCTTAGTGGTCCCCTAATACTGTATCTGAAGTCTATTTTATATAGACCTTAGTGGTCCCCTAATACTGTATCTGAAGTCTATTTTATATAGACCTTAGTGTAGTGGTCCCCTAATACTGTATCTGAAGTCTCTTTTATATAGACCTTAGTGGTCCCCTATTACTGTATCTGAAGTCTATTTTATATAGACCTTAGTGTAGTGGTCCCCTAATACTGTATCTGAAGCCTCTTTTATATAGGCCTTAGTGGTCCCCTAATACTGTATCTGAAGTCTCTTTTACTAAGACCTTAGTGGTCCCCTAATACTGTATCTGAAGTCTCTTTTATATAGACCTTAGTGGTCCCCTATTACTGTATCTGAAGTCTATTTTATATAGACCTTAGTGTAGTGGTCCCCTAATACTGTATCTGAAGCCTCTTTTATATAGGCCTTAGTGGTCCCCTAATACTGTATCTGAAGTCTCTTTTACTAAGACCTTAGTGGTCCCCTAATACTGTATCTGAAGTCTCTTTTATATAGACCTTAGTGGTCCCCTAATACTGTATCTGAAGTCTATTTTATATAGACCTTAGTGGTCCCCTAATACTGTATCTGAAGTCTCTTTTATATAGACCTTAGTGGTCCCCTATTACTGTATCTGAAGCCTCTTTTATATAGGCCTTAGTGGTCCCCTAATACTGTATCTGAAGTCTATTTTATATAGACCTTAGTGGTCCCCTAATACTGTATCTGAAGTCTATTTTATATAGACCTTAGTGTAGTGGTCCCCTAATACTGTATCTGAAGTCTCTTTTATATAGACCTTAGTGGTCCCCTATTACTGTATCTGAAGTCTATTTTATATAGACCTTAGTGTAGTGGTCCCCTAATACTGTATCTGAAGCCTCTTTTACATAGGCCTTAGTGGTCCCCTAATACTGTATCTGAAGTCTCTTTTACTAAGACCTTAGTGGTCCCCTAATACTGTATCTGAAGTCTCTTTTATATAGACCTTAGTGGTCCCCTATTACTGTATCTGAAGTCTATTTTATATAGACCTTAGTGTAGTGGTCCCCTAATACTGTATCTGAAGCCTCTTTTATATAGGCCTTAGTGGTCCCCTAATACTGTATCTGAAGTCTCTTTTACTAAGACCTTAGTGGTCCCCTATTACTGTATCTGAAGCCTCTTTTATATAGGCCTTAGTGGTCCCCTAATACTGTATCTGAAGTCTCTTTTACTAAGACCTTAGTTGTTCCCTAATCCTTTATCTGAAGTCTCTTTTATATAGACCTTAGTTGTCCCCTAATCCTGTATCTGAAGTCTCTTTCCCAAAAGTCAGCATTGGTGCAAACTTACAGCCACTAGAGCCAGTCCCACAATGAGCTTTCCTTAGTATGTGCTATTTCTGAGTCTGAAGCTTTTGAGGGGGGGGGGCAAGGTGAAGGCTGGGGGTGTGGCCTTGACCAACTGCCACTTTGCTCGTTTGAAAGCCATTATGTCTCTCTCTCTCTCTCTGTCTCATGGGTGGGCCAAATTCTCTGGGTGGGCAAAGCAGAGAAAGGGGGGGGTAACCTTGCCCCTTATGACCTCATAAGGAGCAAGATTCCAGCTTGGCCCATCAAAGCTTTCATATTCTCAAAGTCAGAGCAGTATACCCAGGGCTTGGTTTACACCTATCACAATTTCTAACCACTGGGGGACCATAGGCAGGCTGGGGAAACGCATATTAATGTTAAAAAACCTCATAAAGTGAAATTTTCATTCTATGGGACCTTTAAGAGCTGTGACCATAATATAACCTGGGCAGGACATGTTACAGTTAAAAAAATAACCTTACTATTAAATAACTTAAAAATAACTTGTTTGCTAAAGTCATAATATGTCAATGTCGTGTTTCCAGCTTGAGCTGATGCCCTCAAGCAAGTGAGAAAAAAAAACAACAGGTTATTGAGTTTTTCTCTCTTGGGGATGGTAGGTGACAGTGTTTCTAAATGATCTCAAACACATTTTGGCATTTCTGTACTGCAATATGTGTTACGTATTGTCTGACATACTGTATATCTTGATCACTATCTGTGATCAGATCAAATTGTTTCATAAAAATGGCCCGGTTGACAGGTTTCTACAGTGTAACTGGTGATAGTGTTGTGCCAAACTGAAAATACTTTCGGTAATAGTGTTTCATTACAAACAAGAAGCAAAAAATGTTCCCATGTTAGTAAAATGTATTGGCACTAAATGATGAAAGTGGTATCAAAGTACAAAACACGCTGCACAAGAGGGATTTTACTCTACTGGAAAAATCCCACTCAGCTGCCAATACAAACAGTTCAAAGGAAAGGAAAAGGCTGGATTCCGAAGTATTGACATGATGTGCACACCAGCAGCAGAGTCAGTATCAGAGGAATCCCAGGGGAACTGTCAGTGAAATATTTAAATAATGAGAAACAGGTAGCATTATAAAATAACTAAATAAGTAATGTCCTCCATGTGTCAGCAGATGGTTTCTCCAGCTGCTCTGACTTATCCCAACAGTTCAAAGACATACCCGCCAGGTGGGGTGGAGATCTGTTTTCAACTCCATAAGCACGGCCTGCTTGGTAGGTCTGGTCCAAAGGACAATATGTGGTCTGAGGCTTGTGGTAGTTATTCCCTCTGGGAATTTGAGTCGTTTCTTTAAGTCAACCAGCATTGCTACTGTGTTTTATAATTGGTTTTCTTTTAAAAACTTTTTTCCTGTGTGAAGAGGTTAAGATTGTGGGGTATTTATAATCTGATAGTTACTGTGTGTGACTGTTAGTTTGATCTCTGTTAATGGGAAATGTACATGTGTGTATGTTTGTGGATATGCACATGCATGTGTATGTATAGTACAGTTGTGTTCAGAATAATAGCAGTGTGTTTAAAAAAAGTGGATAATGCACAAAATCCTTGGAATAGCTTTTAATTCCACAATAGCAATACATTGGGAGCACTGCACATTCAATTCCAAATCAAAAAATGACCAAAATTGATCAATTTTGTGTTTTACTTTTACAGTAAGTGAAGAAAAAGGAATATTATGCATTTTTCTTTACAAATTCAATCATTTAACTGTATAAACTAAAAAAAAAAAAATGTCTCAAGGGTTTGCTTTACTTTGAATCACTGCACTAATATTTAGTTGCATAACCATTATTTCTGAGAACTGCTTCACATCTGTGTTGCATGGAGTCGACCAACTTCTGGCACCTTTGAACAGGTATTCCAGCCCAGGACAATTGAATTACATTCCACAATTCCTCTGCCTTACTGGGTTTTGCCTCAGAAACCGCATTTTTGATCCCCCAAGTGTTCTATGGGATTGAGGTCTGGGGATTGGGCTGGCCACTCCATAACATCAATCTGGTTCATCTGGAACCAAGACTTTGCTCGCTTACTGGTGTGTTTTGGGTCATTGTTTGTTGACCCGTTTCAAAGGCATTTCCTCTTCAGCATAAGGCAACATGACTTCTTCAAGTATTTTGATGTATTGAAACTGATCCATGATCCCTGGTATGTGATATATAGGCCCAACACCACAATTTGAGAAACATCCCCATGGATGATTTTTGCACCACCATGCTTTACTGTCTTCACACTGTACTGTGGCTTGAATTCAGTGCATGGCGGTCGTTGGACAAACTGTCTGCCGCCCCTAGACCCAAAAAGAACAATTTTGCTCTCATCAGTCAACAGAATGTTGCACCATTTGTCCTTTGACCAGTCAATGTGTCCTTTGGCAAATGTCAAACTATTCAGTACATGTCTTTTTTTCAGAAATGGGACTTTGGGGCTTCTAGCTGATAGCTTTGCTTCACATAGCCTTCTTCTGATTGTAACAGTACTCACAGGTAACTTGTAAGTCTTTTCCTGGAGCTGATCATTGGTTGAGCCATTGCCATTTTGGCTAGTCTTCCATCCATTCGAATGGTAGTTGACCATTATTCCCCACGTCATTCAGGTGTTGGATGCCATTTCAAGGCATATGAAATAATTTTGGCTTAGCAGCCTATAATATTCTGCACTTATTTATATTTTACGTTTGCAATGTCAATGTCTGAAACGACCCATTTTGCTGAGTATTTCAGTGTGAAATGCCCTATAACCAGCATGCACAACATATGATTCCTTCCTTCATTCCATAAATATGGTCCATAATTCAATTTCAATTAAATTTTATTTATAGTATCAATTCATAACAAGTGTTATCTCGAGACACTTTACAGATAGAGCAGGTCTAGACCACACTCCATATTTTACAAGGACCCAACAGTTCTAGTAGTTCCCTCCAGAGAAAGCAACAGTGCGACAGTGGCGAGGAAAAACTTCCTTTTAGGCAGAAACCTCGGACAGACCCAGGCTCTTGTTAGGCGGTGTGTGACGACCGGTTGGGGTTAGAATGAAGAGTGGCAATGAAAAAAAATAGTTCTTTGTAGTAGTTCATGGCATAGCAGGGCATAATGCGGCATTACAAGGCACAGCAGGACGTAGCAGGGCACAGCAGAGCGTAGCAGGATTAACATGGCATCGCAGGACGTGTAGCGGGACCATGGCAACAGCTGCTACCATGATTTTGGAGCCTCCCTGATCCAAGGAAACATGCTGGGCGAAAAAGAACATAAGGACTCCAGGGAATGACTCCCCAGAGCTAGGATAGTAACAAGCATTTCTGGGACATGGATGCACACAAATGGAAAGATAGAAAGATAGAGGAGAGAGGAGCCCAGTGTATCAAAGGAAGTCCCCCAGCTGTCTAAAACTATTACAGCATAACTAGGAGAGACAGGGTAAAGAGAGGAGCCTGGTCAGGCTAGAACTCTCCCCTTAATCTTGGTGGGCCTGGTTAGGCGGACGCTGCGACTCCTCACTCCCTAACAATATTCAGTTTTATGCCCTAACTAAAAGCTTTTTCAAAGCATGACTAGGAGAGACAGGGTAAAGAGGGGAGCCTGGTCAGGCTTGAACTCTCCCCAACCAGATCGGGCTGTATGCCCTGCCTCCCTCTAGTTTTATTATATTATTGATTATATGATAGATAGATCTAACAACTATGACGAGAAGGTGGGCCGGGTAAGGCGGACGCAGCGACCCCTCACTCCCTAACAATATTCAATTCTATGCCCAAACTAAAAGCTTTATCAAAGAGGAAAGTCTTAAGTCTACTCTTAAATGTGGGGACAGTGTCTGCCTCCCAAACCCAAACTGGAACCAGGTTCCACAGGAGAGGAGCCTGATAGCTGAACGCTCTGGCTCCTGTTCTACTTTTAGAGACTCTAGGAACCACAAGTAACCCTGCATTCTGGGAGCGCAGTGCTCTTGTAGGGTTGTAAGGTACTATGAGCTCTTTAAGATAAGATAGTGCCGGACCATGAAGAGCTTTGTAAGTGAGAAGAAGGATTTTAAAAATTCTATTCTGGATTTTACAGGAAGCCAATGCAGAGAAGCTAAAACAGGAGAGATGTGATCTTTTTTCCTGTTTCCTGTCAGAACACGTGCTGCAGCATTCTGTACCAGATGAAGAGTCTTTATGGACTTTTTCGAGCAGCCTGATAAAGAATTGCAGTAAACCAGCCTAGAAGTAAAAAATGCATGGACTAGTTTTTTTGCATCATTTTTAGACAGGATATTCCTGATTTTTGCAAAATTACGTAGGTGAAAAAAGGCAATCCTTGAAATTTGCTTTATGTGGGAATTAAAGGACATATCCTGATCAAAGATAACTCCAAGATTCCTCACAGTGGTGCTAGAGGCCAGAGTGATGCCATCCAGAGTAACTATCTCTTTGGATAATACGTCACGGAGGTGCTTGGGCCCCAGAGCAATAACTTCAGTTTTATCTGACATTAGAAAATTACAGCTCATCCAGGTTTTAATATCCTGAAGGCACATTTGAAGTTTAGCTAACTGATTAGTTTCATCCGGCTTGATCGATAGATATAATTGAGTATCATCTGCATAACAATGAAAGTTTATGGAGTGCTTCCTGATATTGCCTAAAGGAAGGATATACATATAAAGTGAACAGGATTGGACCGTGCACAGATCCTTGTGGGACTTCATGACTAACTTTGGCGTGCGCAGAGGATTCATTGTTAACATGAACAAACTGAGATCAATCTGATAAATAAGACTTAAACCAGCTTAGAGCAGTTCCTTTAATGCCAATTAAATGTTCCAATCTCTGTAATAGGATATGATGGTCAACGGTATCAAATGCAGCACTAAGATCAAATAACACCAGTACAGAGATAAGTCCTTGGTCTGATGCAATTAGGAGGTCATTAGTAATTTTCACAAGTGCTGTCTCTGTGCTATGATGAACTCTAAATCCTGACTGAAAATCCTCAAATAAGCTGGTGCTATTCAGAAAGTCACACAGCTGTTTGCCGACTGCTTTCTCAAGAATCTTAGAGAGAAAAGGAAGATTGGATATAGGTATATAGTTGGCTAAAACATCTGGATCAAGGTTGGGCTTTTTCAGAAGAGGTTTAATTACAGCTACTTTAAAGGAGCTAACCGTCTTTGTATTATTTTCTTTTTTAGAGGGGCAACAGAGTTGAGTATCGTTCACAGCGAGCCTGCTGCACTAACAAAATAATCAATTTGGGAGGGACTTAAATTAGCATAGGAGTCCTCCGTTACTTTTTGACTTGGTAATGAATTAAATGCTAATGGAATCACATCCTTGAATTTAGCTACAGCACTATCAGATAGACATCTTGTATAGAAATGTTTGCCTACTGGCGTGTAGTTCAGCAGTATAAACTCAAAAGTTATCAAACAGTGGTCAGATAAAAAGGGATTCTGTGAGAACACTATCAAATGTTTAATTTCAACACCATATACCAGAACAAGATCGAGGGTGTGGTTAAAACGGTGAGTCGGTTTATGAACACTTTGAGAGAAGCCAATAGAATCTAATACTATCATTCTCATCTTCCACATGATTATTAAAATCCCCTACAATAAGAACTTTGTCCATTTTTAGCACTAAATTCTAAAAACTCAGCAAATTCAGATAAGAATTCAGAGTATGGACCAGGGGCTCGGTACATTATAACAAATAGAACTGGTTGCAGTGATTTCCAACTTGGGTGTGAAAGACTAAGAACAAGACTTTCAAATGAGTTATAATTCAGTTTAGGTTTAGAGCTGATTAGTAGACTAGAATCGAAGATAGCTGCCACTCCACCTCCTCGGCCTGTGCCTTGAGGAATGTGAGTATTAATATGACTGGGGGGATGGATTCATTTAGACTAACATATTCTCCATCACCCAGCCATGTTTCAGCATGACAAAATAAATCAATATTAGAATCTGATATTAATTCATTTACTAGTACACCTTTCGAAGAGAGAGATCTGATGTTTAAGAGTCCACATTTAATTCTCCTATTCTTTTGCACTATTGCACTTGTGGTTTTAATTGTTATGAGGTTTTTATGCACAGCTCCTCTTCTGTTTACCTTTGATTTAAATAATTTCAATAGTTGGGGGGCAGACACCGTCACTATGGGGTTTTTACTAGGTAACTCCTGGAATGGAGGAGCAGAGAAGTGTGTTAGACTGCGACTCTTTCTCCTGGTCCCAACTCTGGATTGTCAGGGATTAGGTCCACTAATAAACTTGTCAAGATTTCTAGAAATGAGAGCTGCTCCATCCCAAGTGTGATGAATGCCGTCTCTTCAAATCAGACCAGGTCTTCCCCAGAAAGACTGCCAGTGATCTACAAAGCCCACATCATTATCTGGACACCACCTCGATAGCCAGCGGCAAAATGACAACATGCTGCTATACATGTCATCGCTGGTTAGATTTGGCAGGGGTCCAGAGAAAACTACAGTGTCCAACATTGACTTTGCTTATGTACACACCGATTCAACATTAATCTTGGTGACCTCCGTTTGGCGTACCCGGGAGTCATTAACGCCAACGTGAATAACAATCTTACTGTATTTACGTTTATCCTTAGCCAGTAATTTCAAATAAGACTCAATGTTGCCCGCTCTGGCCCCCGAGATGCACTTAACTATGGCTGCTGGCTTCGCTAACTTCACGTTTCTCAAAATAGAGCTGCCGATAACCAGAGTTGGTTTCTCAGCGGGTGTATCGCTGAGTGGGGAAAATCTGTTGGAAACGTTAACATGCTGGTCGTGGTCCGTGGCCTTTGAAAGCTCACGACTACTTTTTTTGCCACGAACAGTCACCCAGGAACCTTTTCCTGGCTGCTCAGTAGTTGCCGGGGGACGGCTACCAGAGGCTAACTCAGGCCGGCCCGCACCGACTACCGGGGGGTGGTTAGCTACAGTAACTAACGACTGATCTATCATGTTGCAGATCCGGACTTCTGACTCACTAAGCCTTGCCGTTGCGCGCGTTGCGCGTTGCAAGCACCTGCAAAACACAGCAACACGTTTTCACCGGAGAAAGAGGTAAACGCTTAGAAATAACACTAGGGGGAAAACGTTGACGTTCACTCGGTGCTATTCACTGACAGTAAAAAGTAAAGTCATTGTATGCACTGCTGCGTTGCTAAATGAAGGAGATAGATGAAGGAGACTTCCCAAAATCTTGGCAATTCCTCATTTGCCCTCTCACATCTGGCAGGTTCGTAATTATACAGCTGCAGGCCTTTCCACCTCGTCCACATCCCAGTCAGTCGCCGTAGTTCTAGTGCTCGGCTGAGACTTCGCTCCTCATTGTGACGTCATCGCCGAATTGACTTAATAAACCCGTTAATACCAAAAATGACCAAAAACTGACATTTAACACTATTTGGAGACATTTTTATAAAGTATATACATATCTTGAGTGCTTTTTGTACCCAATAATCAACAGTGGTGGTTAACCTGCAACATAGGCTTTAAGGAATCGAAGAATAAAGAAGACGCAACACAGTAACACGGCAGTTTGTGAAACTGTCACGTAATTTTTAATCTATTGATTTGCGTCGCGAGCCGCGGTCTCTGGGACACACGGCGGGATGCGATCCCCGGTCTCCGAAAGTGCTGTGTTGTTTGACCCATCCCCCACCCCCAATCAACCTCCATGCGCGGCATTTAATGCTACTAATGATTCTTAATTATAAAAAATATAATTGTTGTATTGCCGGTAAATAGTTTATGTTACAGCCTACTTTACCAACAGAAATGGCCTGCTGACTGTATCAACAGTTTTTTTTCTTTGAGTTGAGTTATTCTTGCACAGTTCTGGTAGACCTAGTTGAAAGGGAACACGCCTTAAAAAATACACTAATAATATGCTCAACTGTTATGATGCTCTTCTATGTGTGCAGAGAAAAACAGCAAAAATATTTCCAAATACAGTGTTTTTTGGTTATTATTAATGTAATAACAATTAAACTAATTTGCTTTCAAAACAATAGTGTGACATAGACCTTTCAAGGGCCCCGCAGACTCTGTGGACCACTTGAAACATGAGGATGTCTTGAACAATAATATATAACAAGAGTCCAGTTGGGCAGCTTGATTTTACAGCAACATAATGACCCAAACCTTGACAATTGCATTTTTGCAGGGCAATATTGCAGCTGTAGAGGGTTACCTGTACCAGCACTATGTAGACAGAGGGTTTCATGAATCAATACAGGTCGGTGATGCCTGTAGGAATTTTTTGCATCAACTTTCAACACTTAATTTACTTCAATTGCTGCAGAATAGCTTCACGTTGTTAACTCCTAACATCTACTCATTTAGCGATGTCATACTACCCAGTTACTTACACATGACTCTCAAGACTAGCCATGATGGCTTAATTCCTCGTCCTCACAAGACAAATCTGAGATGAAACCTCCACTCACGAACTTTTATATAACTTTAAAGCTTTAAATCGTCAAAAAATGTGTCTATTGAAAGCTTAGCCTCTCATGATTCAAATAAGCACACACACAAAGCACAAGATGATTTATGAGTTAAAGAAAATAAAGAAATTGAAGATACTGTCTAGAGTCGAGTATGCATTCATATATGTTTCCTTGTGCCTTTACAACAGAAGTGCTATAGTCCCAAAAACTTTTCTTTCATACCTTGCCAACAATCCAAGGTACGGAAGAAGATTAGGGCCACTATAAAAATTTATTTGAGTCTCAGAATTCTGAGATTAAAGTCAGAACTCAAATAAATGTTATTATATTCACACATGCAGACTGATACACACTTGCTTGAACAAAACTAACAGGCTGTCAGGTTTTCTTTAACACAAATGCATGCACGCACAAACACACACACACACACACACACACATAATGACACAATGTACACACTCACACAACCCTGAGCTAAAGTAACAGATTGTCCTCCGCCTGCCCTAGGTCTAGTTCCCTCAGTGGTCGTGTCCTCGTTGTTAAGCTCAGCTTTTAATTGAACATGACGTCACAGGCCATTGAATCTGACATTATTAGTGGTTGTCTAAGCAATGTATTGGGAAATGAAACAAACGATGCTCGTTATAAGCGGAGGAAACTACCACAATCAATCATCCAAATGTCCAGGTTGTTCTGTTACAGCTCTTGCTGTGGCTTATGAACTAAGCTTTGGATTTGTGCAGGAAATCTTTCTATCCATTTTACATCTATGGTTCAACTAATATAATTTGAAATGAAAAACAAATGCATTCATTATGGTATTCTTATAGGGAAGTAAGACATTATAGTGACTACTTTGTGTCGTTTGATTTGATTTATTTTATTTTCAAAAACATTAAAACAGTGTCATATGTTTCACAAAAAGATGCCAAAAACGCTTAAGGGGCCTAATAAGTGGCATTCATGTTTAGCTCCAGCTCATAAGTTTTTCCTTTGTTTCATTTTTATTTCCGTGAGTTTTTCTTGTTTCATTTTGAAACCGACCGTTTTGTCTCGTTTTTCACTTCCTGGTCTTTGTCTGCCTTCCCTCCGTGTGTGATTACTGTCCCTCCTCTAATGTGCTGCCCATGCGTCCAATTGTCCCCCTTGTGTCTCTGTGTATATATACCTGCCCCTTTCCTCAGGCCAGTACCATTTGTGTCAGCGCCCAGCCTGGTTTTTGATCCTTGCCTCAGTGTTTTGGTACTTTTGCCTGTTTTTTTTAATAGTTTATGAAATAACTGTTGGACTTTGACCCTTTTAAACAAGTTTTTTGTGAGAAGTACATTTCATTACCATTTGTAAACTAACTGTCCCCTGTGTGTTAAATCAAATGGGAAGAATGACTTGACCCTGGTGTGACACCGATCCACGTTAACAATGGTACACCTCATATAGGAAGGACAAGTAGTCAAAAAAGATAAGAATATTTTCCACTTCTAACATTAAAATCACAAGCTATAGTCCATAGTTTATGCAGCCCCCATGACGAACTCTATGTATTGACAACAAAACTGTTGGCGCATCCACATGATACAACGTTCACCGCCCCCACCCCTCCTCCACACAGTTGCTAGTAGCCAAGGAGGACACGGAGGATTAAAAAAACATGGACTCTTCAGAAGAGATCATTATCTTCACTACCACGTAACTTTTTGACACTAATAAACGTCCGTTACATTCTAGCCATTACCAAATGAGTTTCTCCAAAGATTATCAGATAAGACTTTCAGCTCCACACAACTCTCTATGGATTTCTCAGTATGACATTTTTTTTAATCCTCTGTGGCCTCCTTGGCTACTAGCAACTGTGTGGAGGAGGGGTGGGGATGGTGCGTGATCAGGGAAGGCTTGTATCATGTGAACGTGCTGACAGCTTTTTTGTTATTACTTAGAATTCCTCATGGGGGGGCGACAGAAACTACTCACTATAGCTTTAATTTAATAGAAATGAGACACACAGCTCAGATGCACAGACACATGTAGCTCAGCGTAAATTCTTTCAGGAAGACTTAACTTTTAATAGATGCACTTTTCTCCTTAGGAAATTCTTTTTTTCAATAGATTTCACTGAAACAAACTCATGGGTGCCTGACTTTCTGTGATTGTCCCTCTGCTGTCTGATTGTTCAGTTTTAAAGCTCTTCAAGTCAAGTTCTAGTAAAATCCTTTAGTTTGTTCTCGTGGGATTGACAGTTTTTTTAACTACATGAAAAAAAAGTGGGACAATTGCACCATAAGTAATAATTTACCTAGAAGGTTATGGAAGTCGAACCAGGCTGAACGTGTGCCGTTTTCTAATGTGCAGCCTCATTTTGATGTTGCTCTAATGTGATTATAATGTGACATTTATCTGCTAATTATTATGTTAATTAAGAGATATGAATTGCCTAATTATAAGATTTTTGACGTCGTTGTCTCACATGTGATGATAAATCACTATGGATGTGGATCTAAATCTCATAATTTATAGTTCTCAGGATTATATTCTCATAATTAGAAGAGTATAATCCATAGTTACATCTAATTTACAATATGTCTCCATTTGTTTCCTTTTATAAATGCAAAACGCTTCCACAGAATAGCATGCACACCAAATGGTTCACAGGGATTAATGTTAGACGAAGACAGAATTCTTAATATTCTCAACCACAAAAAAAAAAATAAAACTGTACAAATGTATGGGTTTTTACCTTAAACAGACTATATGGCATTAAGAGTCTGGGCCAGGATTGTCTGCATATGGCTCTCACCAGAGTTTGACATATAAATCAAAATAACCCAAATTCGTAGAAGCCTCGGATTTCACACATTTATAAAACAATTAAACTTAATTTAGGGTAAAAAGTTGAAGAAATGCTTGCAGTAATATTTTGTAAATGTATAAGGTTTTTACCTAATACATCTCAAACCATGCAGGAAACCTCTTTAAAGCCCTTTAATATATCACATATATCTATCAATTTACCCCTTCACTTACTCACACACATTTATTTATATATATATATATATATATATATATATATATATATATATATATATATATATATATATATATATATATATATATACACACACACACAAATATGTATATACAGAAAATCTCAACTTTAACAACACTGTAAATGGATTAATGGATTTAGCTATTTGCTTTGTAAGCCAGCGGCTACAAGGTCAAAGTTGAAATAATTTGAACTCTGAGTGCAATGCTCAGCAGCAATTTCCAGCTGCGCTGATGAAAAGTATTAAATGTGGTTGAAAGCTAGAAAAAAGTTGACAGAGGATCTTGGTCCAAGAATATTTTGTTTTTACAAATTTAAGCACTCATCTGCATGAATAACTTGGCACATGCATCCCATGAGTCTATCAACCTTTTATATTTATATATCTTCTGTGATGATGGATTTTGACAATGTTAACTTGGTAACTTTAGCAATGCCAGACCTACCTCCACAGCACTGCATAGGAAGGTCTGGCTAGCCCATAGCATTCCGGGATGGGAGAACGTGCTCTGGTTTATTGGCATTTCTTTAAACCAATCAAAATCATCATGGGTGGCGCTAAGTGCCGCATGGAGCTCGGGTGCAACTGCAAAATAGCCTTCAAAAGTAGTTTTTGTTGTGCAACAGAAAACTCTGATTGGACAGTTAGTCTAGCTAGATGTCTGGATTTACCCTGCAGAGTCCTCAGAAATCCAGCGGAGATTAAAATTACAACACAATGAAAGAGGAAGTTAACAAAAATTTGGCTGAAGTGTTATTCTGAAATTTTTGAAATCCATAAAATAATAAACCTTTCTCATTACAAACAATAACAGAATATGGGAATCATTTCAAAAACGTTTTAGCTATCTATGATTGTTTGGTTGCTAACATTAGCTAAAAACGCCATTCACCTGACAGCCTTTGTTGTGTTTGATGCTAACTTGTAGCCAACAGTGAACCAACTTCGTTAAGTAGGTCCATTTTTACTGTGTTGACATTACAGAAGTCTCTCGTTAGCATCTTGTATGCTACTTTTCGCAAAGTGACGCATGCGTGACTCACTGCGCTTGACTCACATCAGGCAGAGACACTGCTTCTAGCTGTTGCTGCTTCCTGTTTGGTGCTGGAGGGAGCGCTCCCATTAGTTGTTGACAATGTTCACCTGGGGCCTGTTGCACGAAAGTAGAATAAAGATATCCAGGATAAGTGAAAAAGCGCAGCTTGACTTAGTGTGATCCGCTCATCGCGGCTTAATTGGTTGCACGTTTGCAGAGCCAGGATGAACAGGCAAAGCTATGTTAAACCAGGTGTAGATAGCTGGGATAAGTGCACGTTCACGGCTTTCTTAAATAGACCACGGTATCGATCACAGATTTACTGATGCAGAAATGGAGATGACGTATGCAGCATATGTTTCACCCAATGAGCAGCAGCTTCTAATGGAAAGTAACGAGCAAGTGAAGCATATAATATGCAGAAAGGGAAATATGGCTGTTATCAAACGGAGAGAAAAAGCCCAACAGACTATAGCGGACTGACCGAATGCGTGGATGTAAAAATATCTACTTAGCCTATCACTCCACTTTTTTATTTTACAAAGTTGTAGGCTACACAGTGTTTTAATTGCTTTAAATATGCTAGTTTCATGTTTCGTTTTTAGGTGATAAATGTACTGGTTTTACCGTAAAGTGTCTTTGAGTAGCCTACAAGCACAATATGATTAAAATGTATTATTATTTAGCCTACTTTGCCTTAAAAGTGAGCAGAGGGAATTAATGTTCCTCGGGAGATGTACCCTAAGGACTATAGGCTGAATTTCAAACCCTTATTCACATCGCGTGAACATGTTTTACAACCATATGCAAACATCTCTATAAGCTATGGCTAATTCTAAATATCTTTGTACAATTAATGTTCATACAGAACAATCAGAAAAGTACAACAACTAGAAAAAGAAGTAAGTGACTTCAATACACGCTGTGAGCATATATGTTTTTTTTATTCTTCTGACAAGTAACAGCATCAAAATAAAAATATTAAGAAGCATTGTGGTGTTCCCTGTGTGCTGAATGTAAACTACACTATATACGTACTGTATATAGGCATATTATGAAACCATAGTAAGTTATAGTAAAAAAAACATCAGCCTACATATTACGGAATAACACAAACTATTCTTTATTAGAGAGGGACAAGCAACAAGAAAATAAAATCATGAATGTATTGGTCTCTGACCGGTCTGCCATTAATATCATATCTGGGAATATAGCCCCATTGTCCCACTTAATCTCCGGAGCACGTCCTGTATAAACCTGAAGCTGCAGGCAACGGCCACCGGGCAACGGCCACCAGGCAGCGGCCACCAGGCAGCGGCCACCAGGCAGCGGCCGCACGCCAGGCCCCATCGACACACTAACGTCCCCCCGGGAAAAGTCCCGACTCTCCCGATTGCCACGCCGCATCTGGGTGCCAGTGCAACCATTTCTAACCATCTAAACAACTGCTATAGTAGGGTTTAAATCAGACTCATGACAACAATAGTGACAAATAATGCATGTTAATAAAAATAAAGCAGAACACATTCAGAAGACAACGGAATAACCGTTAAACACGTTTATTTCGGTTCAGAGCGGCAGCTGATTTAACACATGAGACTCCAGGATTAATCTTAGCCTGGCTGTTAGCCTGCTCTGGACCAGGCTGGCCGCAAAGAATAAATCTCCATGGTTACTTGGCTGGGCTTAATTCAATCTGGTTTCGTGCAACCAAGTCAAAGCTAAATTCATCCAGGATAACTTGAATATCCCAGCTTAATCCCTTATCCTGGTTTTGAGCAACAGGCCCCTGATCTACCTTCACAACCAAGACTTAAAACTTATGATAACATGAAACACGTTTGATTTTGTTGAAACGTCAAGATGGGAAACAGACTCGGACTGAGTTTTATGACCACATTACACCAGACGGGAGCGTGCAAGTCTCTGTTGTAAAGTAGTCTGCGACAGTGAAAGCACTTGAAAAGTCGTTTGGTGTAAGGTCGGTATTAGCTGTAAAAGGAGTCCCACCCCTTGTTAACACCGTAGCATTGTGTAACCCTCTGCTATTTACTTCTACCAAAAGCCTCTCCTCAAGTCTCCTTCACACTAAATCCTCAGTAATACCAGCGTGTATTGGCAGCCGTGCCCCCCGGGGGCACTGCAGCGCACTACCTTGAGATGTCAGCAGAGCCAGCCCTGTTTTGGAATTGATCTCTTGGTAATCTTCTCTCTCCCAATGGGCGCCTGACCATTTTCTGGCTAAGAATGATTAAAGACTGTCAACCCCCACCTTCCCCCTCCCTGCTCCATTCCAGACCACCCTGTCTGACTCTCGTCAGCAGCAGTAACATCAGAACACATCAGTAATGACACTGCCCTGTGGCTTCTCGTCCTTTTCTTTTGTTAAGGACAATGGAGGCCTTTGGATATGTGCATCATGTGAACTACAATGACGTTTGCATGAGTAATGCACTCTGCACCGCTGTGTTCAGATGATAGATGTTCCCTGAATGCTTTAGCCAGTGGTGGAATGTAACTAAGTACATTTACACAAGTACTGTACTTAATTACAAATGTTGGGGTACTCATATTTTACTTGAGTCTTTTCTTTTCATGCCACTTTCTACTTCTACTCCGCTACATTTCAGAGAGAAATATTATACTTTTTACTCCTCTACATTCATCTCACATCTTACAAATACGATTTTTGCACACAAAACATAGTAGGAAATACAATGTTTTATTGTAAATTAAACTACACAACAATATAACAGCCTTCAAGTACAGCTGAAATGATTAACCACTTGAAGTTGATTGACAGACATTTTGGTCATTTCCATATTTTCACATGTACATCAGTAAATTATGTGTTTATTTCAACCAAAACTAGAGTTGTGATGGTTGGAAAAGTGGAAAGACGACCAAAAATGGTTTTGAATGTTTTAAGATGATAAAATTACTGTTACTTTACATGGAGTCTGGTGGGTTCATTGAATGCAATTTTGTGGATGTTTTTCATGTTTAAAAAAAGGATCACACTCTTTTTTTTTTTTTTTAAGATTATTTTTTGGGCATTTTTCAGCTGACAGCTGAAGAAGTGAAAGGGGAGAGGGTGGGAATGACATGCAGCAAAGGGCCGCAGGTCGGAGAAAAACCCAGGCCCGCTACGTCGAGGTGTAAACCTTTATATATGGGCGTCATCCGGGCGCCCAGATCTTACTCTTTAATAGAAAGGTCGATGCGGATGGTGCTGCAGACAAACTACAACCTTGATATTGATATTAACCTACTCCCTTTCAATACAATTACATGTAATAAGAGATAGAGAAGAGATAAACACATAATTTGATTAGAATGAATCTGAGTGAGGCGCATCTGACACTCATTCATGACCCTCACCTAAAAAACCTAATAGACCTGAGTCAGAAAACTCAGCATTTGTAACTGAAAGAAGTAGCAGCAGCATCTCTCCACCTGTCACGCCCAGAGCCACCCTGCTAGCAACAGACGCCCAGACAGCTAACTTTTGATTTAATTTAATTCACTGGTGTGTTTTATAACCTTGTATTTTGTGGCTCAGTGGTTGAGCTTGTAATAGTCCTATTCTGTACCCTTGCCTAGTTTTGCCCTGTCTTGGGTGTTGGATTTCATTCTTGTGTTAGTATTTCCGCTTGTGGAGCATTGTGATGGATGCAGTGTTGTGTGTGGTGCTTGACTTTGGCTGAAAATGTCACTCTAGAAAAGTTTTCGGCACCCCTAACTCAAAATATGTTCCCATGGCCATGACCTCCTTAGAAATTCTTTCCATAATGTTGTCAGACACTTAGAATATTAATCTGAGTCTGTCAGCGGTATGTCAAAGATAGTTGTTCCTGTCAGTCACTTAGACACAAAACATAGGAAAATAGGGTTATAAAAGGTTGAAAAAACCTTTTAAGGATGTGAACACTTCTTCCACCACTGGCCTCAGATGAGTACAATACACTGTCAGCATGGATATGAATCAGTCAAACTATTAAATAGGTGATGGTTTGGTAAATGTGGTAAGACTGTATTAGGAATGATGAATATAAGATGGGTGTCTCACTGGGGTGATGGTCAGAACACAAATGAGAACTTTACTGAGGTGTTAAAGGATATACAGAGCACATCATAGCACAATAGGGTACACTGTTTGGCATGCAATGTGTAGGTAATTAGGAATATATTTGTCTTCATGCGTGTGTGAGTGAGGTCTGAAATAAACCAGAACAACCAAGAAATAACATGACTGTTAATTTCTCATTATCAAATTAGCTGCATCATTTACATTAATACAGAGTAAACTGACATTTCTTAATTATAGTGATTAATTCTAATGGCACAACAGTATATCCAGTGAAATGCAATACAACAGTACCTAATGTTAGTGCCTAGTGGCCAACTGAATTAACATTAGACTGTGTGGCCACTAATCTAATTACAAATGCGTCACATCTTACACATAGCATAAGGGAGGGCCCAGGACAATTAAAACGTGAGACGGATGAAACACTGACGAACTACAGACTTCCTTAGGTGCAAACAGAGAGCATGTTAACCTCCTTCTATCAGCCAAATATCTTGTTATTTCCTTTTATCACGGAGTTACATCCGATGATGATGGTCAAAGTAAACTTCATTAGAAGTGACATGTTTTTGCTTATTAATTTAGTTCATATTAGTATAGTGACTGTGACAGTATAGCGACTGTATAGTGACTGTTTCGTTTTCATGGAAAGCAAAACAGGCTGTAATGGCATATGTCTATGTCTGTCCCCAACCTGGCTGTAACTCCATGGATTTTAATAAATGCACAAATGTATGTGTTTAGACAATCATTTATGGAGGTGAGACATGGAAAAGCAGTTTTAGAAAGATGAAAATATATTTGCGCCTACCAGGTATAGGGGGTCAGGTTTTCCCATGTTATCCTATGGAGACTGACTGGGGGGAGTTATTTGGATGTCCAGCGGTCTAACCCACATAAAAGCCTAGTGAAACGACATTTTCCACAATAGAAACATGATATAAATGGAAAAACATACTGTTCTAGCTATAACAATGGACAAATAATCCACATACATGATATTATAGCTTCATAAAAGCTTCACGACATTCACAAAGACGTACAGCCCTGCAACAATCTATCTAAAATAACACCTTTTGGAAGTACCATTCATGATATTTAGCAAAATATTAAAGTTGTGGGAAGTTTATATGGCTTAAACTGAATGTTTCATTCATCCCCCATCCCCCCCCCCATGCTGTTCCATTAGTCCCTCCCAGGAGGAACAGATGAAACATTACGCTGGTCCCACTTTTGCTGTAATAATTCGGGAACGGTGTTGTTCAAAGCTTAAAATGCAATTGTATTTGACATATGACAGGTGTAGGTTGCTAGGGACAACATATTAGCTTTCAGTGCGATACGATCGCTTTGTAAATTACGTTTAATTAAAAAGTGTTTCAACTGTCCTGGCTCTCCAGGTCTAATAAGCCAAAATAATGTCATATCTAAAGGTTAATATAGGTCAGATATGAACCAGGTAACAGTTTAAGTTGATACCAACATTAATTACGAACTATAAGGGTTCACAAAAGGGAAAGTGATCTCCGTAATGCGAGGTTATATTGACGACACTCAAGCATATCTTTCATACAGTGCTCAAAGGCATCTAAACATATAAGGATCACACCGAACACCTCACTTTTCAGCAATGACGCACACATCGGACACAGCTGTTGTCTCCCTCTCGCTCCGCTGCGCATCTATCTTGAGGTGATGGCTGGAAATGTTCATACTGACGCATTCGCACAGGCATGGTCTTTCCAACACAAACAATCAATCAGTCTGTGTTAGTTTTGCCATTGCTGTGGCCATCATCATTATTACCACTGCTGCTCCGACCACAGCTATTTTAGGAGCCGCATAAATAAGTGTAAAGAGCCAGCTGTAATTATTTCTATCCTTTATGGACTATCACTCACTTCAGCATCATTATATTCTGCACTGGAACTTGTTAAGGTTATATCCATGCTGAAATTAATATCTTCATCTTTAATGACTGCAACTCAGTTTCTCATCCCTATTTATGAGAGTATCATTTCTGCTCGACAAAGTGGTCTAAACTCCCCTCAGCAGAGGAGGGAAAGAGACCACAGATCTTTTTTTTTATTTGAGTCAAATTACAGTCAGGTTGGTTAAGTTTCTCCCAAGTACATTGTCTATGAATAATTTAGAGAAAAATACTAGAATAGCTCAAAAAAGTGCTCATGTGCTTTGTGCCAACATTCCAACTAGTCTTCTTTTTTTCCTAGGTTCCAATCATAGACAGTTAAAGAAATGTACCAACAGATCCCGTTGTTCTGGACGGAGACCAGTGAAGTCTATTAGAAGCTCTTTTCTGGTGATGCTGAGCATTACTGTGCAGCTTCCAACTGAGCTTGAAGACGTAGATGTGACGTGAGCAACCTGTCTGAAAGTTGTAAGTCTTCTGGTAGCTGTGCCAGAGAAATCTCAATCATTCCCAATCAGCAGAGACGGAAAGGCACAGGCTAATTATTGCTAACTAAAATGCTAGTTAACATTAGAAATTAAACCTAAACGGCTGATTTAAGTCCAAACTGTCTGCGAGCTTTTCCTGGCAATAGCAAGTTGCTTGATTATGACACAATCGTTAGCCTATTTTTACAAAAAACGTCTGCTACGGAGCCATAACGTGAGACACAAGGTAATTTATATATTGTTGAGTTTCAGTAGAAATGACAACTTTAGTCTTTAAACACTTCAGATGTGAAGACATTCACCCTCAAAGTGGCGCCAAAATGAATGGGAGTCATAGGAGTCAATGGTGCCGTAGGAGCTACGCTTTGGCGCTTACCCCCTTGGTTCCAATACTACCACTTAAAAGTAATCAGGACTAATAATTTTAGTAGGATCCAACTCAATTTAAGTTTTGGAGATAAGCAGTTAAGCACGACTATTAGGGAAGAAGTTGCCAGACTGTGGGGTTGTTAAAATCTATGGAAGTACATCGACGACAAAGAGTTGAGAAAATCTGAGCGCTACTCATTCTGCTAGTCAACATTTGCGAGTTGCAAAGTGTCACATTTCAGTTGTGGACTGACCCAGGAGTGCACAGTGTGGAGTATAGTATGGAATTGTTTAGTGGAATGGCAGCAATAGAGTGTGACTTGGGGTGCGTGGTGGCAAACAACGCAGGAAGGAGCTAAATGACAATACAATCATGGCCAAACTGTGAAACAAAGTACACTTAAATTTGTAACGGAGGACAGAAGCGTCATCAGCGTAACAGATAATTTGAAGAGGAACTGAGTAACTAAGTTTGACCCAGCAACAGAAATTCTCATGCTTGTGATGTTCAATGCTGATTGCACTCAGTTTTTTTGTTATCTGCATCCCCTGAGCTCAAACTCAAGTTGAAAGCAGTGTCACCTGTTTAATTTGACCTGGAAGTGAAGGGTGATCCTTCTAATTACAAAATAAAAGTTTGGGGACACAGAATGTTATTTGGTGTCTGTATTATGGTAAAAATTGAATTGTGCAGACATGAACTAAAATTGCATTAAATTTGTTTGCCAACGATCTGTAGTTGAAAGCCATTATGGCAGTGTAATTTTAAGAGTCAAGTTGATTTAAAAGTAGTGACAAGAGGCCATGTTAGCTTTGGTTTCTACTCTTTCTAGAGTGATTTTCTGAACCAGGGATTTCTTAGCTTGTATTTTTTATGAATAATTTTTTTACATTATTCAAACCATTATAAGAAATACATGTATGCATGGGGCTCACTGTCACTTCAGAAATCTAATGTGCTCGACATAAGGTGGTTAGGTTAGCTGTGATCTGGTCTGACTCCATGGGATTCCAAGAATGATTACTTTATTTAGTGTTGCTGCATTCAGAAAGAAAGCATTTTCAAAATAGACATGGTGCAAATCCAACACAATGGTATGAATAAACTAGATGACCGTAAGGAGATCAGTTGGCTCAAGAGAATTTGGCTGAACTGCAATCTCCAGTATTGAAATTGTAGGATAAACGGTAAGGTAATTAGGCATAGAATGTGTCCTGTAAATCACGTTTTCTTGGATATTTATTTGTCAATTGCCCCGTACTGAGGAGCAATATATTTAAAAGTGGACTTTTTTCCTTCTGCAGACTAACGTTGAAAAAGACATGACCCTGTCATTCAGATGTGGGTGTGTCCTATTGCAGCTTCATAGTCAAAAATGTTTGTGCCCAGACCATATTTACCTTACTCCAACACTGCGTAAGTACAATAACGGTCGTACAGAGAACAGTTGAATCACTTGTCAAGATAATCACTTCTAAAAAATCCACAAACCTAATTATAATTCTCTTTAATGTTTGTGCCGTCTTTAAACCTTAATTCTCTCTGAATCTGTTTATAAAGTTGATTGTCGTTTTAGCAGTAATGTCGTCCATGTCCAGTGATCCTGCATAGATATGGATGTCCATACAACAATAATGTGCAATTGAAAGCTTAAAAAAAGTGGACCTTTGAGCTCCCATAAGTTTGCAAATCTAAAAATACATGTAAATAATGTATTTGTATATAATGTATTTGAAGAAAATACCAACACATGCTTGTTTTGTTTTCTTTATAGGTTGAATATTACTTCCTCAAATACATAGTATTTCTTTACAAATATTGTAAGAAAATGAGAACACAGTTAACAGACGTCTTTCCATTTAATAAATATGATTATAAATGCATCAAACAATTACACACAGCACAGTTGATATCAAACAAAAACACTGTAACACCTTACCGTCTGTTCTTATACAAAAGCTGTACAGTAATAAAACTCTTTTTTTTTGTTATTAATATTTCTCTACAAAAATAATAATCTTGCTAATTCTGCGGCGCTGAGGAGATAGAGATAGAGACATAGAGAGAGAGGAAGAAAAGAGTAGCTCAAAGCTAGTCTACTTGATCCTGTTTCCTACGCTCATCCTAACCAGGAGGCCAGAGTTGTCTCAGCAGGACTTCCTGTCTGTTTGACCTGTCCTCTCCCAGTGAAACCCAAAGACAAAAGTTGCCTTTATCATGACCGACCTCCTGATCCTGTCATTTCCTGTTCCCTGGGGTTAAACATGGACCCTATTTTCCTATGTTTTTGTGTCTAAGTGACGATGATGGAAGCAACAACCTTTGACTTTGGTCCAGTATTAAGCGAGATCTGCAGTGGCAAAAAAAGCTGCAATGTAAGTTAATAGGGCAATTGATAACCTTCAATTTACTTACATATAAAGTGCTCGTTTTGCCACTGACATGCTTAGATTATTATGTCTGACAACATTATGGAAATGATCTCTACAGAGGTTGACCTTTCTGTTAAAGAGTGAGTTTAAAAAGAAACAACCCGGATATCCCTATTATCAAACCCACCAGACTCCATTTAAATAATCAGTATTTTTCAAAGTTTTTCAAAGTCGACCAAAACAAAATCAAACTAGCAAAAGCCGTCTTGGTTCATCTTTCCACTGTTTCAACAATCGCTACTTTGGATTGGTTGGGGGAACAAATCCTAATTCAACCATTTACATTTGCGGAATATGCTGGCTCCCATTAGTCAGTTGGACATGGGAAAATAGGGTCCAGGTTGAAAAAAGAACAAGATACCCTTTAAGGTTAGCATAAGTACTACGTTGTTTCCGTGGGAGGTACCGTCTACTGTATGTCTCCCTCAAAACCCCTTTTCTAAATCTGAAACCTGAACTAAATCAGTACTCAGTACTTTACATCCTTACTTTGCACAAACTGAAAAGAAATCCTTAATTTCCTTGATCATAGAAAATCCAATTATTGTATTGTATTGCTACATTGCTAAAAATGTCATTGATGATTTACAAAAATCCAATCACGAGTGTAAAAAAATATCCCTATACACCATGCAATGGAACAAGATAAATCACCTTGCAGCTGAGTGCAAATTCTGTCCGGCAACCTCAGATGGAACACACACAGATACAATGGAAATGAAGATGGAGGATGAGTTGTCACCAAATCACCTTTAGCATGCAGCTTTGGAATACAAATGATTAATTTAAAAATAAAAACATTGAGGGCAATGCACATCAGCGGTCTCTAGACATATCGTTCCCTGTTCACGCGCATGGACTTAAATGTTGCTCAGTAGCATTAACAATGCCACTCAACTACAAAAAAAAACTTAAAGTGATCATATTATGCTTTTTGGCTTTTGCCTTTTTTCCTTTGTGTTCTATATCTTTTTGTGCACGTTATAGGTTTACAAAGTGAAAAAGCCCAAAGTCCCCCCCAAAGGGACTTACTATCTCCAACAGAAAACACTGTTCACCAACTGCTCCAAACAGCTCTACTGTAGTCCAGCCTTTACTTCCGAGACAAACATATGTCACTTTGTAACACTGTACACTGTAACACCATAATGCTCTATAATAACACTACAATGCTCGCCTAGCTGCTAGCATGGCACACCCTCACACTCTGCTTCTGACTGGCTAGTAGTCCTTACCAAGATATTGAGCATGTAGAACTCCCAACAAAGATGGAACAGAAGTGTGATGCCTCACTCTGTAGCTAAAACAGAGAGCTCAACACATGGTGAAAAGAGGAGTTAATGTGCAGTACAACAAAAATATGGTGTTTTTTGAAAATTATACAATGTAAACCTATTCTGGTACGACCTCAAAATCCAGTTATGACGCTGAAAATAAGCACAATATGAGCGCTTTAAAACAACATGTAGGAAAAGCTGATCATCATGGTCAAAGGCTTCCCAATGCTCTACACTTAACTCAAAAAGCAACTGGGACTTGAACAGGAGAAACAGTGCATGGTAACACATTGCTCTGGAAATGAACTACTCTGTTGTGCACCAAATGTGACAACAAGGCAAATACCTGAACATCAGGACCTCAGTATCTAACTTACGTGCACAACGCAAACATGCTCTCAAGCTTCAGGCTCTCTGCCAGGATATGCCACATTCCTAGAATTGATATTAACATTCTAGAAAATTGTATTGCATTCACTCATCACAGTGACACACCCCACCGTCTATACTTTTACAGCTTCTTCTGTCTGAACACGGTGGAGAGCCACTGGAAGAGAAACAGTCACACTTCCCTTTTTGCTATTCACTGTGGCCAAGCCAACACTTGCAAAGTTAGCTTGCTAGCATTGCGTAAATATGCAAACAGGGCAAGCATAACCCACTCTGAAGTCAGCAAGTATTTTCTGGTAACATGAAAATGCCCTATGTAGCTTAATACATCCCAAAATAACAAAGACTAGACTTGATTAGAACTCTCTACAAGATGGGGCCTTAAGATTAGGTAGTGATAAAAATGTTCAGTTAAGACCCTTATCATTTCAATTAAAAATGAATATGATACACACCTTGGGTCCCCCCGAGGTTCTGGGACCTACCACTTACTTCAACAATTTACGTGACTTTGTGTCAAAAGCATCACTTCATATTTGTTTGTACTGGTAATCTTAAAGACAAGACTCCTTCTACAGACCAATCCCAGAGTTCAGAATGATGATTGTTCTCGACAGATATTTTCTAAGAATGATCCCTTATTTGGATTAAGTTTTGAACTACATATTCTACCCATTTCAAATGTCAACACGCCTCATGGATATGGTTTAGAAGGGGCCTGCTCCACATACTAGAAGGTTCAGAAGACCGTTATCATCTATTCACATTGTAACGGTCGCCGTTAGCTTGGTCAGGACCAATTGGCATTACTTTTTAACGCTCTGGGAGTCCCGTTACGTTTAGGAAAAGATTGTGGTTTGGGTTAAAATATTTTTGTGCTGTTAGTTAAGAACATTAAACAAGGAATGTTGCGCAAGAAAGTTATCTCAAGCAATTTTAAAAACTAGCCAACGTTGACTTTTGGTTTCACACGGGACACCAACACCGACTTCTCGGTTGAAAGTCCTGTTTATTTTTTGTTGCTCTTATGTATGGTGCATAGTTACATTCTATACTGATTGTGTAGGTATGTATATATATATATATATATATATATATATATATATATATATATATATATATATATATATATATATATATATTGTATGTATATATATATATATATATATATATATATATATATATATATATATATATATATATATATATACATACACACTGTGGCAATGGTGGCAACAGCTATTTCGAACTGAACTGTAGAAAAGATCATCCAAAGTTGATAAGACCAAACTCCCTCTGTAGTTCGCTCTTTACTTTGTGGAGCTGTGTAAGTAGTAAGAAGTAGTAAGAGTGAAAACTAATCCTGTAAGGTGGCCTCTGGAGATGTGAACGGCATCAATCAGGCATTTACATCTGTCAGATTTCGCACACAAAGTACCAAAGAGCTTGACAGTCCTCTGAACAAGCTAACCATCCGTGTAGCCTGGTAGCATCTGCACTCTAGTTCTCCGGCTCCTACAGTGCAATTAAATGAGCTGGGATGAAGATGGTTGCTTCTGGAGAGTGGGTCAGGACATTAGCCTAAATGTGTCACCAACCATAGCCAGCCTTGAGCTTGACTGGCCACATTAAGTATTCAAGAAGTCAAACTCTTTTTATTCTGTCCAATAGAACGCTCTTAATGCGTCATGGCCCTAAAAAGCACTCTTCCATCTCTCTTAACCTCTCTCTCTGTCTCTCTCTTTCTCGCTGGCATGTTCTTTGGATTCTCCCACAAAGTAGTTGTATTTCATTCCAACTGCTACCTTTAAATCTGAGTTTTGATAAATTGTCCTCTGCCTGCAGTAGGGATGTTGGCTGTGATCAGGGTGTGGTTGAGGACCACTTTGGCCTACTTTTCTTTGTGGGATAGTCCTCCTATCACCCGGTTTCTTCTGCTATTCCTAAAAGGTGTAAAATTTGGGGATCACCTTCATGTGGTCACTTATTCTGTAGCACAAAACATTTTACAAACTGGTATGTATCTTAAATAGTACCAGAAGCGTTAGATTAACAGCAAAGGTTAAATGAATCCAGAAAACCAAACCCTGTATTTTTGTTAATAACTTAAAATCAGAAAAAAAGAAACATTTCAGTAGAAAATGTGTATTGTGCCATAAATCAGCTTTTCAAGAGACAATAGACAAAAAGCTTTGAAGTACCCTATTCATATTTTATAACAGCATTTCTGTTTAGTATGACATGTTATTAAAATACACAAATTTATAACACAGACATTCATGATTTCCAAATAAATGTGTAATTCACTTCAATAACATACTTCATAAAAGTATATTCATATGAATAATAAATAACACACTACTGCTGTCATTGAACAGCAAACCAATCTCAGACATGTAAGCAAAACCAAAACATTGTTGCTTATTTAATTTTTTACCATCTCCAATTCATGCTGTCGTTCCCTCTGAATTATGTATCTGACTTGTATAAATAAGTGGGATTTTTTAAAATGTTTAATTCATCAGACATATGTTGAAAGAAAATGAAAAACCTGTACACAGTTTCTTCTGGTTTCAACAGAGCACAGTATGTCAGCAGGGTCCAACATGCACAGGTATAAAGCTCAAAACCATTGTGTCCCAAATGGTAAAAAAAATATATCCATGACGAAGCTGGAGTGGTAATCCAGTCCAGAGTTTAGACAATGTACGTGGGGAGTTCTGTGGAGAATTTCACATGTACATGAGGTTTCATACATCCTGGGGATAAACAGGACAGAGAAAGAAACAGGTATCAGAGGACATTCGCACTAGAAGCTAGAACAATTGGTATTCATTTGTAGTATTCGTTTTTGGTCACTCAATAAAAATTAATCCATTCTCCTTTTTACTTCTGTTTTGGTCTCCACCAACTCCTGTGAACAATATCTGTCTCTTTAGCTGTTTAAAGGTCCTGTATTGTAAATAGTAAGATTTCGATGTTTTTTTTTTGATTATCAAACTTGATTATTAGGTCGAGCCACTATATAAATATAAAAGTATAAAAAAAGCTCAATCAACAGAGAAATGCACACAGCCTATATTGAGAAACTGTCCCTTTAAACAAGCTGTATGGTGGTCATGTCACTATACTATATTTATAGGTAGAAAGTGGCACTACACTGCCGTTACAGTCATTCCCCAGCTGCAATGACGGTGCAGAGACGTTTTGAGCCCAGATGTGGAAAAACCAGAAACCAATCAGACCTGATCAGGCTTTTTTTAGGGAGGAGGTCTTAAAGAGACAGGCACTAAAACAGACCGTTACAGACAGAGGGTGAAAACAGGTGTATTCAGACAGACAGTATGGGAAAAAATTAAAGCATGTAAACATGTTCTCGTGCATATCCAAAATACAAGTATGAACATGAAAATGAGCATGATATTGGACATTTAAGCTCACTACAGTTACCAGTTAGCCGGCAACTTTGTTTGAATGCTACTTCCCAGCATTAAGCAGCATGGAAGACAAAACAGCTCCACTAAAAATAGCTGCCTGCTGCAACAGGAAACGATGTTGAAATAAAATGAAAATAGGCTAAAAGAGGCTAAAAATCTGGGCAGAGCTGTGGGAAATTGCAGAGGTGGTTATAAGTATCTGGGGGTTAACACTACACCTGTCCACATTACACAGTAACTTGACCATTATTAATGTAAAAATATGGATAGGTGCGCTTATTTGACCAGATAAGTCAACTAAAACTGAAAACCTGATTAAAAGACTATATTTATACATTGAACAGTTCTGGTAACAACAGAAATGTTAGGCCAAATATGATATAAGAATATACAGATGGGTGACAAAGTACAAGAAAAACCTAAATACATGAAAATGCAGATGTTTCCACACAGGGTTTTACTAAATGCTTTGATAATTCTAGGAACATTTCATGAATCATATGCTGTGGCCTTCACCAGATCTTAACCTAGCTGAACTCCTCCATCACGTCTTATACTGACACTTAACGTTGGATTTTTCTTGTATTTGTCAACCATCTGTATTCTCAGGTCGTTAAAGGGTGACAGTACTGAGGAGAACCATGTAGTTTCTCGTACTACTTTTCATCATACTCATTTTTTCCTTAGCTGCCTTTCACCCCTTGACCGGAACATTTCCCTTCTGAGGAACACACAACAAAAAGCACAAGATGAGTCTCATGAAACCACACACAATGGTATGAAATAAGCAATGGAGAAAATTAAAATGCCTGCCACTGTAAGAGTCAAACCAAAGTGGATATTTACCTATGGGCCGTGAGTTAAATTCTGTGTCCAGAATCTCCAAAGAGTGAACCAAGTCCCGCTGTGAGCTGGCCGTGGCCCCTGTTGGATTAGCTGGACTCATCATTTCTTGTTCTTTTTCGTTCTGCATCTGCGCATAGACGTTGAGGCCTGGGATCTTCCTTGAGAAAAGATTTACAGTGAGGCAAAGGGATAAAAAACAGCAGCCTAACAAAAAGCAAGAGAGCAAGGACGCTAATATGCTATGTACCACCATTTGTTGTTTACATAACTTTTGATGATATAAATTTGCATTTGCATGTAAATCCCTATTTACACAAATACTCAACGCGATAAGGTCTGTCAATCAGAAGTTTTATTCTGTCTGTAAATCTTCTTGACCCTTTGTGTCCTTTTGCCTTGAAACTGCACCTTAGACATAATTTAACATTTCAGAAAGGTCAACTGCCTACGTTTGAAGGGCTTATTTTTGAAGGCTGACTGACATTTCTTTTGCAAAGAATGACCAGACAAAGGAATTCCCACAGATTACCAACCACAAAGCCAATTCTCCAATGAGCAGCGCTGGGTATGCCAGCGGACACTTTTGACAGGCAGCCATCTGTAGCCTTGCGGCAGCTTTTGTTTACTTTGCTGTCAGGACGCTATGACACCTTTCACGTACAGCCTGACGATTATAGCCATGACATTTCATGAACACTTTACCTCTTGAATTTGTAGACGACAAATACAGCTAAACCCACAACCACTACTGATAACAGCATTAACATGGCGGAGCCACTGTGGTTCTCGCTGGTGTCCACTAGGGGCGCTGCAGAGACAGGGAGACAAAAGCCACAGAGTAAAAGCAACACAAAACATAATCTCCACCTGTATTTCCACCCAGCTGAATCATGCATTGAGCAGTCAACAGGATAATTGAAACCTATGTAAATTATAATAGACTGTAAAAATAATGAACGAAGCTTCCGGGCCGGGAAAAATAAGACAATGCGGAAGTGCCTTAAAGCTGCATTCTATTTCCTCCACTGGCTCCAAAAAGAAATCTATGAGAAAATGAGCCTACTTCTCACTTGATTTATCACTTCAATACACATTTTCATAATGAGTATATGGTCTCAATCACTACTTTCAAGTTTACTTCAATGCAGCATGATGTTCATTTTGTATATCATGGTCCCATTTATTTTTTAAATTGATGATAAAGCAGGAGATGCTTTAGAAGTGGCTGTACGACAATCGGTCAGTCAGGGCCTAGCGATGCTTACCATGGCACCGTGTACATTAAAATAGCCGTGAACTAGTGTTTGGGTGTTTTCATATTAAACTTTGACCTTCTCACTGTGTGTTTTTACTTGATCTTTAAAGGTTGATTGTAACATTTTGCTTGCCTAAAAATGTCTTAAGCTATGGCAAAATAGCTATCTCTTGCAAGCATTAGCTGGAAACTTAAGGGAAAGTTTGCAGATTTTCTGTTCTGCCGTACATGTAGAAGAATGGCGGCAGTACACGGAGATTAGTGTCTACCCGCCGGCAAATCTCCTCTGGATGACTCGCTTCAGAAGGGTCAACAAATGGCAACTTTCCCTCTTTAGCGTTTAGCTTAGCGCAGCGCCATTGCAACCACAACCAAAACTGGCTTGGCTGAATCATCCTCCCCATCAAAAATTGTCATGCCCCTCAAAATTGCAGTGCACAAACCAATGGGTGACGTCACGGATGCTTCGTCCACTAGTTATTCAGTCTATGTAAATAATAGATCTTCTCTTACTCTTTATCTTATAAGCCTCTTTAGGACAGTAGCAGCATCCACAATAGGAAGAGGCACACATACTTGTAACGATGCTCACTCTCTGAATGTCTCTGTGTAGCTACATGGTGGGAGCCAATCAGACACAGGGTTATTAGTTGACGGGGGCAGCAAGAAATAATAGTAATATACCTGACTGTCCACTGTATCTAGGTCTCTTGATAGTATGCATGCGTTATGTTCTGTCCCACATATTACATGAAGTACAAAAGCCCTCCTGGGAAGCTCTGAACATACAGCAGCTGTGTTTGTTTACCTGCTGATAAGTGCGCTGCATACACGGTGACTTGGACCCCTGGCCGCAACGTGAACTGGACAAGGTTTTGATTTAAGGCGTTGAGTAAAACCTCAGAGAGCTGTTGGGACATAGAGGGGAGACAAGGTTTTTATGTTTTTTTGATCATGCACAACAGAACAAAACATGCAAGAATTAAATCCCCCTTCCACTACTATGTATATAGAGCCACTAGGCCCTAGTGCCTTAGAGCCTCTAGGCCCTAGTGCACCCTGGATGTAACTACTGAGGGAAGACACTGCTCTTACAGCCTGAGTCACAGCCGTTCCCCCCTTCTAGCCCCACTCCTGCATTATTTTTAAGTGCCCCTGACCCAGAGACACCTCGCTGCCTCCACCAACAACCCCATCTGAGCCTTCCTGCTTATGTAAGAGTCTTTGTCTGTGGGACCTTTCTACTCTGATGCATAATGCATAGGACACAGCCTCACTTGATCTCTGCTTTCCAGACTGGCAAGCAACCTTCTGCACTGATAACATCCAGCTTTCATATAAATTGGGCAGAGTACTCTGACCCTGAAGGTAAACTATAGAAAGTCAGAGTCCAGTCTCATTCGCTCTCAATCTATTTCCCCACATAGATCCTTTCATTCACGCAATTACACATCTCTATCCCGGGGGCTTTAACACTTAAACACGATCTAAAAATGAAATGAGCCTATTTTTTAAACGATAATCCAATACCATAACATTTCTCGATGTAAAGTGCGCTCATTAAACAAGCATATGTGGAGCTGCATAGAGAAAACACAAAACTCAATAAAGCTGCCATTTTCTCTGTGCAGATGCCGTTTTTTTCCCCTCTGCAGAGGCTTCATTTATCTCATCTGCCTCATTTGCCAAATGAATTGTGATATGAGTAATTTCTGTAGTGCTTCATTCTCCCCTTTATATTTCATAGGCGTTTGAATTTAGACCGTGCTATGACTAATTACTTTTTCCCACTGTATACCAGGGTCAGTAAATCTATAACACACTTTTAAGATGCCAACCTTGAATGAGGATGGATCGCTGCCTTGAAGGAGAGAGGATCTTACCAGGAGATCAACCAGATGTGTGTGCGTGTGTGTTTGAGGGGGGGATCAAATTGATTTCTTTCCCAGTTTCCTACCCTATACACGGCCGAGGATTTCTTCCCATGGAGAGCAGATCCAACATTATCATCAGTCATTATCTATTACGTGAGGCTCAGAGCTAATTCAGTTCATCTTGATACGCCGGTGATTTAGTGAACTGATCAACTATGACAATTTCTTTGTCTGGCTCTTGAGGCTCGAGACTCCCACCCCCGCCACAATCCCTCCCACCTCCTCCCACCTCAACACCCCACAGGATGTGACTTGAGGGAGTTTGAAAGCTTCTCCCCTGATAACTTGTTAATACTTGTCAGGCTTATTGATGAGTCTATTGCAGAGATTCCTCAGGCGTGTTCTAGAATTAGACTCATGGAAAGACCTTGACATGCTTCAATAGAGCCATACTGACATCTGGTGGAGGAAGGAGGAACTTAAATTTGGGATTTATTTCTCAGGGAGCAATTACTGGAATGGACAAGCTGCTGCTGGAAGAAAAAAAATAAAAAACAAGGATCAACCTATGACTCACAAAAAGGGAAAAAAAGGAAACCATGTTTCAAAGTTGTGCATGGTGTTATGGTAGGATTACAGTGGGGATAACGAGGTGAAATCCATCCACCTACACAAATACTGTCTCGGGGCTTGAAAAAAGGAAGTAGACGGAGCAGCAGTCGGTGTCTCACCTGATCTAAATGAGCAGAGCTCTTCTCTGCTTTCCCCTCAGTCAGCTGTTTGTCAGGCAGAAGGAAAAACTCTGCTGCTGTGGGTAAACCTGGGAGGACGGTGACCAGAAGCCGATCCTCTCGCACCCCTGTGGCCTGTAGAGGAATGAGAGGGAGAAGCAGTTCAAAAGTTCATTCCTATGAGACATGCTCGTAGCACTAAGTGTGGAAAACTGTCAAGTCACATTCACGTTCACTTCACATTCCTTACACATGCTGAAGGTGCTTATTGCGTTTGGAGTTGGGAGTGAGAACGGGTGGGCAATACTTGTCCTTCAGCAGGGGCGATTTAAGCCATTTTTTCTTAGATTAAACTTGATCACCCCTTAAAAAGAAAAAAAAAAAAGTCTATGTTAATCTGTAATTGTGAGCTAAGGGCTTCTGCCCTAGGAATATCACAGCATTGTGGAATTAAATTTACAATCCTGATACCTAGCTCACTCAGAAAATAATTCTGAGCCATGTTCAGAAAATAGTACTTTGTCAGCCTTTAGTCAAAATTGCATACATCTCTAATTTTCAAAAGGTTTTGATACTGAATTTTGGAAATGTTTGCTTTTCTTTTTAACATTATTTTTTTGGGGCATTGTAGGCATTTATTTGACAGCCGAAGACTTGACAAGGGAGGAAGGGCAGCAAAGCGCTACAGGTTGGAGACGAACCCTGGCCCGGTGCGTCGAGGAGTAAACCCTGTACGCTTGGGCGCACGCTCTACCAACTGTCCTATCTGGGCGCCCAATGTCTGCTTTCTATTGCTAAATATTCAATTTAATTAGTTCTACCACCTCACCGCTGTAGTAATCGCCCTGTGGCTCAGCATTAGTTTTCTCAGAGTGATCGGTGTCCTTGTAGTTACATAATTCTGTGTTTGCCCTAACAAGATGGTCCAAAATGATGTTAAAGTGCACAGTTAGCACAGTAGAATAACCCCTAAAGCTTTGTTCCTGGATCCCTGTCTGTAAGACAAAGCAGACAGTTGGAGTAGACTTGTAGTTTTCAGGGAGTTTGTTCCAGATATATGTGGGGCATAGAAACATAACGCTGCTCCCCCCTGTGTAGTTCTGACTCTGGGGACAGAAAGCAGACCTGTCCCAGACCACCTGAGAGGTCTGGGTGGTTCTTAATGTAGCAGCAGGTCAGAAATAAACCAACAGTAGTATTTTTAAACACATTCTTTTAGAGCCAGTGTAAAGACCTCAGACTGTGAGTTCTGTATGCATACTGTAATTAAAAACAACCCTCCTCCAAAGCCTTCCGAAAGAAGGTACTCCACACAGAACTGGTTTATTGGCATTCCTTTAAACCAATCACAATTGTCATGGGCAACTGAAGGTTTTGCCATGGCCTTTAACAATCTCCTGACCTCAACATAATTGAAAATCTATGGCTAGACCTTAAAAGAGCAGTGCGTGACAGACAGCCCAGAAATCTCAAAGAACTGGGAGACTTTTGGAAGGAAGAATGGGCAAAGATACCTCAAACAAGAATTGAAAGACTCTTGGCTGGCTACAAGAAGCGTTTCCAAGCTGTGATACTTGCCAAAGGGGGGGAGTACAAGGTGTTAACTCTGCAGGGGGCCCAAACTTTTGCAGACGCCATTTTTTTTTCTGTTATTTTGAAAGTGTAAATGATGGAAATAAAATCTAACTTTTTGTGACATATTATACCAATGTCTAATCTCCCATTTGATGCATGTTGGAGATTTTTCCATCTTTCCTTGGCTTCTTTATGCACATTAATACAATTTTTTTACCTGGGGTGCCCAAACTTTCGAACCCCACTGTAAGCCAGTTTTATTATTACACAGCATTTGTAATCTCTTCTGTTGAATTCAATTATTATGGAAAGCATGATAACCAATTTTAACATAACTTGTAATCTAATAAATGGACATGAACGGATATGAATGCAAATTTCTGTTATTATTTTGGGTTTTATTTTTCCTGTTATAAAACAGGGATGATATGAGTGGAATTTGTGGACCAGAATGCCAAAACAAGTTGTTCAAAAGCTCGTTAGTTTTGCAGGGAAATGCAGTTGGCTGTTATTTATTTAATTATCTGTAGGTTTGTTACTATGAGTGACACCTTTCACTTTTTTATGCATTAATATAAAAATATAAGTTAATATAAAAAATGTTGGCTAGTGCAGCTTTAGGTTCTAAAACAAATCAAACAATGTGTGCAAGGGTGTAACTTCTGGTTCAACACTGGTGACAAGTGACAAAAAAATGTTTTTTTGAAAATTGAAATTATCGGAAGAACACTAGAAAAAAAGCGCCTAAAACCTCGAAAAAAAAACAGAAAAAAGCGACTAGAATGTTGAAAAAAAGGGTCAAAAATGTTGTTAAAAACGGCACAAACACTCCCTATCAACCCCCCACCCCTCCATAAATTACACCTATGTGCCCATCAGACAATAGAAAACACAAAGATGTAAATTGGTCACATATCAACCCACAGCAACACTGACTGAAGTATCATGACATGGTTAAAGACTCCTTTGTGTACCTGCCAATACTGAGCCCAGCGGCTGAGGGCTTTTATGTGTCTGTGCTCATGGGCTCATCATCTCATAACCCATTCCATCCCTGCTCAGACACTTTATTGGCAGCATCATGCAGCTAAATGTTGCATGTATGTCGCTCTTGTACTCAGTCTACTAGGAATGTAAAACAAAAAGAGAGCTTGTAATTTACCAAATGTCTTTACTGAGCCTTCCAGCTTGGTTTTGCTGCAGTGACTCTTGTCAATGTTTTATACTATCATGTCATATTTTCATCTGAAAGGTTTATTTTATTTTTTATTTTTTTTGATAGTGCCTTCATGACGAAATTATGTCAGTAACACATTACAAAATAGATGTGTTCACTGAAGTCTGAACAGCCGCGTATATTTTTGGCATCAATTCACATTTTGCAGGATCAAAACGTGTGAAAATATGATGCAAGGCCAAGATTGCTTGTTGATAGGAATAGGAAAAAGTATTGACGTCCAGATGATGCTCTAAAAAACAAAGGTAATGACGCAAAATCTGTATTAGCCATGGCATGCATGGGTTTTCAATCGTGTCTTACTATGACAGGTCACAAAGCAATCAACTCCAAGCATCCTATTTGCTCTGTGCACAACACTCGTACACAACATCCACAACCTTGTATAGGTACGGCCATGAACTCATACAGTGCGTGCGAGCCAATGCAATCGGCATGCTCTTGAACTGTAATTTTCCCTCTCTCACTGCTCTTGCCTTGTCATTTATCATCATAAAAGTCTGATTCACGTCTCAAAGCCTGAGGGAGGTCAAACTGCACTAACAGAGCGTCAGAGGTCCAGTCAAGCGCCGACGGTCTTTACCAGAGTGAAGGGACGGTTTCCGTGTAAAGACCTGAGAGAGCTTTACCTCGATCAGAGACTTCTTGATGACACGGCTCACGTCCAGCCTCCATTCTGCCACATCAGGGTTGTGGTCGTCCAGGTTTGATGAGAAGGCGAGCAGATGAGAGTGGAAATACTCTGCAGGGGTGAAAAATGTTAAAAATGTATTTATTGACACATGAAAAGTCAGAGTTTATCCTTTTGTGGACCAAAAACTAGCACCTTCTTTTGAGGAAAATTGTACTTCATTGCAATTTGTGTAGAGTTGTCAACTTTTAAATTTATCGCCACTATTATTAATTAATTAATATTTTCAAGTTGTATGTACTGATTGAACTTGAGTTGGCTTATCACGTTGCATCTGACCACCTCATGTTTCTTGTTCTACACCTTTAAACATGACTCAACCTCTGACATGGAAGACTACTGTGAGAGAAGGGTAAGCATGGAATTACTACAAAATAAAAGCTTCAGTAGACAAAACACATTACAAAAAATACTGTATATGTCAACATCTAACAAACTCAGATTTCTAGGTATTTTTTAAAAATGTATATACATTTTTTTGAGATGCATCAATAATCAAAACGTGAGATGCTAAGAGATTCCCACCCCTACTTAATAAGTACTTTATTTAAATGGTAATCAACATGTTTATGCTACTCCTATGATTTAATCTCTAACAACCTCAGACTTTTGACTTTATAAATCAAACAAACACAATTTTTTTGAGTACTGCTTACTTATTCGGGTTTACAATGTAGTTTGATAATTCATGACTCTGTTTGAGAATTTTTCTCTAATTCCCGCTTGTTAAATGTGAAAATGTTCTAGTTTCTTCACTCCTCTGTGACAGAAAACTGAATATTTCTTTGATATGTGGAAAAAGCAGAGATGCCCTCTAGACGCCTCCCTAGGGAGGTGTTCCAGGCACGTCCAGCTGGGAGGAAGCCTCGGGGAAGACCCAGGACTAGGTGGAGAGTTTATATCTCCAACCTGGCCTGGGAACACCTCGGCATCCCCCAGTTGGAGCTGGTTTATGTAGCTCGTGAAAAGGAAGTTTGGGGTCCCCTGCTGGAGCTGCTGCCCCCACGACCCGATACCGGATAAGCGGATGAAGTTGGATGGATGGATCTCAGACTTTGGAGCACTGATTGAACATGTTATGATATTTTATAGATAATAATTATACTTGAGAAATCGAGAAAAATAATCGAAAGATTCATTGACAATTGATAGTTTCAGCTCTGAACTTGTGTCTTATTTAAATTAAAGCTACACCAACACTGCAACAATGTAGTCCAACATTACAAAAAAAAAAAAACATGCGAGATCAGGCCATCAAATGTGTTGTTAACAACAGGTTATCCAAATGATCTAAACCAGTGGGTCAAAGGGAGTTCCACAGGGTCTCAGGCAAAATCATTATTTTCACTATAATTCACTTCAATGACAGAATTTTTTGATTAATTTGGTCAAGGGTTTCATACACTTTCTGTAATAAAACCTTTAAAAGCAGACATCAGATGGGGGGGACCCTGGGAATCTTATAAAGTAGGGGTCCATGTGAAAAGGTTTGGGCAACACTGATCTAAACCACTTAATCTGGAGGTAGAACCGAAAGTGCGCTCACCTTGCCGAGCGCTAAATATTTTATCAAAATCCTAAATGATATGTTATCATAACAACAACCCCTGTAAAAGCTGACTCCTTAGAAAGTGTTATCTAAGAATAACTAGCCAAAACAACAACAACAATAAGATAAGACCCAGGTTGACCCATCTTTTAAAAATGACTATAATAAGCTCTATCTGTTCTTTCTGAATTCTGAAAAAAAAGGGGTGATGGAGTCACACAGTGGGCTCACCGTGGACGGCGATGCTTTTTCTGTCCTGCAGAATAGTATTCCCTGCAGACACCTGTACAGTGACTGTACTGATGCCTTCCTGGGAGAATGTGCACGCCACACTTCCCTCCAGGGTGATTACTGGCTGCTGGGGGAGAAAGAGAGAGACAGATAGAGAAGGTAGGGGAGAGAGAGAGAGTCAAAGTAAGGGGGTGCCGGTGAGATACCCTTTTCAACGGCAGGTCTCACACTGCTGTTATTAACACTACAGAGGGGTGAGCCTCCTGGTGCACTCCCAAATACACTGTAAACAATGAAGAAATGTTAATATTCCTTGTAAAGATACATTTATTTTCCATATTTACATACAGTTTGTAGCTTTAATCCTAACCATAACCCATTAAATATTTTTTTGTTTTTGTCTTTTTCATGTTAAATGAAAGATGTTGTTTAGCTAACGTAAATGTTTTTACTTTATTAAACTTGAATTTAAAAGTCTAATCTATCAAATAAAACATACACGTGTGTAATTATGATAATTTATGAAGGCATTTCCAACATTTTATGTGAAAACAAATTGGAAGACCAAAATGAAAACTGTTTGGTTATTCCAGTTTTTGAACAGTTGCCAGTTCATGTTCTAGGATGCGTTCATGAAACGCATCCTATTCACACAATCCACACCTCAACATGGCAATTTATAACTCTCAACCTGGCAACCTAGAACCCAAGTGGAAAGATCAGACCTGAAAGTCTAAATAAAGCTGTAAATTTCAACAGTGTTGGGCGCAACAATTTACATGCATTTTATCTAGTCATATAAACAACCTCCACGCTTTTTGTAAGGTGTGTTGCATTGATTTTAAAGTAGTAGTAGGGAAAAATTACATTACCCAGCACATTAACCCTCATGTTGTTCTCGGGTCAAATTGACCCATTTTTCTATATCAATGTTCTTTTTAACTACCCAATTGTAATTACCCCAAATAACATAATTTATTCCACACAATGCTCTTTGCCAAGTCGAAATCTCTACTTTCATTAATTCTGGGGTGTCTTATTCAATTTTAAAGCATTTGAAAAAACAAACTGAAGTGGTTTTGAAATAGTATTGAATAATAGTTGACATATTCCAGTCTGTGATTATCTATCAACATCCATTCCTTTAATTTCAGTCAAAATAATTTTAATTCTTATGGTTTATTGACCATAAACTCCAAAAATAACTGTAAAGCTAAAGTAAGACAAAGTTAAAAGCACTTTTATCCTTCAAAATAAACTACACCAGTTTGGCTTCAAAGTAGGCTACACTCCGTCCAAGAGGCACTGAGAGCAGCTAAATCTGCCAAATATACAACTACAGCACAAAAAAGTCAGCACATATTCATGTTTTTAAAACATAGTAATGTTTACCAAAGAGAGACAGTTATTGATGCTCAAGGAATGATAAAATATTATTATTGTTAAATGTGTTTTTACCACAGTGTTAATTGCAGAGCAGTGTTTCTGTGATGTTTTATACAACTGAAAAATATAAAGAAATATTAATAAATTAAGATATGTTTTCATTGATATTGCAATGTAAATAATACACTTAACTTACAGCGCAAATCTCCTGGATTTTGAAAAACAAATGTTGGCAGGTATGACACAGAGACACACAAACACATACACACGCACACACACACACACACACACACAGACACACATGTGGACGTCCATGAGAATATGTTGAGAGCTTGCCAACTTTATTCAGCACAGCACTTCTGTGCTGTGCTGAATAAAGTGTTAGGGCCCGCAGAGAGTTCCCTGCGTGACACCAGCAGCTCCTTTCTATCATTAATCACATCTGCATTTGTTCTTTAAATAGCAATACGATGCTAATTATTCCCGCGGTTTATGGCCAGCTGACATAACTGGCTGTCCTTGTGGAAGGCCCCTGTTGGTGTTGAACAAACACATTTACATAACTATGATTATGAAATGGAGCATTTGTACACACTGTACAGGGCTCCAGAGATATGGAGGTTTTTTTCTTTTAGTCTCATTAAAGTCTCTTCTAGCTGTGAAATAACATTGCACTAAAAATGCAAATAACATTTTGGAAGTATGTTTTCTTTCAAGTAAACATTTGAAGGTTTAGTCTGTACAAATTACAAAAAAATATTTTCTCACATAACTTAAGCAGTAAGTGTTTTTTGTTTATTGATGAACATTTACTTATATCAACTCTTGTTTTTAAGCTATAGTGCGTAGTTTTTGTAGTAATGAACACAAAACTGTTGCCGCGTCCCCACCCCTCCTCCACGCAGTTGCTAGTAGCCAAGGAGGACATGGAGGATTAAAAAAACATGATGGCTATAAATAATTGGCTATAGTTTAATGATTAAAATGATGCATAATAATACAATAATATACATTGAAATAATAATAAAATTATTTAAATGTCCTGCTGATGGCCAATAATGTATGGTCCTAAATATATGTATGAGTCAATAATCACTTTGCGCTATTTTAATGAGCAAAAATAAAAATCCCACCCACCTGCATTGTATTTAGGTGGCAACTTCAGAAAAGCAGAGTTCTCAAAATCTGTGTGCACAAAGTTAATCTGTATGGATAGACAAGATATTTTCTGACATTTTAACTGTGTGGGGATGACTGGCAGCTTCTGACTTTAGTTGGAGATTGGGGTAAGAATGAATAAGAGACACACTTGACTGGCTTTCAGTCATTAAGCTGCTCTGTGTCTCTGTATGTCAGCATGCTCAGATGCTTATTAACAAGGCCACCTTTTTTTTGCGACCTTGACGTAAAAAAGAAAAAAGTTTAACAAAATGATCATTATTTTGGAACAGAAGAATCAGCAACCTACTTGATTGCGAACGGGCGTAACAAAAGTAAAAGCTCAGAGAGAATTGGGAAAGTGTTGAGTGTACCTCTGTGTTATTCCCGATCCACCAGATGTAGGTGACTGTTCCCACTTGGCTGGGCCAAAGAACGGCAGTCAGGTTCACTTCCTTATTCCTCACCGCCACAAAGGGAGCTGAGAGATGGATATACTCCAGCTGACCTACACAAGCACACAAATACATCACAAAGTGAACTCTATGCACTGTATTGCAAATGTGCAAAAACAAGAGGAAAAAAACTTTTTTCCTCTTCTCAGAATTCTGTCCGGCGCTGGGACCGTTGGCTGCCATCTGTGTGATATTTTTCATTAATGGCACCCCTGAACCTGCGGTGGCTATATTTGTTCAACTGGCACCTAGGATTGACAGATTTGCAGGGCCAACGGCGCTCCCCAATCAATAAGTCAACTCTGTTACATCTGTCACCTCCTGAAAACACCGGGGGTGGTAAGCCCCGTTACATATGAGGCGGCAGTGGCTTCCCTATAGGCTGAGTGGCTGTGAAGCATAAGCCGACTTGAGTGGAAGTGTGATGGGATTTGTTCTATCTCACTTGTTTGTGTGGTTATGGGAGGGGAGCATGTTCTGTGAAGAGATAAAGCACAGAATGTGCTACACTGCGTACAAGCTGACAGTCGCAATTGCACTGAATGTGATAAAAAAGAAAAGAAATGTGAAGTAGAACGAGCCTAAAGCACGCGTGCAGAAATCATACATTCTCCTATCTAAATAAATACATATGCAAACTTGCAAACACAAGTCTAACAGAACTCAGTATCTCACATGTTACATGCAGGTAGAGCATGACGGTCTCTGAGCCGAGGCTGTTCTCCCCGGTGGCAGTCACTCGGTAGATTCCCACAGCTTTGTAGATGTGTTTGATCCCGTCCTCAATGGAGCTCACGTTGGAGTAGGTGAGAGCGTGGCCGTCTCCAAAGTCCAGCGTGATGCTTGTCCTTGCCCCGTCGCCCTGCACAGGACAAACTGTTTTGGTAGGGGTCTGGCTGGCCGTGAGTTTTTGGCATCTGCTTCCCCACTTCCCCCTCCTCCCAGCTCAAATTAGTTTTTTGTGAGCCTTGCGTTTGAGTCTTTCTGTTCTAAGCCTACACAAACACACCACAGATTCACTCCGGTTTTAAGTCACCTGCTATCACTCCACTAGCACAGAGAACTTTCTTCTTCCTGGGGAAAAATATGTGTAATTATGTCCTAGAGCTTGACACTTTCACTGCAAAGGTCAGACCTTTGGTTGTTGTTACCTTCTGGGATAGGAGGAAAAAATACTCTGGGTTGCCATTTTCAGCGTGTAACACTAGCTTGTTAGCGCATAAGTTTCGGTTGCTGTTACTCAGATCAACTGGAGCTTGGAACGTAAACAAAGAAAGCGGAAGATGAGGGCCATCCGACAGATCTTCCGGTATATTAACCGTCATCAATCCAGACTAAGCCTACTGTCATATGGTACTTTAGTTAACTGGGTCCACCAGCTGGTGTCATTCAAAGTAATTCTTGTTGCTATATTTCACTGTATCTTAAAGTGCTCATATTCTGCTCATTTTCAGGTTCATAATTGTATTTAGAATGTATGTACCAGAATAGGTTTATGTGGTTTAATTTTTAAACCACATAGGCAAATGTGGATCAGTGAGGCAATCGCACTTCTATTCCATCTTTGTTGGGAGTCGCACATGCTCAGTACTTAGGTAAGGACTACTAGCCAGTCAGAAGCAGAGTATGAGGGCGTGCCCTGACAGTACCTAGGTGAGGACTACTTGCCAGTCAGAAGCAGAGTATGAGGGCGTGCCCTGATAGTAGCTAGGTAAGGACTACTAGCCAGTCAGAAGCAGAGTATGAGAGCGTGCCCTGACAGTAGCTAGGTAAGGCCTACTAGCCAATCAGAGAGTATGAGTGCATGCCAGGCTAGCAGCTAGGCGAGCATCATAATGTGTGTTACAAAGTGAAGCATGTTTGTCTCTGAAGTAAAGACTGGACTACAATAGAGCTGTTTGGAGCAGTTGGTGAACAGTGTTTTCTGTTGGAGATGGTAAGTCCCTTTGGGGGGGACTTTGTAAACTTATAATGTGCACAAAAGAGATATATAACGCAATAAAGGAAAGGAAAAAAGCAAAAAAGCATAATATGAACACTTTAAATACAACAGCTGTGGGTGGGCTTCTAACTCCAGTCCCCTACGAGTGCATCCTTATGATTGGGTAAGACTGTCCTTGCCCTACAAATTGGTCGTTTTGTTGAAGCAGAAATTACAGCTGATACATACATTTATAGTGGCCCCACCGTCTAGTGGCCGTAGAAGTTTTAACGGGAGCCAAGCAGAAATGAATGTGACAATAAATAAAGGCCCTGACACACCACGGCAACTTTTGGTTCATATTGGGCCAGTGGTGAATGTCCATGCTTTTCTTTTGGCGATGTCGGCCGTCAGCTGAATAGCCAATCCATCTGATTGGCTTTTTCATTTCATCTGATCAATCCAATACACGTAGAGCTGAAAAAACTGGCGAAAAATGACATTTGAGTGTTCCTTCTAAAAAACACATTCAAATGACGCATTACAAAATCAAACAAACATTATTAAACTAATGTTCTGCTGTGAAATTTAATATAGACTAAAGTCTGTAACATGTACAGTTAATATAGACCTCTCCCTGAGCCATGGTCCAGCCTCTGAATTAGTCAAATGAAACAAATTAATGTTTCATTAAAGAGCAGTGAATCACCAGAGTGACAACTTCATGGCTCATTTTCTGTGTAGCATGAAGGAATGTTAGGTGGTTGGAAGTAGCAAGCTAACGTCAGCGAACCAAGCGGCAGCACAGAGTAAAGTCTTTGCAGAGAGAATGGATGATAGCCCAGAAGAGAGCTTGTGTCCTGATTGGGAAAAAAAGTTCAGCTCCATGTGCATAACCACAAGTTACAGTGGGGGAAATAAGTATTTGACCCCTTGCTGATTTTGCAGGTTTACCCACTTACAAAGAATGCAACAATCTATAATTTTAATCATATGTACATTCTAACAGTGAAAGACAGAATCCCAAAGAAAATTCCAGAAAATCACATCATATGAATTTATAAAAATTGATAACCATCTGATGAGGAAAAACAAGTATATGACCCCATACCAAACAGCAAGTATTCTGGCTCCTACAAGCCAGTTAGTCTTTCTTTAAGACCCAATCCAAACCAATTATCTACATCAAATACACCTGCCTCACCTCGTTACCTGTATAAAAGACACCTGTCAACAACCAGCATCCAACATCACCACCATGGGCAAGACCAAAGAGCTTTCTACGGACATCAGGGACAAGATTGTAGATCTGCACAAGGCTGGGATGGGCTACAAGAGAATCGGAAAGCAACTGGGAGAGAAAAGATCAACTGTCGGTGCAGTTATCAGGAAATGGAAGAAGCACCACACCACCGCCAACCTCCCTCGGTCTGGGCCTCCACACAAGATCTCGCCTCGTGGGGTGTCCCTGATCATGCGAACGGTGAGGAATCATCCCAAAACCACAACGGGGGAACTGATGAATCACCTGAAGGCAGCTGGGACCACAGTTACAAAAGAAACGGTTGGTAACACACTACGCCGTCATGCAAGGTCCCCCTGCTCAAGAAGAAACATGTACAGGCCCGCATGAAGTTCGCCATTCACCACCTGGACAACTCAGAAGAGGCCTGGAAGAAGGTGATGTGGTCAGATGAGACCAAAATAGAACTTTTTGGCCTCAACTCAACTCGTCGTGTTTGGAGGGCAAAGAACACAGAGTACAACCCAAAGAACACCATCCCCACCGTCAAGCATGGTGGTGGCAACATCATGCTTTGGGGGTGCTTTTCAGCCAAGGGGACGGGACAACTCCATCGTATTGAGGGGAGGATGGACGGGGCCATGTATCGTGGAATTCTGGACCAACATCTCCTTCCCTCAGTGAGAGAGCTGAAGATGGGTCGAGGATGGGTGTTTCAGCACGACAATGACCCTAAGCACACCGCCAAAGCAACAAAAGAGTGGCTGAAGAAGAAGCACATCAAGGTTCTGGAGTGGCCTAGCCAGTCTCCAGACCTGAATCCAATTGAAAATCTTTGGAGGGAGCTTAAAATTCGAGTTGCCAGGCGACAACCTCGGAACCTGAATGATTTGGAGGCTGTCTGCAGGGAGGAGTGGGCCAACATCCCTGCCGAAATGTGCACAAACCTTGTCACCAACTATAAAAACCGTTTGACATCTGTGCTGGCCAATAATGGTTTTTCTACAAAATATTAACATGCTGTTTGTCCAGGGGGTCAAATACTTGTTTTTCCTCATCAGATGGTTATCAATTTTAATAAATTCATATGATGTGATTTTCTGGAATTTTCTTTGGGATTCTGTCTTTCACTGTTAGAATGTACATATGATTAAAATTATAGATCGTTGCATTCTTTGTAAGTGGGCAAACCTGCAAAATCAGCAAGGGGTCGTAACGGCCGCTTAAAGTAAAATATTAAACTTAAATAAGTACTTTCTGCAACCTTTTGACAGAACAGAAAAATACTTTGCACATCAAAACTGCCACAACTATTATTTCTATTCAAAGTTCCGTTATCTTTGTTACTATAATTGCCACAGTTCATCACACCCCCAACCGGCACCGGCTCACCAAGAGCCTGGGTCTGTCCTGGGTTGCTGCCTAAAAGGGAGTTTTTCCTCCCATCCTCTGTGTGTCTTGCGATAACTCTTGATATGATTTAGTACTAAAAATAAAATAGAATTGAATTAAAACATGAGACAGATGCGTGAAAGATGGACGAGTAGATCAGAAGTTGCAAAGAAACTCCCATACAAACGTGCAAATATAAATTGAAACTCCTGGCAATATTTCGGTGCTAGGTGCACATTTACATTACTGTAGGTAGAGATTGAAGCACTTTGTGCTGCATTTAATGAATAAAAGGTGCTGTTAAAAAAGTTATTATTATTAGCATAAGCAAGCAGCATTGTATGACAAATTAAAAACTTACTGTATTTTACCTTCAAATGTATCTTCCAAAAAATGCTACATTGTGAGGGAAGTTAGTTTGACACTCTCTCTAAGTCATTCTACAAGATACTAACAGAGTGCATGTTCAATGTTAGTGTGCTAATATAGTGAGTGTGTTAAGAGAGTATGAACAGAACATAGTGGGAGCTGAGCATCATTTTATAGTCTCCATAGAAACAATCCAGTCAGGGGACATTTTCTGGAATGTGATGAAGCAGGAGGCACAGCTGCCAGCATCAACTCCAATTCCATATCCCATGCGGATTTTCATCAATTTAACAATAACAACTGTTTTTTCCACTTAGCAGGAAAGTGACAAAGTGCTTCTGGTGTGAGAATGCGTCACTTCTGCTTTGATGTGACATCATAAGAAATAGTGCAGATTAATTACAGAAAGATTTACCTATAGTATAATGTTGGTCTATGTAGAAAATACTCATCATTTAGACTTTACCCTTTAATTAGTTAGGGTTGCAACTAACAATTTTTTTATTTATTAATCTGTAGATTAATTTCTCGATTAATCGATTAGGTGTTTGGTCTGAAAAATGTCAGAAAATGGCGAAAAAAATGTGGATCAGTGTTTTCCAAAGCCCAAGATGACATCCTCAATATTCATGTTTTGTCCACAACTCAAAGATATTCAGTGTACTGTCACAGAAGCAGACAACATGTATTCAAGTACTATACTTAAGTACAAATTCGAGGTACGAGTCTTTTCTTTTCATGCAGAGAAATATTGTATTTTTTTACTCCACTACATTCATCTGACAGCTTTAGTTACTAGTTACTTTACACAAAACAGTAGTTTATCAAATCTGATGTCATTATAACGGCAAGTACATCTGAAAAAAAATTTGACAATTAAACAGCTGATTAAACCCAACAGTTTTCTGCACCAAGTACTTACTTTTAATACTTTAAGTACATTTTCCTCATGATACTTTTACTTAAGTAACATTTCCAATGCAGGACTTGTACTTGGAACAGAGCATTTTTGCAGTGTAGTATTAGTACTAGGGATATGAGTACTTCCTCCACCACTGCCGAGGAGTGAAGAATCTAGAAGAACTTAAACCGATGAATCCATTATCAAAATACTTTATTAGCGATTCATTTACTAGTTGACTAATAATCTAATCTTTGCAGCTCTAGATAATATAATAACATTTACTTGGTTTGGCAGTTCATAAAACTGCTTACCTCCTCCAGGAAAAGCAGGAAGGTGACGTTGGTGCCTAGGGTGGCGCTCAGCGTGCCCTCGCTGGTGACCAGGTGGAGACCTTTGGGTGCTTGGACGGGACACTGCTGCCTCCTGGCTGTGTACTCCACGCTCACTCCAGCCGTACAGTTGTTAGAGACCACTTTCCTGTAGCTGGGGTGGAAACACAAACACAAAGCTTAAAGATACAATAGATACAGTATGTATAGTGGCTTGAGAAAGTACACACCCCCATGCTAAAGTTGATTAAAAAGAGGAATAAAAAAGCATCTTTTGGAAATTGATCTTAATGCCTTATTTCAAAAAAATTTAGGTAAATCCAACCTTTTAAGGACACCAATTTTCTTTGTGAATGAATAATGTATTGTAAATAAATAAATATTCTTCCTTAAGATAAGTATACACACCCCTATGTTAAATTCCCATTGAGGCAGGCACATTTTTATTATTAAAGGCCAGTTATTTCATGGATCAAGATACTATGCATCCCTTGGCCTTTGGAATTAAACTAACCCCATATCATCACATACCCTTCACCATACCTAGAGATAGGCATTGTGTTATTTCAGTTAGCTTAATAGCTGGTTTGATTTGCATTGACATCTGATCTTATGGAAAGTTCCCCATGTCAATCTCTAGGTATGGTGAATGTGATGACATATTTAATTCCAAAGGCCAAGGGAACTTTATTAGGATGCCTAGTATCCTGATCCATGAAATAACTGGCCTTTAAAATGCCTCTATGGGAATTTAACATAGGGGTGTGTATACTTATGCCCCCTGTATTTTAACATAGGGGTGTGTATATTTATGCCCCCTGTATTTTAAGGAAGAACATTTATTTATTTGCAATGCATTATTCATTCACAAAGAAAATTGGTGTCCTTAAAAAGTTGGATTTTCTAATTTTATTTTAATTAAAACATTAAGAACAATTTCCAAAAGATGTTTTTTTTATTCCTCTTTTTAATCAACTTTAGCCTGGGTGCGTAAACTTTCTCAAGCCACTGTATTCGCAGGAGAACACACACTCTGTCACCCTGACATGGATCAAAGTGAGTTATGTTCTGTGGATTATCCAGAGAAACAGGGACACTTTGGTTGGTGTGGGAGGTGGATGGGTCAAACAGGACAGGACTTTCACCCAGGAGACCGGGTGCATACATCTGGTTTTGCTCCATTTTTGTGAGAGCAAATGTGTCGTTGTGAATCTTTAATTTACAGCATTTTCAAACATGACTTGCAAACACTAATAAACTCATAGCGTATTACATAATTACCACTCTGAAATGGCATGTTTGATCTTTCAGCCTCCATTTTCCTCAGCTTGTCCTTGTTGTCCCTGAGAAACTAATTTATTAATTTGCTATTCAACTCAAACACACCAATCATTTTTACCCAATGCCTGCGAGAATATGTGTGCTAATTCTAGTCTGCTGTTGTCCTGTGCTTACCCGGTGCTGTTAAGGAAAGTCATCCCCGTGGTGCAACTCCTGGACATGGTTGACGGATGGAACCAAAAGGCAGGGGTGCACTTGCCATCGGTCCGCCTCTCGTAGCCGTAATCACTGTAATGACCAAAGCAGACAAAAAACTGAGAGAGTTATCCAATCAGAAACCATGGAGGAAACACTGTCAGATAGGACAGATGCAAATATTCCTGAGGCTGTTTGAAAAATTCAATTTTAAAATGAGAAAAGCATTTTTACAAGTACTTGTAAGCTGACTGATATTACTCCCAGACAAATCAATCAGAAGATATTAAATATTCCAAGCTGAAAAAGGATACTGAATATCGGCATTCTACTTCCGGGATTGCGTAAAATGTAAAATGAACGTAATCTTGTGTCTCCATTGAAGTTACAGTGAATAATTGGTGTCTCTTTGGTGTTTATTTAAATACAGCCTACAAGATGTTTGTCCTATAAATTACCAGGCAAAGCAGCGCTGTGTCCCCAAAATGATAGGGACAAATTGCTCCAATTAGTGCGACATGCACACAGATGCATGCAAGTGTTGTGATTGTTAATGAAAGCTATTAGGCTTGCTGATTTATGGTTTTGATGGTGCTTATTCCAAGAGCTGCCTCACTCAAGAGACCTGCAGATTTGGGACCAAAGTGAGAGAAAAAAAAAGCGGCATTACTACTGCTGATAATTAAAAGATAGCGAAAATCATTCTCTGTAACGGCAGCAGCTACAAGCACTGATACACTGATGTGGGAATTATCATCCATATTTGGGTGCAATCCATTCATTTAACCCTCCTGTTGTCCTCGGGTCAAATTTGACCTCTTTAAAAAATGTCTATATCTGAAATATGGGTTTCTTTTGAACCAAATTACCACAAAAGGATGGATTCCATGCATTATTTGCAAATACAATTAATCACTTTCATTGAATTTTGGGTGTAAATTGAAATGGTTTCAAATCAGCATCCTATTAGTCAAAATAATTCATAATTTCTGCTTTATTAGCTCAAATATTAGGTATAATTCTAAACAAAGGAAGGTTATTGACCATGGATTCCAAAACGTAGTGTAAAACTAGTTGTAGTAAGGTGATGGTAGTGAAAAAAACTAAAATAATGCATTGAAAATAAAAAAGGGTAAAAAAAAAAAAAAGTGTTAATCTTTTTCTACTACCTCTGCTCCTCAGATTTCTGCAGGGTAAATCCAGACAGCTAGCTAGACTATCTGTCCAATCTGAGGTTTTCTGTTGCAAGACTAAAAACTACACATGTTCCAACAAAACTTAGCCATTTGTTTCACGGGCTAGTGATGAAATTATAAATTATTTTAAAAATACTCTACTATGTACTCGTAAATGTCAGTATGCAGAGTAAATAGACATGGCTTTACTGTATGTACACTATTGTCCCACAATGCAACACACAAAAGAGATTCTTTTGCAAATGGGTATTCACCCACAATGTGCTACATACACCAGTTAAAAACTACAGTACCCAACTGTTTTAAGAAATCATTTAGCCTTCAAACTACTGATTTTGGAGCCATTTCTAAGGATTTATATTACATCTTTAGGAACCAACAGGCCCACACACAGGATCAGAACAGCTGTGAGTAGAAAATGAAATTGCAGACAGTGGTTAGACAACTTGAAAACTTTTTTTTTTTTACTTTACAAACAAAGTTTCCTTTCTTTCTGTTTGATGTTTCAATGGCAGCAGCATTTACAGTGACATCTTGTGTGACATCCGTCAGCACCCAGTGCCTCATTGATTTCTTATATATAAAATTGGGTGTAGATTCAAACTAGAACAGTCAAAATGGGAACAAGTGAGGCCGAGATGTCTTGACTTTTAGTTCCAGATTTAGATCAAACTCCCCGAACCCTGCATCTTACCTTCCCCATACGGCAGCTAAAATGCGGCTCTTCATTAAACCGTCTGTGCCTTGTCAACACCCCCATATTTCACCCCCATATTTCAAACTCCATGCTCCTGTTTGTAACCCAGCTCTGTGTAGTCTCCAAGCCTCATTAGCTTTAGTTTTTCACATTTCAGCAGAGTCACAGAGCACATTATACAACCTGTCTGAGGCTGATTAACCCTCACCGTGATAGGTAAACTGGCTATGCTTTGTAAAATGTTGTGGAATTTCCCTTTAACAACAACACAGAGTGAATGCAAACAGGACTGGACATGTGATAAAAAAATAAAGAAATAAAAAGTATACTCACCATTCAAAGTCAGCCTCTGTACAGTCACAGGGGCCCGAAGTCATGGACACAGAGTATGTTTTTCCCATAACGCACCTGGACGTGGGCTTCAGCTTCCGGTAGATTCTTTTCACTCCCATGAGGCACGGCTCACCCTGCGGGCCGATATTTCAAGAGCAAACGGTGAGGAGAGAGTTTAAAAAAAAAAAAGTGCTGCTTTTTGTAACTTGCCACCATGAATAATTTACACATAAGCGTGTGTATGTGTGTGTGTGTATGTGTGTGTGCATCCCACTGTGTGTAAAAGGGCTGTTGTCTCACATTACTTCTGCTTCTTGTGCTTTCCTGTATTTTCATGGCCTTGTGCTGTGTGTTACGCTAAACAACTGGCCCTGCCTTGCAAGTGTCACACTGGAGAATGTGCTGCTTGTGTTCTTTTTCAGAGATTTTTTTTATTTATTTTTTTATCTGTGATATTAAGTTTAACTAATAAGAATAAGCAGTCGCCAAAAAAGCTGCCAGCACCCAATCCATTTTTAGCCTCGGTATCTATGCGCTTGAAGTAAATATAAAATCAGGGGTTTTTGGAGTACTAAAAAAAGATGAGAAGAAAACAGCAGCCTGTTCCACGGTATAGGACATTCTGTCTTTGTGCATTAGGTGTCAGTAGTGAGACGCTTAAAAACATCTGACTGAATCCACATATACACACCCAGCTTGTGAAAATGTTAGTCCCTTTGCCAGTGGTTTTTAAAAAAACACTGTTTCTCTGTTTGGAGGTACTGTAGTGTTGCAGCAGCCTACAGTGCCTCTACATTTAGCCGGCTTAGCCCTGTAATTGGCTTGGACTCTTGCCATCTTCCATGTTACTATATGTTTTGATCATTAGCCTGCTCTGAGCATATGGGTGTCCAAACCAATTACAGAATGCGGCGGTGAATAAAGGCACGCTGTGAGCCTCTGGCTCAGCTTCAGGCCCGGCCAGGTTGAGGGCTTTTTGGGCAGGTTTAATTTAATGTATGCAGAGGGGTAAGAGTCGCTTCACTCCGATCATCAGCAGGAATGGCTGGATAATCTGCACAAGTGCTCTGGGAGACTGAGAGATGTATAGCTTCATATATATATATTTTTTTAATTTAACCTTTATTTCTTCAGGGAAGGTTCACTGAGAGGCAGCATCTGTTTTACAGGAACGCTCTGATCACATTAACAGTTCCACGTTCATACCTGGAAGCTGCCCTGTACAACCACAGTCTGATCTGCTGCGACTGAGCAGATCCACTGGAGCGGTTTGGGTTAAAGGCCTTGCTCAAGGGCACCACAGTGGTGGAAATGAGGGAGGGACAAGCACTGCTCTTTCACGTTCCCCACCCAGATTTTATCCTGTCGGGCTGGGGATTTAATCAATGACCTCAGGGTCACAAGCTCGCGTCTCTAACCTTTAGGCCAAAAATTAGATACATAGATATATATTTACTGTATATATACACACACATATATACTGTATAAATGTATATATACACACACACACACATACATATATATGTGTTGCAACTTTATAATAACCATCCAGACTGTTTATAGACAGTTTACTAGTCTAGTAACCACTGACAAAATATTGACTATCTAAATAATGTTTATAGATGTTTACAAAGTATTTATTAACTATTTAACAAGGTATTATAGTCATCTGTTGCAACTTTATTATAACCATACAGACACTGTTTGTAGATGGTATAATATAGAACCCTACTAAACTAGTAACCCTTAAAGTGTTAGCAATATCTGGTCCATCTATTGATGTAATGTTATATATATTTTTAAATGGTTTCTTAAAATTTTACAAGCATTTTTAATCATAGCCTGATACCTAATATAGTTTAGGAGGGATATAATGTGTGTATCAATAAACTGTTAATTTTCAGCACTATTAACAATCAGTAAACATTAATTGTTTGTTAACAGTCAAACTGTTTGTAAATAATAAATAATAATAAAACGGCAATTAAATAAAAATGAATTACCAACAATTCACCATCTATTAATGATGGTTAATATAAAGTGTTACCTCCTCATCCATCTGAGCCTTAGATGTACATTTCTTTTATATTTTTAATATTTTAAGATTGTGTGATATATAACTGTAGTTTTTATTTCCATGCTGGCATGGGCCGTACCTGGTTGAGAAGGTGCCACGTCTGATAATCGGCCTCTGTACACCTCCTGTTGAAGATGGACCGGAAGTCGATTTTCACCAGCTGCCACTCTGAGCGGTGACTGACGTGGCCGAAGATCCTGGAAAACAGTCATGCATGCTGCCGCTGGTTAAATACAATACATGCAGAACTCTACAAGACCCCCACCAAGACCATGGCCTGCACACGCTCCTGCACTAGTTCCATCTCATGATGAAAAAGTGGAGTTTTTATTTTATGCCAAACATTTTAGTCTCGTCTTTTTTCATCAACAATAATCCATGTTAATTTAGTCTTAGTCAGCGTGTTTGGACATTGGTGCAGTCTCCTCATCATCGTTGTCATGGAAAAAAAAGGTCGTTGATGAACATATTTAGTCTTGTCTTGTCTGAAATTAACATTATCCCACAGCAACATTAAAATACTTTACATTTGTGTACATTGTTTCTGTTAATGATGTATTGTATTAAATGTCCATTTCATTACAATATTCAGATTTATCATAAATAACTGAACATGCAGATGTATTTTAAGTTCCGTTAAAGAGCGGTGCGTGTGTGTTTGTGTGTGTGTGTGTGTGTGTGTGGGGGGGTCCACATTTGAGCATTTTAAAATGCAATAGTTTTATAATTTGTAACTGAGTAAGTAATATAGTCACTTTTTGGAAGAAGTAACTAATTACTTTTAAAAAGTACCTTGCCCAACACTGCTTATAGAAGATGCAGGATGCATTCAGAAAGTTTTGGACTTTACATGGAATTTGTTAAAAGTTATATATTATATAATATAGGTCATATATGGGCTGTAATGCTCAATCTGGTTTCCTTACAGTACATCTTAAGTTTTTTTTCCACTTCCCTCTTTGTATAGCAAGTTTGAACTGATATGTTGTTATTGAAAAGTGTTAACTTACAGTATTTTTCTGAATATCCATACATTTAAATGGTCCAAAACAGAGCAGAATCCAAGTTTGGAAAACTAAACAGATAAAATATTCCATCTCCGGCTAAATTGAGTGGGTATGATTTCCTGCAATGACCTCCCTCACCATTCATACCACAACATATTTATCACAATCAATCTGTCAATTAGCTGTGGAGGCACCCGACCATGACAGGCACTTACTGTAAAAATGAGTACAAATTGATAAGAAAACAGCGCATGATGGTCTTATGAAAACTAATGGTGTGTCTGCCATGCTGAGAGGCTCCGTGCTCAAGAACTCATTCTCCCACACTGCCCCTTTTTCCCACACTCTATCGCTGTGAATTTTCCTACTCTCCCCCCCACCCCTCAGTCTCTCAGTCTCCTGTAGAGATGACTGCAGAACTGTCAGTCTGTCATTTATGGCAGGTGTCTTGAAACATTGATGTAATGGCTTTGCAAACCCTTTCGTAACACCTCCCAAAGTCCTAAATGTCTGCTGCAATATGGGAGTAGGCTGTGTCATACTGTATGCACGCACGCCAGCTCTGGGCTATTCTAATAATAAATGTGAAAGAACAGAAAAAGGAATCTTCACAAATTCAGCTTTCTCAAGACACAGCGAATGAAACCAACTGCGCTTCCCACTTTTTGAGGCTGTTAAAACTTTTTTTTAACCAAAGTTTCTTGGCTGTTTTCTCAGGCAATTTTGTGATCACGTTTGATCATTTTCCTTCATGTTCTTCAAATGGCCGGTCGCACCGTCGCCGGCTGCCAAAAGCATTGATCTCCTGTGATCATAATCTGGAGACAGCCAGTTTTGATGTTGGGTAGACCTTGACAGAAATCTTTTTTATTCATGAAAAAGGAAAACAGGCAGTCAGGGCCGCTGAATCAGGCAGGCTCAGATATAGATGCATGGGTTAAGGCAGATGAGGGCACACACACACACACACAAATGCGCACACACACGCAAACAGAGAGGCTATTTGTTGTTACTTTGACTTTTTCTGTGTGATTGATAGACAATCCCTTGTCACTCACGTCATGATGAGAGTCTCCTCCCCAGGCTCTCCCAGCACCCCGTCCACGAACAGAGGCGTGTTGGTGAAGCTGTACTTGTTCCACTGCAGTCCTTCGTCAAAGCTCAACCTGGGAACACAAACAGCACCGTCGCACAAGGCACCAACGCTGACCCCTGAGAGATGTTTAACAACTTTATTTCATATTCCGCACATTCCGTTTAGTGAACGTTGACCACGTCTACACGCACATAATATTCAGGTTATTGCCTTTTTTACGAACAAGACACTAATCTGACTAAGCTGTTTATACAGTTAATATTTATTCAATATTTCAGTTTATGAGAACCTGCCTATGGTCCCCCAGTGGCTAGAAAAGGTGATAGTTTCCGTAAATGTGCCAGTGTTAGCCAGTTCGCTAATTTTCAACTGTTACCTAGCATGGGTGTTTTTATAGTCGGAAGAAACCAGACCTCCACATAGAAAGGCCCGGAACGATTTGGAGTTGAACCCAGAACCTTCTTGCTTTGCGGCCTCTGAGTGTCTAGGTGTAAATCGAGCCCTGGGTATCCTGCTCTGCCTTTGAGAAAATGAAAGCTCAGATGGGCCAATCTGGAATCTTGCCCCTTATGAGGTCATAAGAGGCAAGATTCCAGATCCCCTTTCTCTTCTTTGCCCGCCCAGAGAATTTGGCCCATCTGTGAGAGAGAGACATCATGGCTTTGAAACGAGCAAAGTGGCAGTTGGTCAAGGCCAAACCCCCAGTCTCATCCCCCCCACCCCCCTCCTCTTCATAAGCTACAGACTCAGAAATGACCACTAAGGTCTATATAAAAGAGACTTCAGATACAGTATTAGGGACCACTAAGGTCTATATAAAAGAGACTTCAGATACAGTATTAGGGGACCACTAAGGTCTATGTAAAAGAGACTTCAGATACAGTGTTAGGGGACCACTAAAGTCTTTCTTAGTATCATTTTGCTAGCTTTAGATTGTTTTCTTGTGAGCACCAGGACGTTTCTCAAGCACACAAGAAGCAAAAAAGTCATGTCCCCTTAGGGGCTCCATAATCGTATCATTTTATAACAAATTAGGTAAATCCTTATGTGTATGTTAATTTCTTTTTTCATTGTTTGTGTTTGTGTTGTTTCTTGCGCCAACATTTTGACGATTTGAATGTATATTTGAAAAAGCGTGAATAAAAACTGCAGCCCTGTTGGCTGGGTCCATAAACTGTCACAAACTGCAGTAAAACCCAGATTGAGACGCACATTCTGAATGCGCTGTAAATATTTAAAAGAATGTGTTAAAAACAAGAATAAAATGTCCCACATATCTTAATCGCAAGTTGCTAAACTTGGAAATTCACAGAAGGCTTGTATCATGTGTTGCCATTCCTTAGAATTCCTCATGGGGGAGACAGAAACTATGCATTATAGATTTAAGACTCTGGACTGCCTCCTAAGGAGTTAGTATTGCTGTGACAAGTGACGTCTCTTTCATAATGACTCACCACAGGTGTCTGATGGGAAGCGGAGTGTGTCTTATTGCAACTAAGGCCCCTCCCTGGTCGAGATACAGCACTGCATATTCCTCGTCGAAGATCTGCAGGGACAGAAGGAGAGAGAGGGCTCAGTCTGCAGCGGCCAGTTGCTCGTGTACATGTTCAACGGGTCTGCACACACCCACATTGTATGATTCAGGGAAGCCAACTACTACTTGCTACATCAGCCTTTGAAAAGTTACTTTTCATTGCTGTGTTTAATTAGAAACAAGCGTCCACCCGATGAATTGAAAGCGCCAGGAACAAGTGAGGTGAGGCCACCTAGAGGCACTGTATCCAGGGACTGAATCAAACACCTCTTGAAATTGTATTTGATTATCGACCTTAAAAAGCTCTGTGTGGTGTACTCAGTGTAAGGATTAAAAGGCTTTATAGTAGAGTCAGTGACTGAGTGAGGGGGAGGATGGTTCTAGTGAAGGTACAGCAGGTCAGTCCGATCTATATGGAAAGCCGATGCGATTCAATTGGGCACATTAATGGAAAAATGTATTATACGGTGTGAGTCAGTAATATTTCTGCATATAAGCTACAGTAAATGTGTGTATAATAGCTGGAAGCTAATCTCAGCCAACAGCAGTTACAGGCCTTATTGACACTAGAAATTAAAGTCAAAAATGAATCATTGCTAACATATTAGGGCAGGGTTTTCAAGCCAAGGACCTTTAACTAAGAGGGATTCAGCAGGGACCAATACTGAATATATTGTTTAAAATTAAGTTGTAAAACTGGACCCACATTAACGTGTAGGGTGGCCTAAAGCCAATAAATAATACGTACATCTTTTCATAGAACACTAAGCTATTCAAATAATTATTCACTGGATAATATTTCTATCATCAGTGGGGATTTATATTTGCTAATAATATGTTGGATTCATGTAAAGGGATTTTAATTTTTGAAAAGAATTTCAAAAATTAACTATAATTTGGAAGGCCCCCTGCATTGACTCTGAGGATCCCCAAGGGGTCTCGGTCCCCCTGTTGAAGATCTCTATATGTATCCTTTTGTTTTGTATTGCCCTTTTTTTTACTTTACTTAGGGATTTTACTGCTTTTATCCTATTTTATTTGCATTATTACATTTCTCATGCTTTTTATTGGTTTTGATTCAGGTTTGATTCTACTATGTTTTTAGTCTTTTGTCTTGTTTTTATTGACCCAAATTTTTTCCTTGCTATTGTTTAGCTCTCTGTTGTTGTGTTGACCTCTGGATAACATTCCGTTGCCTTGCTTTGTCCATCAAAGCACTTTGTAAAGTGTTTTGCAGGACAAGGTTTAATTCCGCAGAGGCTACTTGAAATATCTGTTTGTTTTTTAACACAAACACAAAATTGTAATTGAGGGCCGATTCCAGGATTTTTTAAGTGGGGTGGCACAGAGTGGACCAGTAATTCAATTCAATTCAATTTTATTTATATAGTGCCAAATCACAACAACAGTTATCTTGTTGTGCTTTTCATAAAAGAGCAGGTCAATAATCAGTAAAGGGGGGGCTTTTAATATAGTAAATATTACAAGGGATAGAACATTTTTATTTTAAACTAATTGTACTGTATATCACACATTTTCTATAGGCTCAGTCTGCCACATTAAAAAAAAAAATTAAAGAAATTCCAGTGCTGGTTCCAATGTATCAAAATTGTGATAGTTGTCATGGTAACATTATTTGCTCATGTGACAAGGGCTGGGAAAATTGGCAGAACGGGCAAGTGGCAGTACTCTCATCCAATGGGAATCCTAATTGACAGCAGTGTAGGCCAATGGATTGGGGGGGGCTGCTAGTTGGCATCCAGTCAAACAATGGAATAAAACTAAACAGCACGATGGGGCCTCCTAAATGTTAAACGAACTCTCAGCGTTTGTTCATTCTCCAGCCAGTAGCGCACCACAGAAGCTGACAGCGAGTCTCCTAGCAACAACGCCACCTAAATGTCACTCGCCCGCTGCATTGGAAACCGAGAAAGCGCGAGAACAAAAGCCCCCTCACCTGTCTCCATGTGTTTCCTGCGTCCGAGGCAATGAACACACTGACATTGGTGTTGGTCAGCTCCGAGCCAATGGAGCCTGGCGAGGAGAGACAGATGCACAGAAGACAAACTGCAGTAAGGGTTTAAGGTGAGGATATTGCATATTGCAGACACAGGAAATGAATTCCATTTGAGATCAAATAAATGCCATAAAGAGCCTTTAGAGAGTGATACAGCAGGGGGGCCCCAGCCTGCAGCTGCACACTGAGGCTGTAATTACAGTGCTCCACAGATCGACTGTGCACTGCCACATTTGCCCATACAACCTAAATTAAGCAATAAATCCAGATTACTGTATTCATCTTTTCAGCAGTTCTGACCATATTAAGACAAGCCTTCCTAATGCTGTGCAGACTAGTGTAATTGCTTTAATTTGGCCTGTAATTGGTGCCAGGTGGTTAAACACAAAGCTGGAAAGTACTGCAAGTGTTTCAGAGGCCACCGGGAGTAACTATTCGCCTTACAATCAGTACATTTAGAGACCAAATTTTGGCCATTTGGTCCAGACCGTAGTCAGGAGGAGGTTGCACACTTGTTATTTTGATTCAGATCAAACTGAAAAGTTCAAAGGTCCGGACCAAACGAGGTAGGTGTGAAAGCCCCCTCCCGCTGAAACGTCTTGGTTGCACGAAAATCACTTCCGGGTAGACAAATGGCAGTTGATTTAAATTGTGGAGATATGTGAAATTAGCAAACTGGTTAATTTCTGTTTTCATTTCCAGTCGTAACTGGAATATTTAAAGATATACAGTGTCAAAAATGTTGAGATCCCAAGAATCAATGCTTCATAACCAAATGGACAGATGTGTAAACAATGGACTATTGAGTCATGTAACTACAAGGTACTTTCCAACTGAATAACAGAAATAAGTATAATCCTTATAGCAACCAATAGAAATTATTAAGCACTTTTCAACTGATTATGTATAGTACAATATGATATGTTAAAATGTAACAATTACAATGTAATCAACTAAAAGTGTGAATTATTATGGTTTTTAAATGTGATTATGAGAGCATGTGAACAGGATGTATGTGAGAGGAATAAGGGAATTGAAATAAATATGTTGAGATATGCCTAGGCCAAGGGGGAGAGAGGATGTGTGTAACTCAGAAAGTGGGTTGGCCAACCAAGGACATCTTGTTCTAACTGAAATTGCAGATAAAAATCGATGTGACCGAAGTCACATAGACTCAAATAGCCAGAAAACTCAAATACGAAGAAGGATATATAAAGGAAAGTTAAAGAAAGATCGGCATTATTCCTCAGCTGATCTCAGAAGGCATCGAACTAGATGCAAGGACAGCACCGGACCAAAAACCAAGACAAGGGGACTTTGAGAGAGAAAGAGAAAACTTTCTTCTACGGATTCAAAGAGACGAAAGCCACGGAGGATAACCAGTCACCCAAACCGGCTGAAAAGTCATTGGACTTCTTCAAATGCAACCATGTCTGAGGAGTCCTAATGGCATTGGCGAGGGATTTGGAAAAAAGCCTCAAAGTTCCCAAGGGATTCTAAGGACATGCAGAAGAGAGGATAAGATACCCTTGGCCGGGGTATTCGAAACCTCCTCCCCTTTCTCTCCAAAAAGACAAACTGTTTTAATCAATTAAGTTTTGATCAGTATAGTTTAAATCAGATTATATTTTAATCATTTAATTGATAATTTTAAGTTTAATCATGTTAAGTTGTAGCTTAAATTTGCAATTCAATATGTAATCACTGCATTTAAAGTATAAGTAGCAGACATTGAATTAATTTCTTTATTAAGGTGGGAATTCATTTACCCAACAGGTAAATTAGATCTCCAATCTAATGTTAGTCAAAGTGTTGACATGTAAAAGCATCAAACATGCATTTTAGATGAATGAGATTAGAGACTATCCAGATGCTCAGATCAGATAAAATGTATGTACAGGACGCAGGAGTCTTCTATTGTAGATATTCTTCTATTATCGTTATTGTAAAGACGCATTGTGATGGGTATGTAAAGACAAACTTAACACAATGTTTAAGCTTTTTTAAAATGGCTTAAAACCCAACAATGAGTGTTGCGCCATTGTCCCCGTATATTTCTCTCTGACTGTCTACACCAGAATAATACAGTACAGAGATTCCGCATAGCACCGCCATGAAGGTCTACTTTTATGCCGGCTTTGTTTATTCACACACAACCAAGGTAGCCGCCCCCATGTGGGACTTTACATAGCATGCCAGCATTCTGGGAGCAAAAGAGCCCTGACATGTAACACAACAGTGTCTGTGTCTAGTATTAATCAACCACGACAAACGCCAAACCCACAAAGCCAAAACTTTCATCCCTGAAACAATGTCTCACAAAAGGTACAGACACCTTGTCCAGACCCCCGAGACGTGCGCTGATGTGTTATTGACAGTGCCAGTCCATGCAGGAGTAAATATCACTGAGGTGTGAATACACCTGGGGGCCTGCTGATCTCATGTTCTTCCATTTCTTTGTTGTCTCCCCTTTAAGTCAATGAGAATCTGCTTTCTCAGGAACAACAATGAGAGCATCATTGTTATTGATGGCTAAAGCAGAAGCATCATATAGTTCTTTGTTTTGTCATTTTAAAGGTAAGGTGACACATGCATGTCTTCAGATGCCTATGGGAGGCGTTTACTGATGCTGAGTAGGGACAAACTATTGAAAACAGAAGTAAAGATGAATACCCTGCAAACAGCCACATGCAATCGCATAGATGAACGCAGCTTTCAGAGCTGCAGTGCCATATGGGAACATCACTCCACTGAAATGTTGAGTGCCAAGATTTTCAGCAAACTGAAGGAGGCAGATTTTTTTTCTTTGTCTGTCTAAGTGATTTTTGTTGTATTTGTCTCTTTAAATTAGCGTAACATATCTACTCCGACCGCGGATGGAGAAAAAAATCTAAAAAGGAGATCCACTACTCGATGGTGAATGTCACTGCCAATAAAAACACAACTAGGGAAAAACCATGATGGGTCTGTCTGTCTCCTTTATTGAAGCCAACCTTTATTGAAGCCAACCTTGAAACCATTTCAACATTCTCTTAACGTGCTTTGAGAATAAAATGCCTGGCTCCTTCCAAAACATTCCCGAAGACCATTCAAACCTGCAACTTAATAAATGCTAAACTAAAACACACCAAACTCAACTGTGGTTGTGTGATTGCTTTAAATGGTAACTACATTTTTTTTCAAACCCCAAACAATCAATCTTTGAAATTGGTAAAGTATTAAGCATGAACACTGTAACCAGCAGCCACAAATGTAACCTTATGGGGGAAAGGTACATCAATTTGGTCCACTAAAAGTGGAAAATGGAAAGTGTCCCTATAGGTAGAGATGGTTCTGTTTAACCGGAAACAGCTCTGAAGTCACTAGCGCTAACCCCACCAGACTCCATTTAAAAAAGCAATATTTTTAGCGTGTATAGAGCCAACATATTTTCCAATGTAAATCGGTAAACTATGTGTTTATTTTAACCTCTTCACAAATCACTTCAAAATATATGTTTTTCCCCAAAAATAATTGCTACAGTTTCCCCATCCTTTGGCCCTCTGGGAGGGTCCTGAGGTCATTAGGAAGCTAACACTCTCAATTTTTTGTTTCTTGTGTATGTGTGACACTAGGTCTTACTGACACAGAGCTGAAGAGGTTAGAATAGAGAATTTCTATTTCCGTCCAAGTAAATCATATGTAAAATTATTAAAAAACACTACTGTAAGCATATTACATGATCTACATACAAAGATAGTACCCCAGCCACATGTCTGAACTTAATACAGAAAAAATCCAGAAGAAAATGACTCAGAAAATGGCTATTTTATGAAGTTATTTCTACAGATATGTCTGTGCGTTTTTCTTATTTCCTCTCAGAAAAAAGCCCAAAAAGTGCAAAATAAAAAACTTCTCAAACTAAAAAACACATCCCCATCACTCATACACATATCTAAAATAACTACATGCATACATTTATAGAAATAAGTCATTATAATTTGATGAAATGGTGAAATGCAATAACTAAGGCCTTATTTTTGCTTTGACACAGCTGGAGCCATCACAAGGTTAAAGTTTTCTGGTCATGTTTGGTATCAATCAACTCGTCTTCTTATTGGCTACACAGGGAGGCTGGTTTCATAGCTTTTGAATCTAAATGGTTGGAAGAGCTGTCAATCTTTCCCACTTTGCCGTCTGTAAATCGTGTGACTTGATTGGCTTCCATAAGGGATAACTCAGGTTAGAGTAGACGGATTGGCTGAAACGACCTGTCAATCAAAAGCTGTTGATTCAGCCTAACTTGCTGAATAGAAGGATACACTGGACCGTTAGCAGAGCCGACAGTAGGAGCAATTAAAGTCCATGAATGATGGACTTTTCAGCTTTGTTTGCGAGGAAACACGGCCAGAATCTACAAGATTGTGAAGGGACCAGCTCGTTTTGGATTAAAAGGATTGGATGTACTTATTCTTTGAACTGTTGGCAAAGCAGGAAAAAAAAGTTTATGGAGATCTTTCACCGCTGTGAATAGAGACACGAGGAGAAAGGTAAGGACTCATGTTTGAATTTAGACACTATCGGCGCAGAATCCTTCTGTGTTTCTTTACTTTTAAACATGATTATAACCGCTGTAAGTCACCTTATGCTTATATGTGTGTGGGCTCAATGGAATCATGAGACTTTAAGCTTTCTAATGATGTGCTGCATGACCGTGTTCATGAAGAGATAAGCTTGCAATTTGAGTTAAGAAAACGTTTTCTCCTAAAATGGAGAAAACGGTCCCGCTGACGGGACAGTGCTGTCCAAAACTAGAATTGTGATGGCTGGAAAAGTGGAAAGACGACCCAAAACAGCCTTTCATAGTTTGATTTTGTTTCTATTGATTTTGAGTGAAGTGTGTTTTACGATGCTAAAATTACTGTTTATTTACATGGAGTCTGGTGGCTTTAGCGAACGCAATTTCGCGGATGTTTTTATGTTTAAAACAAGGATCTTACTCTTTGACAGAAAGTCTGAAAATCTGAGTCCGTCAGTCACAGAATGTCGCAGTGGACTTTTTTTCTTCATCTTTTTCTTTTCCTTGTTGTGATTGGGTAGTTCTCCTTATACAACCATGGGGTAGCCCAGAACGTAAGTTAAAACTACTTTGTAGCTTGTTTTACTGCCTTGTTAGCTTCAATAAGCGTTCTGCTACAGTGTGGAAGTTTAGCCCGTGTTACGACATGACATTTAATTGGCGAGAGAGAGATTTATTATCTCCTTGATAAAATTACTGTTACTGTGTTTCTCAATACATAGCTGATAGATGTGCAGATTGTTTAATATTACTTGTGCGGCCATGTATTGATTGATTGATTGATTGTGTTAGAATGATAGAGAATTGCCAGTAAACAGACCAGCCTGTGGAGCCATGTGCTGAGCTATATTTGGATATGGGTGCTGCAATAGATGTGGCTTATTCTCAGTTTGTGTTACTTAGCAACCTGTTACATTAATGCTAATCATTACAGAGAAATTAATGTAATTCTTAGTATTATTTCTATGTTTTATAGCTGGTGGCTATAACATTTAGTTTTGGTAAATAATGTTCATAGTAAGTCAGCTTATTAATGTGCATTATTATTTGCTTATATATATTATGTAATGTCAAATACAACTTTGTAGTTAACTTCTTGTCTGAGTTGTAAATAAAACCCCCCCTGCAGTGGGCCAGTGTTTCAGTAGCCAGTTGGCAATAGTTTTTACAATGCTATTGCCTATAGTTTTGTAATATAATAAACAGTGTTACACTTTTTGAAAACATTTCAGCATGTGTAGGCCTATCTTTGCTTTCTGAACATACTGAACACACTTTAACAATAATATCAAAAACTGTAAAAAATTTGTCACTATAACCGTTAGGTAACATTTTTATACCGTTATACATCCCTATAGTGGACCAATGTCAAAGATTGTTGCTCTAAAAAGCAGTAAAATAGGGTCCAGGTTGAAAAAATAGTAGTTACCTTTAAGCTGTGGTTGTGTGTTTGCTTTAATTTAAACCAGTACTTGAAATAAAAATGTAACAATTTTCACACAAACCCGTGATAAGAAGTGCTAAAATGTTACACAAAATCAATGGTCAAGTTATAGCAAACTGAAAATGAATGCCATATGAAAATAACCATAGCAATGTATGAAATAAAGGTGAACAAACGTACTGTATGTAGACAAGCACATGGGACAAGTGGACTAGTGCAGGGAATGTCACTTTGTCACAGACTTCCTTTCTGCAATATAGTGTATATCCTGTTCAATTTCACTAGGGCTGGGTGATATGGAGAAAATCAGATATCACGATATTCTTGACCAATACCAATATTGCGGCGAAATTGAAGTGTTGACAACTGATGCTTTGACAAAATATCTTCCCACTTACATTTAAGATAAATAATCTTCAGTAATGTGAATTTAATGACTAAGTGGGTAAGGGCCAATAACAGAACAGTTATAACAGTCTGGTAAGTTCAGAAAATCCCACCAATTTACGGTAATGCAGACTTTAAAACCAGGAAAAGACACCCCTTATGTCATATCACAATATTACAATATACAGACGATGTCTAGTCTCATATCACAATAGTGATATAATAGCGATATATTGCCCAGCCCTAGTTTCAACCAACCTGATCTCACCAAATTCAGTGAAATGAACACCTCTTAACGCAAAATCTGTGGCAGTTTCACAGAATCGCCGAAAATTCCGTGATGGGCCCACGGAAGAATTCTATGAAATGAACCCAGCCCCTTAAGTTAAGGAAAAGGTTGTGAGTGGGCTGCACAACAACAGGTTGGGTTTAGGAAAAGAACAATGAGACAGTTGGGTTTAGGAACCAAGACACGCGGGACACGACCCCCGGTCTCCGTGGTGAAAGTCCTGTGTTGTTTGACCCATCCACCATCCTACCCAACTTCCCAACGCGGGAATTTTTGAGCTAACGTTGCTACGCCATCTTGTCATTGACTTTACATTGGCATTGTTTCCCATGGTGGTCACAAAGACTTTTGACACATTCCGTCCCACCACCACATAATGCGCTGATAACAGTTTGTGATCATTTTGCGGAATTCTGTGAGACCAGGCTGGTTTCAACAGGGGGTTTTGTTTGTTTCTTTAGGAATAAAACCTCAGAACTCCAGGTAGACTGAGAAAGAGAACCAACATGTCACTCAAAAGAGATTCCCTCTCACCCACCTGATGCGACGATGATCCCCGGCGCTGACTCCCTGCTGGCTATATTTCCAGATGTGTAGGGATTTGCAGACACTTGAAGATGGAGATGTAATGAACAGTAGGGCTGCAGAAAAGAAATCACAAACTCACTTATCTAAACTAAAGATCTTCAAAAGATGTTTCTGAATAAAACAGCTGTTGCATCGACTTGGATGCACAAACCTCCCAAGTCACCGGTTTGATCACAAACACCATTTCCATTTTGCTGTTTACCATTTATTTTGATTAGGTTAACCTTCACCGACAATTCTAATTACGAGCCAGCATAATGTCAGTAGTGCAGGCCACGGTGGGGCTGTTTAGAGGTTTATTAAAACTCTGACATTTCCTGACAAATTACTGTATAATAATTGGTAGAAGGTGAGGCGTGCCCCATAATCACTAATGGTTTATCAAAAAAGGGTGATTATTTTGTGTTTCCCATACATATATACAGTGAGGAAAATAAGTATTTGAACACCCTGCTATTTTGCAAGTTCTCCCACTTAGAAATCATGGAGGGGTCTGAAATTGTCATCATAGGTGCATGTCCACTGTGAGAGACATAATATAAAAAAATAAATCCAGAAATCAAAATATGATTTTTCAACTATTTATTTGTATGATAGAGCTGCAAATAAGTATTTGAACACCTGAGAAAATCAATGTTAATATTTGGTACAGTAGCCTTTGTTTCCTGTAGTTTTTCACCAGGTTTGCACACACTGCAGAAGGGATTTTGGCCCACTCCTCCACACAGATCTTCTCTAGATCAGTCAGGTTTCTGGGCTGTCGCTGAGAAACATGATGTATGAGCTCCCTCCAAAGATTCTCTATTGGGTTTAGGTCTGGAGACTGGCTAGGCCACGCCAGAACCTTGATATGCTTCTTACAGAGCCTCTCCTTGGTTATCCTGGCTGTGTGCTTCGGGTCATTGTCATGTTGGAAGACCCAGCCTCGACCCATCTTCAATGCTCTAACTGAGGGAAGGAGGTTGTTCCCCAAAATCTCGCAATACATGGCCCCGGTCCTCCTCTCCTTAATACAGTGCAGTTGCCCTGTCACATGTGCTGAAATACCCCTCCAAAGCATGATGCTACCACCCCCATGCTTCACAGTAGAGATGGTGTTCTTGGGATGGTACTCATCATTCTTCTTCCTCCAAACACGGTTAGTGGAATTATGACCAAAAGTTCTATTTTGGTCTCATCTGACCACATGACTTTCTCCCATGACTCCTCTGGATCATCCAAATGGTCATTGGCAAACTTCTTGGTTTAAGCAGGGGAACCTTGCACGCATTATTTCAAACCATGACATCTCAGTGTATTACCAACAATAAACTTGGAAACAGTGGTCCCAGCTCTTTTAAGGTCATTGACCAGCTCCTCCTGTGTAGTTCTGGGCTGATTTCTCACTTTTCTTGGGATCATTGAGACCCCACAAGGTGAGATTTTGCATGGAGCCCCAGTCCGAGGGAGATGGACAGTCATGTTTAGCTTCTTCCATTTTCTAATGATTGCTCCAACAGTGGACCTTTTTTCACCTTTTTTTGGCCATTTCCCCGTAGCCCTTTCCAGCCTTGTGGAGGTGTACAATTTAGTCTCTAGTGTCTTTGGACAGGTCTTTGGTCTTGGCCATGTTAGTAGTTGGATTCTTACTGATTGTATGGGGTGGACAGGTGTCTTTATGCAGCTAACGACCTCAAACAGGTGCATCTAATTTAGGATAGTAAATGGAGTGGAGGTGGACATTTTGAAGGCAGACTAACAGGTCTTTGAGGGTCAGAATTCTAGCTGATAGACAGGTGTTCAAATACTTATTTGCAGCTGTATCATCAAAATAAATAGTTAAAAAATCATACATTGTGATTTCTGGATATTTCTTTTTTGATTATGTCTCTCACAGTGGACATGCACCTACAATGACAATTTCAGACCCCTGCATGATTTCTAAGTGAGAGAACTTGCAAAATAGCAGGGTGTTCAAATACTTATTTTCCTCACTGTAACTGTGGCGGCCCACCACACATACAATGTTGACCGCCACATTCTCTCTCTCTCTCTCTCTCTCTCTCTCTCTCTCTCTCTCTCTCTCTCTCTCTCTCACACACACACACAGACACAACAGACTGTGAATAGCTCCTTCATTGATTATTCTACACACTCCAATAGAGTAATGTACATGGCAATATGAGCCTTAAACTTGGTTGGTGATACATCATTCATACCCCAAGCCATAAAAATCTGAGTGTCAGATAACACTGTCATTACCTCATTTATTATAATATTGCACCAAAGCACAAATTGCACACTCATATGTTTACTTAGACTTGCCTACATATTTTCGTATAATATTCTATATTGTGCATGTATATACTCTATATGTATATAGGTTTTACATTGCATTCTCTACTTGTATAAATGTTGTACATTGTCAATCTATCTATCTATCTATCTATCTATCTATCTATCTATCTATCTATCTATCTATCTATCTATCTATCTATCTATCTATCTATCTATCTATCTATCTATCTATCTATCTATGCAGCAGATGACACACACCATCAAATCTACACTACAGAAGCACATGAGAAGAGAAGAGGCTTTGCAGTGGGCGTGTTTTGTCGACATCCATTCTTTTCTCAACTTTGGCTTTGGAGTGAAAACTCAACTGGCCTGGACTTAAGTTTGAGAAAGCTCCAACTTTCAAAAGCTTTCAGGAAGAAAGAGACGTCTGCTTTTCAGCCTGACACCTCTTTCTCTCGGTTTCTTCAATGAGAGGTCAGCTTATTGGACTGAATCAAAATGGCTGACCTTTAAGCACAGCAGCCTCGGAGCACTCAGCTTTGACGGGCGCTGCTCTTTCTGAGCTCGGGCCTCGCAGTGCTGTCGGGATCAGTCAACTCCTGTCAAGGCCTCTCTTTGATGGAAGTGCACATACGGTACAGAAACATGTATGATACGCAGACACTCACCAGCACACAGTGTATGCTGTTACCCCTCAGGTCTTTGCGGGGGGCTTGCAGTAACCTCCAATCTCTGCCTCTGTTGTATGTGATGTATGTCTTCACTTGGTTATCCGTCTTTTTGTTGGCAAGGAACATCCCCTTTATTCCCGCTACCTGGAAAAGGAATCAGATATATGGGTTTCTTTCAACCAATTTGCCCAAAAACAACATGGATGCATGCATGTACGTTGTATGGAACCCATACAATATTCTTCACAGGTAAAGAGATTGATTACTTTTATTGCATTTTTGCTGTTTTATTCAATTTTATAGCATTTGAAGAATGTAAATGTTGACAGAAACCAGTCTGTGATTCACTCAACAACTCATTAGTCAAAATAATTCATCATTCCTGCTTTGTTTTAACTAAAAGATTAGACATAATGTCATATAAATTAGCTTTACTGACCATGAATGAAAAAAGCGTTAAAATAAGGGCAAAAAGTTTTTAAAAAAGCATCAAAAGTACCGATAAAATTGACAAAACCGTCAGAAAAATTGCCAAAATGTCAATTTTAGTTCATGTTGTCGACAAGAAGACAACACAAGGGTTAAATGAAAACAGATGCAGACGTCTAAAAGATTTCATTTCCATCTTCAAGTCACGTTGCAGAAAATGAACGCAATGCACTGAAAAGCAAATCACACGCCCTGGGGCAATGCAGCCATGCTCACTTACCTCTTCTGTATTCCCAACTAAATCAAACGCAGCACACTGAGTGGGGAATGATAGACTGTCTGGGGACTTTTGAGTAATCAATGCGTGTCTTAAACGAATCTGACTCCTTGTTGGAGGCTCCAAGGAATAGCTCAGGGATACTGACAATCGCATCGGGTGATATAAACGCCACTTCAGTAACTGATAGATACTTCAATCTCCCTCGGAGGAGAGATTTAGCATATCCTACGATTTGGGTGGCGACCCCAATCAAGACAGTGGATTTGATTCTATCAGCGAGGCCACAGCAAGACACGAGCAGCATCATCGACACCTTAATGATTTGATTCAGAGATATAGTTTCAGCCTACGTTTGGGTGCTGTTATGACTTTAAAAAAAATCTGATCTGGGGCCAGAGCCTCACTATTAGCATATAACACACTTTCTTTTTGGATTAGGTGCATTTTGTGAAGCAATATCTGCAGTTATTCATCAAAGAAAGAAATAATCTCAGCCTCCCAAAAATCTATAGATCCCTGGCACAATCCCCTCCTGCGTTTTTTGATGTCAGCACTTTGAAGCTGCTTGGTATTCACAAAATGTGCTCTGAAGTCTGTAGGCCTACAGCAGCAAAGACTTGTTTCAAAAATGACAAAACAAGTTTATTTCATCATCTCTGCTTCCTGGCAAGAAATATTGATTAGTGTTTATAATAAACTTGCAGGCTGAGCACTCATCAAGCAAGCCTTATTTGATACTGATATTTTCAAAAACGAAAGTGGCCAAGATGAATACTGCAGACTTGGGTGGGGGTGGGGCCAATCAAAAACCTAAGGCAGAGTCATTCTACTTCTACAGATGTTACTGATTACATTTGACGCACTTGCTGCCACTTAAAAGAGTTACCGCGGCAACGGTGGGGGGGGGGATCAAATGTTGGCTGCACTTGATGATTGTGGACGTTAGGTGGCAGCAGGATGCTTAATTCCTGTTGACAGCATGCTCGACATTTTAGGATTTAAAGGGATACTTCACAGAGTTATCAATAAGCTTTGAATCATTAGGAACCCGGTAGCATTTTTAAGTGATCGTGCTTCCCTCCCTCTTGTCCCCCCGAAATGAGAGATGTCTGTATTGTTGGTCTGAGAAAAATCTTCCGATTTTTTGCATAAAAAAATTAATCTTTCCAACGTTGAAATGCCCCTTTAAGAATAATACACCCTCCAACCAATTAAAATGGGTTGCAATGGCAGAGTGGTGCATCCACTCTCTCTCTCTCTCTCTCTCTCTCTCTCTCTCTCTCTCTCTCTCTCTCTCTCTTAACTAACACTTCAATAAAACATTTTCATGATCTGGTTGTTATGATGTGATAAAAGTACACTAGGAACTTTCTTATACATATTAAATATTTTAAGAACAGCTGATTGTTGTTTTTTTGTGCGTACACCATGGAATAGAATCCTGCCGGCGTCACCCACTCACAGTAACTTTGCTGAAAACGTAGCCAAAGTATAAGATATTTGTGTAAATAAAACTCCCACGACTATTCTTTTTTTATTCACCTAATTCACTTAGCTGTGGAACAGGATCAACAGTAAGAGATTATGTATTTGTGTTGCTACGATTTAGTGGAACGTTGTCAGAGACAGTCTAAATCCTTTATTTCTTCACAGAATCTTGAGCTGTATTTAAATACAGCATGATACTTTGCTACTTGACACACAGTTCTGTCCCGTGGATGTTTTTTTTTACCTCATAGAGGTCGATCATGACGTTGCCCTCGGGGCCCATGCTGCTGACCACGTTCTCCAGTGCCAGGGTGTAGTAGACCCCCGACGTGTCTGAAACGTACAGGTTGTAGGTCTCGTTCTGGTTCCACTCCTGTACGGCTGCAACCACACGGTTTTCATCCGTACTGATCACATGCAGGTCCTAGCAGAGAGGTAAAGTTAACACCAGTACGGGATCACAATGATGCGTAAAATAACTATTAGACAGGGCCTTCTGGTCGTCTTTGTAATATGTTCTTTTCTTCATGTGCAAACTTTTCTTTTTCTATGTTTTGAGCTGTGGTTTTTCTTGTTTTAAAGAGATATGTTGAGGGTGTGTGTGTGTGTGTGTGTGTTTACCTTTCCTTGTAATTTAAAATAAAAGGCAAAAACCTTTTAAATGTGTTCCTCAAATATAGAGTACCTCTTAAAAAGTATAAAGTAATTTGTTTACTTTTGCATATTTCTCTCTAAAGTGAATGGAATAAATAAGATGCTTACATGCATAAACTCTAATTTGAAGTTGGCCAATCAAAAACATGATATCTTATGTCTCAATGAGAACTCAACAAGCTTTTACAGTGTATACTGTTTTTACACTGCTGTTCAAACATCTTCTGTTTTTCAGTACTTTAACTAAGAGGATACTACAATTGTTAACACTATGCCAGGACTATTGGGCACAGATTATGCTGCAGAGGCCATGCTGCTTGGTTGTGTGCTTCATCTACCTCTTACTGTGCCAATAACACCTCACAGTGAGCCGACAGAAACCGGTGCGCTTAGGGCTTGATTGAATAAAACATGTCTAATTGTCAGTAGGGAAGTGACAAGCGAGGTTATGTGCACACGGAGCCGCACAGAATAACAATTCCGGAAAACGCTGTGAGAGTTACTTTTACCTTGATTTGCCCATAAATAACATAGAGAGTGTCACGCAGAGCCGGCAATGAACTGATGCCTGACTGCAACTTTAGGCCACGTACCAAACTGAGCTGGAAGCATATTATGTGCCTTTGAATGCAGAAAACTTCCATGAACTGCAGCATGAGCAACTTAATTTGAAATGTGTCTCATATAGTATGGACTCTTACCAAGGAGCAATTCATTATTTTTTAAAGGTCCCATATCATGTTCATTTTCAGGTTCATACTTGTATTTTGATTTAATACTAGAACACATTTACATGCCTAAATGTTCATACATTATCATACACATCATACATACTGTCTGTATGAATATACCTGTATGCAATCTCTGTCTGAAACGCACCGTTTTGGCGCCTGTCTCTTTAAGCCCCTATCTTACAAAAGCCAGACTGCTCTGATTGGTCAGTGTTTCAGGTTCTTCAGCATCTGCACTCTCCGCGTCTCAACACTGTCATTGCAGCCGGAGAATGACTGTAGCCGCACTTTCTACCTATATATAGTATAATTGTGACATCTCAACTGTAAGTCCTGTTTAAATGCAGAATTTCAAAATACGGGCTGGGTGGGTTTCTCTGTGGATTGAGCGTTTTGATACTTAACAGTATTAACACAGCACCTCAAGCTACTTTATAATGAAACAAGACATGAACATCTCACTCTTTACAATATGGGACATCATCATGAAGACTCATGGTAATTACATTTTATTCAGGCGGTAAATATGTTACCTTGGGCAGTGTGTACTTGGGCAGCTTCATTGGTGTAAAGACATCCCTTTTAGCAGACACATAGTAGATGGGCCTCCCTGCAGCTGACACCTTAAGGTGATGAAACCATTAAAGTGAAAACATTTTGGAGACATAATACAACAGACAAAGCATTTTTCACCAACAGGGGGCACATAGCACCTCTCTAAGAATGACCTTGAAAAATGTCGTACAAAACCCTTGCACTTTGTGCCTCGTACACAGCTCAAATGTTTTTCACTGAGCAAACTGGACAATTACCTACCTGAACAAACACATACTCATCTTGCACCACCAGAGAATTGGGGTCAATGTAGCCAGGGAATGGTTTGCCCTTGTTGGCATCTGTGCAGTTCTGCAGCTTGCAGGTGACATACAGCGCCTCTGCTCCACCCCAACACACACACACACACACACACACACACACACACACACAGACACACACACACACACACATCAAGCCATGGCATCAGCGACGGTATTAGCCAATGAAGAAAGTCAGCCTTCACCCAAAGCCAGGCGGCCTCTTTTGGCTTCCTACATTACTCGTGTCAATAAAGTGGTCCCAGAAAGGGAGGAGCCAGGCGGAGGGGAAGACAGATGACCAGAGAGGCCAATTGCTTTCTTTGTCTTCAATCGCAGCGCTGGGAGAGAGCCTGTCCCCATGTGTTAGCCTCTGCCAAATATATGTTGGCTTGGCCCACAAGCGCATGATCAATAGTGATGAGTCTCTGGCTGTGTGACACGACTGATGTTTGCTGTGTGTTTGTATGATTGGTTTTTCTCTATTGTGTTAGCCTCAAAGAGAGTGTTCTGACAGAAAGGTGGCACTGATATTGTACTTTGAAAGATTTTTTTTAATTTATTTTTTTAAAGCTAAGTGAGAGGTGACAGATTACAGTAATAAAGTTGCACACCAACAATTTGTCTTGCATTTCCACAAAGTTAGGGCGCTCAAAAGACAGATTGTACAAATTGTCAGAATTGAAGAAAAAGCAGCGGCTGAGATATCCTGACTTTCAGTCAGTTCCCAGTTTAGTACACATTATGCTCTCACATCATCACTCAGAATGCCCTCCATTTTCCAAAATGCAAAGCTTGTCTCTAAATGAATTATGCTCAAAGCCGCATGGCAATTTCTCTGGTTTACCATGTGCAGTGTAAGTTAGACCCTCCTGCAATACAAAAACTAACCAGTATGTGAATACAGATGCAAATCCTCTCACTGATTAATGTGAAAAGTTTTCTGTTTTATCTAATTCAAGTTATTTAAAAAAAAAAAAAATCACATTATTTGGCAGTGGACAAAACTGTGTAAAAAGTGTAAGTCTGTAGAAAGTGTAAAATATAGGGTTTCTGGAACTATCTTTGCCGTGCTTGAATGATAAAAACTCTTAAAGCTATTAATCCATAGCATCCAAATACATCACTAATTTATTCAAATCCGGCTGAGCTCCGTTGTTGGAGCTCTCGCCCCCAGAGTGCTAAATGCTTTTTTCAGCAAATGCTAGATCCTGCATTTCCCACAATGCTGCGCCCAGTACAGGAAGACTTCCTTCCTGCCTAACACAAACATCTTAGGCTGTAACGCAGGCTTTCTGTTTCAGGACATTATATGCTTGCATGCTGAGTAGCAGTCCCCATGACTGGAAATTCCCCTCTCATATGAAGTTCACCTTTAAAACATAATTTCATAACAGTATTATATTGATTGCAAATACATGATTTGTCTAGACCAACATTAAAGTATGGAATTGCTTGGACAGATAATAATACAGAAAAATTAAAAGAAATCATAATGAAATTAAATGAAAGAAAGTAAAGGGGGAAACTGAATTTATTTTTAAGAATTCTGATATCAGACTCAGAAAGCAAATCAAGTCAAAAACTATATATCAACCCACAATATCCCAGTGTTCATTGTCATTCAGGGGGATGAGTGATATTTCTCTATACCTACGTGATTGCCACTGAGCTGAATTACTTGCTTTTAAAAGCATTCTAATATATGCATTACTTTTCTCTCCGCTGTCATTGTGTTTCCCCAGACTCGGCTATTTCCGCTGTCCCTTCGTATTACCCTTCAGCAGAATAGTGCACACAACTCCCAATTCCTCTCTACTTTAGCACAATGCTCACAAAACAGTACAAAGACACGAGAAAATGGAGCGCTGAACTCGGAATTCAATTACTCACGTCCTTCAGAGATGCTGGTTTCCAGGTGAATTAAGCCTGGCTCTTTGTCCAAACCCATTTTCGACCTGAAAGGCAGACAAATGTGTTTTAAGAACATCACCACTGGTCTTTTTCCTCCGGGCAGATGCCACCAACTGTGCTGTCTAACCTGATAGATTGCACACTGCAAAGTCATACAAATGTAATCTAACTACAAAGAGGTTAAGTCATGTGCTATGCCAGTTGTGGTAAACATCAGCAGGAATTGCGATGTCTTTGTCTTCATTGTAATGGCAATTTAAAGAGTGTGGGAAAAGGACCTCAGGTTTACAACCCCAAGAAGGTCCTCTTACACCCAGACGGATGGAAGAAGATGTTTCCCGCCATCATTAGGAGAGGAAAAGCCATTGATTTTCTCTCTACAGTAGGGATGTCCGCAGATGGAACAGCATATAATCATTATGGCATTAAATATGTATTAAAAAGACTGGGGGATCAGAAGAGAGGCAGCACACACATGGAGACAAATGGGGGAGAGAAAGAGAGAAAGCGAAAGAAAGAGAATGTGTCCACAGGTAGCACACACACACATCAATGGAAAGAGAAGGATAGAGAACGGGGTCTGTGTGAGGGGAAAAAGAAGCAGACACTGTGAGAGACCTCCATTGCTTCTAATCATTGTACTCATTGGTTATATCGATGATTTCCCAGATAAAATACAACTGCGAATAGGATGGTCTACTTATCCAAACCCCATTTCCATTTTCACTGAATAATCCATTCAGGTAAGAACAGTGTGAGGCAGGAAAAGAATTGCTCTTTGAGTTAGTGGAGCTCTATAGTTAGTCTAAACTTGTGTATTTTTACTACTGAGTGAACTTCACTTCGAAGTTGCAGGCTTGGACAGCTGCGTGGTCTCAGAGGACTCTTTTGCCTTGCAAAAACTATCACATTCAGGCAGCTCCAGATGTTTTCATAGAGATTTGTAATGTCATATGCAAAATATTGCACAGCGGCATTAGCTAACTGATGGCAGCTGAACGCAGGCCTTACACCTTACACCACCGAACCAGTGCTGTGTGACCGCAAATGAGACTCTTCACTCTTCTTCTTTAGATCTTTAGTGGTCACATGTACAGCAGACATAAGCTCCCTCTGCAGCCTCATTACCAGAGTTCCTACCACACTATGTGCATCCCAAAATAGAACTCTGACAGCTTCTGCAGCATCAGCCCTCCAGGCTCCCTTCACTCCTGGCTGCCCAGCTTGTTACTACCCTGACAGTTTGTTGAGGTGAGAGCTTTTTGTTGCAGTTAGTCATTGTATAGCGACCAGGCATGTTAGATACCACTGAGTTGTACAGCACACGCGGCCTGAAGAAACCGCCTTATGGTTCGATTGTGCAAGCAGCTCAGAGTCTGGTCTGTTGTTAATTGTCGCGAGAGCAAATAAGGGAGTGAGATAACAAAGTATAACTGCAATTCTCCACCGGGCGCATCTGTGCGGCGGATTTGTTCTGTCCTCCGCTACACGCCATTCCCGACTCGCAACAACCCCACATTTATTAAGCTAGTATCTATCTCTCACTCCAGGCATTTCTGTAATTTAACTCCATGACATAGTCCTTAAAAAAGATCTGTGATGTTATATTACTCGTTGTCATTAGTGTTGTAAAGGAGACTTAAACAACATTGGGGGTGTCTTTTGGTAAATGTCCTGAGTGAAAACAAAAGTCACCTGTCTTTTTGCTTTTACTATGAGTTTTTAGTCTGTGACTTTGGTGACATTGTGTTATGTTCCCATTTTTAGAACTTCTACATTCCTCATTTAGAGCCAATCCCTGATGTTTAACTGACCCTAAGAAAATGGCGTCTTTTTTTTAAGCTGCCAGTGCCTGTTTGACATCAACATCCTATGGACAGTGTTTTCAAAAAAGCCCAGAGCGCCACAGCTGATATTTTTGCTCTGCAGCTCAGAGAGTCTTTTAGAAGTTGAGAAAAAGCTCAACCTTAACAACACAAAAAAATGGAGAAGGTGCCAATAGAAAGACTAGACCTTAGTAGTCCCCTAATACTGTATCTGAAGTCTCTTTTATATAGACCTTAGTGGTCCCCTAATACTGTATCTGAAGTCTCTTTTATATAGACCTTTGTGGTCCCCTAATACTGTATCTGAAGTCTCTTTTATATAGACCTTTGTGGTCCCCTAATACTGTATCTGAAGTCTCTTTTATATAGACCTTAGTGGTCCCCTAATACTGTATCTGAAGTGTCTTTTATATAGACCTTTTTAGTCCCCTAATACTGTCTCTGAAGTCTCTTTTATATAGACCTTAGTGGTCCCCTAATACTGTATCTGAAGTCTCTTTTATATAGACCTTTTTAGTCCCCTTATACTGTTTCTGAAGTCTCTTTTATATAGACCTTTTTAGTCCCCTAATACTGTCTCTGAAGTCTCTGTTATATAGACCTTAGTGGTCCCCTAATACTGTATCTGAAGTCTCTTTTATATAGACCTTAGTGGCCCCCTATTACTGTATCTGAAGTCTCTTTTATATAGACATTAGTGGTCCCCTAATACTGTATCGGAAGTCTTTCCCAAAATTCAGCCTTGGTGCAGAATTACAGCCACTAGAGCCAGTCCCACAATGAGAGAAAGGGGAGGAAACTCTTGCCCCTCATGACCTCATAAGGGGCAAGAATCCGGATCGGCAACCTCTTGTCAAAAAAATTAAGTGATTTAACTTAACTACTTCTGTTTTAAATTAGGTTTGAAGGATTAAAGGCAGGGAAGAAAACAGCAGGAAATAGAACTGCCTGTTGTCTTGTCTATGGGAGATTTAGAAATCAACCTATTATGTTGTTTAGACATGAGGATGTGTTACATTTCACTGACAAAAATACAGGAGAGCATGGAACAATAACGTTAATGTAACAGTTAAAAGTTGAAAGAAAGTTAAAAGAACCAAGACTATGCAACAATTCCACATAGACACTTTATATCATAATTTGACTTTAAAGGCCTTGCTGAGAGGAACCATTAGACTGTAGCAATCTTCATACTTTATTTCATCTCAAAGGATAACAATACTCAGATTGCACCCAAAAACTGATTTTGAAGCCTCTCTCCACAGCTGAACACTGTCATATAATGTAACTGTCTGCCACAGAGGAAGATCAAGGCTGTCAGACACATAAATAATGAAAATCTTAAAAACCTCTCTGGCTCATCTGCTCCTCACTTTGTGGAGAGGCAGTGACGTTTCCTGTCCAGGACAATGTCCACAGTACTCTCCTTTGCTCGACAATACAGTGTACAAGTACTGCATGTGATATATACTGTACGTGTAAGAATTTACAATGCTTTATATTTTTTTAAATTTGTGTACATTCTTTCAGCTTCATGTGCTGAGGAAGTACACGTTCAATAATTTTAATGAGTTATATGAACTATGGACTAATCGTGTGTAAATGACAACATATGAAAATATAAATTCATTAGAATTAGGGCTGAGTGATTAATTCTTTCTATATTGAAATTGCAGTTTGAATAAGTAATTGTCATCATGCATTAGTAAGTGCAAATTTTCCATACTAGTATGTTGTTTGATATCGTGGATATGTATTTAATGCTCAAACGGCTTGCCTGCTAAACCACTCTGAATCGGACACAATGTTTTTATTTTCCGCAAACTTTTTTTTTGCATATCTGCAAACAGGTCTCTCCTAAACAAAATAATAGTTTAAAGCGTATCTAACAGGTTAGAGAGCAGACTGCTGGTATTTGGAGCAGTGAACTTGTGGTGTCAGTCTGTAAATTTAACATTAGCTCACTACTTAACCAGCACTTTGTCATCAGTGACATAATTATATTTTGTACAGTAGCTGTTATCAAATTCTATAATGCCATTTTAGACTGATCATGATTGGTGGTCACGATTCTTTTAGAAAAACCTTACCACTAATGTAACATTTTACGAAATTAGTATATATATTTTTTTAAATATTACCTAAGGTTACTTAACCCTCATGTTGACCTTGGGTCAAATTGACCCGTTTTCAGTCAATTTATTTTTTTTTGTCACAAATAATGAGCCATTGAAATAAGAGCTGAATATGTCAACACTAAAAATATCTAAAAACTTTAGAGAAAACCCCAAAAACATTAAAAAAGGCACCCACAACAATGAAAAAGTGAGAAAAATGTGGGGAAAAAACGATAATAATGTTGAAAAAAAGTGACCAACACAGTGTTTTTTCATGGTTGACGGGAAGACAACACAAGGGTTAAAAGTTGACATAAATCTATCTGGTTTGAAAGATATAATCTTAGGAGGACTGATAAAAAAGCCACTGCATTGATTTATCTCATTATTTTCACATCGAAACAACATAGATTACAATATTCTGGGGCTTTACCATGTTTAATATGTAGGTCAGCAACAACCTAGAGTTACATTTAGGGGAAATAATCAGGTGAATGCAGATTAGATTTCTTTTTTCATTCAGCCCTGACCTGAATCGAACAAAAGAACAGTACTGTGTATTTCAGATCTAGTTCATCCTTTTATATTGGATATCAAATGTTTAACAATACTCAGTACTTACCAGTAGAAGCGATTGGGAGCCACTCTCTCGTGCACCACCTGCCACCTCCTCCCAAACTCCACCGAGCTGTAGAGCTGTAGCAAGACAACCAGGCACCAGTTAGTGTTCATTCACATACCATCTTAATGGCCATTTTGTACAACAGAAGCCATACTGCTATCAAATGCTGCGCTGCGTTTGCTCTCAAATGATGTGAACAGGATTTTTTTCTCCTGGTTTGTTTCCCCACTTTGATTTACTTAGTACCTCAGTGATCCATGTAACAGCCGCAGAATAAAGGGAGACAAACTCTTTCTCTCTCACACACACATCACACACACACACACACCTACACACACACAAACTGTACATAAGTTCTTTATTTGAATCCAGTAAATAAGATTAGAATTGACGTAGCATTTCAACACTGCAGAGGAATAAACCATACTACTTTTGATTTCTGACATGACTACGTCGCTTTTTTGGCATCCGTACAGTACGTTTAACTGACATGCGGCACAACAACGGGACAGTTAAGTATAGGAAAAGATGGTGTTACTAGTTGTTTTGGTTTCTGGCCAGCAATTTTTCTGTTTGGTTCTTCCTCATTGCTTTCATCAACCTTGTTTCTGGATGCAACATAAAGCTGTTTTCAGTGAAAAAGGCTCTTCCGAATTGACTATAACACTTCTTGCTTAGCACCGAACAGAAAGATAAAGTCAGGGACACACTAGTCAGTGGAAGGAAATAAACAGGCTCTGTTTTTTTGGCTTTTACTTTAAACCAATCACAATCTTCTTGGGCGGTGCTAAGTGCCGGATGGAGCCACGGTGCCTCTGCTAAATAGTCTCAGGAAGGAACTTGTTTTGGTGGAACGTGTACGTTCAGAAATAGTTTTAGTCGTGCAGCAGAAAACTCAGATTGGAGAGATTGTCTAGCTAGCTGTCTGGATTTACCCTGCAGAGATCTGAGGATTAGGTAACCATAGAACACAAAAAACACAAAGAAAGTGGAAGGAAACAGACATGTTTGAGGGAAATGAGGGACACCCGGGACCCAGCTAAAGATCTTATATTTCTCAGGAGTTGGTGAAGACTAAAAAAGAGTAAACTTAAAAAAGGGAGTAGATATTGGACTTTCATATACAGTACGTCAATTGGCCAAAATCATGACTCCAGATGAATGCTAATGTTGCTCCGTGTCTGCTGGATACTCTATAACTCTATAACTCTATGATAATAGTGTCTGTAATGTTTAGCTTGCTAGCAAATCATGTCTTAAATTGACAAAAAAAAGACAAAGAAAGAACAATTGAACAAGGCAGCTATAAATATAATTTTATTTCTATTTCTTTTTTGTGATAAAAAATGTTTCATTTATTTTGAAATATTAAACAGCAACAAACAATTACAAACAGAGACAAATAACGCGTCCCAGGGCCAGAAAAATAAAAAATAAAAAATAAAATAGAACATAGAGAGGAAAGACGGGAGGGAGGGAGACAAAAACAACACACGCAGAAACAGACACACCCAAACAGAAATATACACAGACAGATACAAGACAAGGAACCAAAAATGGCTACAGCCTCAACACCGTCCAACACCGTTTCTCGGCGCTCCATTAATGCGCACCATGGAAAGCTCCATATACACCACATCCAGGTACGCACTGGTCCATGCATGGATTGACAGGTCATGTTTCCAAATACAGCACGTTTCTGAGTTCCAGATAGTTGAAAGGTTGACAGATCATTAAAGATCAAAACATTGACAGTAACAGGCACAGTAACATTAAACAAGGCAGAAATTTTGGATGCAATACTGTTCCAGAACCAACTAAAGGGAGACCACTCCAAGACCATGTGAAGATATGTACCCTGTCCTTTTATTGGGCAGAAAGTGCATAAAGGGCTGTTAATTATTGTCATGTGGTGCTTTTTTACAGGGGGGAGATATGACCTATGAATGAAATTGTAGTGAATCTGCTGATGTCTGGATTGTGAGATACTTCTGGAATGCTAGACCACACATCATGCCAGTTGAGATTGCTACTCAGCTCTTTGCAATCGCGTGCCCAGATCCTCTCAATAGGAAGGCCAGTGCGGCCAGATATTACTAAGAACTGATAAAGCCTAGATAGCATCCCACAGTTTTTAGGCTGCACAGTAAATAACTTCCGGATAGGATAGATGGGCAAAGGCCTCTGCCAAGGGACACCGTACACCTTGATCTCAATTGAAGGTAAAAGACGAAAGAGGAACGTGGTAGAGTGAATGCATTCTGCAAGTCAGAAAAAGGCAATAAGCCAACCTTGCTGAAAATGTCTTTTATATAATGAAGCCCCCCCCCTCCCCCCGTTCCCTTTGTGGGGCTGTTATCGGCCTCCCACCAATCAGGAGTCCTGTATTATTGATTTTGGGGGGAAAAGTGTGCCAGGTACAAGCTATATGGCAGTGTGTTTCAGCTAATCTCCAAGTCTTGATCAGATGTGAGATAATAGGACCAAAGTGTAGCTGGCACTGTTTGTTGGAAACATTGGCAAAGAGAACGTCATGGAGTGACCAAGGCTCTGTCATGGTCAACACTTTCTAAGGTAGGCCAGCAAACAGACACATCTGGGCAAAACCAAATGAGGAGGGACCTCAACACAAAGGCCCAGAAGTAATGATTGAAGTTGGGAACTGAGAGGCCACCATCCTCTCTCCTCCTCTGTAAAGTGGATGTCTTAAGTCGCTGCCGTTTGCCCTTCCAGATAAATTTAGATACCGCTGATTGTAGTTTTTGCCAATAATCAGCAGGAGGAGAGAGAGGTGGCATAGAGCTCACAAAATTAATCCTGGCAACTTTTCCATGTCTTTCAAGACATTGTTCAGAGCAACAGAATAGTTATGCTTAATAATCTGGTTTAAGCAGGGGAAAACCTCAATGCCCAAATATTTAAACTGCTTAAGAACGGGGATGTTAACAGAGATGATTGAACTGCAGGCAAAATACCAGTTAATTTTAAAGCCTGATAAGCTTCCATACACCTCGCACCATGATAGAAGGTGAGTGAGAGACTGAGAGGGGTTCTCGAAGAAAACCAAGACATTGTCCGCAAAGATTGAGACACGGTGCTATGCATTTTGAATGCATATCGGTGACACCATAATTGATTGGCGAATAGCTTGAGCCAGAGGCTCTAGAGAGAGGACAAATAATGGCAGACTCAAGGGGGAACCTTGGTGGGAGAATCTAGAAACTGGAGATACAGAGGAGGTGTGTCTGGTTAAGATTAGAATACAAAGCTTTAATCATACCAATGAAAGTGTTGCTAAAGCCCATGACCTCCAAGATTGACCAAAAAAATGGCCACTCAAGTCTATCAAAAGTTTTCATTGAATCAATAGAGAGAAGTGAGATTGGGGTCATACTGTCCTCTGCTGCATCAACAATGTGGAGAAGGTGTCTAACATTATCCGCTGCTAGTCTTGTTTTTATGAATCCTGTTTTTACAGAGGGTTAAAGAGTATGGGTTCATTTGCGTTGAGAGCCGTAAGTTGGTACCCCGGTTCACTGGTCCATTTCCTGTCAAAAAAATTATTAACTCTGTTGCTGTGAGACTGAAGCTGACTAGGACCATGAGGGTTCATCCAACATTCCACGTGAACTGTGTAAACTTTGTTCAAGAGAGTCAGCTGGTGCCCTCCTCTGCACATCATTGATGGAGGCCCTGTATATACCGTGAAGAGGCGTCTTGCTGTCAGAAGACGAGGGAGAGGCCGTCAGTACCTTGTGGACTGGGAGGGGTAAGGGCCCGAAGAAAGTTCCTTCTCAGCAACATATTAGATCTTGAGCTTATTCCTGAATTTCACCAGCAACACCCTGAAGATTCTGGGCCGTCTGGAGTTGGCCTTTAAAGGAGGGGTACTGTCATGTCTAGTTTCTGTGCCAAGTTTTTGTTTTTAGTTTGTTTTGTGTTCTGTTTAGTTTTCCATTTCCCTTACCTTCTTGTTTCATTTCAGATCTGTTGACTCCCTGGTCTTTGTCCTCCTTCCCGCCTGTGTGATTACCTATCCCCGTCCCTATGGTGTTGCACCTGCATCTCATTGCCCCCGTCTTGTGTATATAAGCTCAGTCTTACCCTTACTCCTGTGCAAGATCGTCTGTTTTCCTTGTGTGCAACCTTAAAGCGTTTGGCCCTGTTTCCTTTGTTCCTGATTCCCTTGGATTTTTGACTACTGCCTGTTTTTCGGATTTCCCTTTGCCATGTTGTTACTTGGACACCATTGCCTGTCAGTTTTGACAGTGATCTAATAAAACCATTGAACTTCTACTTACCTGAGTCAAGCATTTGTGGGTCCATTTCCTGGTGTGGGTGATAGGCGGAGAAATACATCTCTTAATCTAAACCATGTTTTTTCTCGTGTTAGGAGCTTACCCCTAGTGCCCCAAATAAACTTAGGTATGGGTTTGCATAGGTCGGCATTCTGCATACATATTTTGTTGGTTACTCAGCAGTCTGGATCAGCGGCAGTACATTTCCAGGATTACTGCCTCTAATCCGGTGATGTAGGACGTTCTGTCGGAAATCCCTTACCTTCCACTCTCTATGTGTTCTCAAACTCTGTTCCCTTTGGTAAACACCAACTAACTTCAAGCTAGCAAGCTACACGCAGAAAAAGGCAAGTTTTGAAGAAAATGTAGATTGTGTTACAAGGCAGGCCTGCTTGGTTCTTTCTGGGAATGATTGTAAAGATTTACAAATAATATGTTTTCAGAAGTTCTTCTCTAACTGTGACGTTAGTGGGACTGCTGAGGATGACGGTGAAGCACTGTTAAGAGCTAATGAGGATTAACCATGTAACCAGCTAATTTACATAGCTCAGGTTGCTGTATTGTGTCAACCTAGAGTGTTTTTTTATCTCCTATCCCAGAATGTATGTGTGGTGTAGCCAGACATTACTCCACAGCGCTGTGGATTTACTCAGTAAATCAATAACCTTATTGATATACTCACTGACATCCTTTTGTCTCCAAACACACCTGCGCTTCTCTGACAAATCACAATGACGAATCCGATTACTCTGGAGAATTTAATGAGGCATACAACTTATTTCAGTGTTTCAAGCTGGACCTTTTCCATTTTTTGCATGAGCGACCATGCATAATGTGTAAACAATCATGCATTAGCGGATAACAGAAATATGACTCTGTTTGTTTACGTTAATTTATTTTCTAATTGCATTTTTTTACTCTATCCCGAAGGGTGAAGTGTAGGCCTGCATTTTCAAAAAACACAGTATCACTGCGGTCAAATCACTAATTCGCTTTTATTTTGCTACTAAGAGAGCTATTATTGTTCATAGCTTCCTTATATTTCGCTATATTTCAATGGCAGAAAAAGCTCATAATGTCTTGGAAATAAGTCATTCAGCATAAAAAATGCATTAGACCAAAGACCAAAGCAACCGATTAGTTGAATTATTGACAAAAATGGGGCAGCCCTATTTAAATATCCCTACACCTATGAGAATGGCAGTAAAATACAGTGACATAAAGCATATATATTCCCCCCATTGTATCCGCTCCATTGGATCAGATCATCTTGGATCCACAGTGTGCATATGCAAACTACGTATATATCCATTGTGACTATTGCATCTGGTGTGTGTATATTTTCATGTCAAAGAGGGAGAGACAAACGGCCATGACTTCCATGCCAAGATGTGCTAAGCAGATGCAAGCCAAATTGGGTGTGGGGTGGGGTATGAGGGGTAATGCAGGGAATCACTTTGACTAATTATCCTCCTGCAGAAAGTTAGTACGTAGCCAAGCAAGTGACAGTGAAGAGGCAGAGAGCAGGAGATGGGGGAGGCAAGGTGGTGCAGCCTTTATAACTTCCAAAGGTCCCTCAATCAACAAATGCAGCAGCACTGCCAAAAGGAAGGAAAGGGAATTGAAAGGGAAGCAGTTTTGGGGTGGAGATGATTTGTGCCAGTTAGGGCACGGGTAGTCTTGCTTTGCCAGATCTCCACAACCCTTTAGGACTATGGTCTAGCTACACCGCTTATCTATTCATAGCTTATCTTGATGCAGCGGAAAGTGATCATGCCATTGACCATTAAATATCTGCTCTACAATAACGCAGCATTTTATTTGTAAAATGCGCCTATGCTTATGCACACTATACTTGTTGCAGCGTGAATTATGCTTCTGCGTTAAATCTACCCTGTGGCTACCGCGGAACTGTGCAAGGTGCCCTGGCTAAATAGATATTGGAAGGTGGGAAAAAAACGGTTTTGGTCGCTAAGTTCATCTTTCATGACACCATGTTCAAATAATATTGAAGCCAAAAGTTTTATATTATATTAAAGCTTAAAGTTCTGCATAACTAAGGGCGTACCTCTTTGAGTGACAAGTGGCTGTGTCACAGAAGGCGAGCACAGACGGTAGGCCTCATTCAGCCCGCCTCAGTACCATTCACGCTCCACGTCTTTGTCCATTTTTGTACGACTAGTCCTAATTCCTGAGCCATTTTTGTGATGAGCAGATCAACAACAAATCAAAATAAAACTGCAAAAAACTAAATATCGAAAGGTCTTGTGTGACACAGAGCAGCAAATATGCTTCTGATTTTTGAAAGAGGACAAATTATATTTACAATAATACAATAATAAAGAGGTCTTTAACTTTAACTTATTCCATTTCTTTCTCTATCCTCTTTAGATAACCTCAATACATTTATATGTAATGTCTACAGAAGGGGTTCCTAGAAATCTGACGGAAGGAAAAGAAAGCTACTCTACCGTAACAAGGTCGATAAAGAGGTAAGGTTGGACGTCGAGCTGACATGAGTATAGGCCCAATATCTGACAGGGCAAGAGAATCAGTAGAAAAAATGTGATTTTTCATTTTTGGCTAGTCTTAATCCATAATAATGCTGTAGAAACTTCTGATGACTTTTGATGCCTTAAACATGGGAGCCCCATGACATCATTACTTTATGATTATCAAGTAGTAGTGGTTTTGAAAGTCCAGACCCCTAATTACATTCATAGCCAGTATGGCGGAGCCAAGGCTGAATACTAAAACTGAAGTGAAAAATAACAAAAACACAAGTTATAAATGAATTAAAATTAGCATGGTGTTTATGGGGTTCAGGCATCCCAGAGTTATCACATAGCAAATTGTGGTGTGTGTGTGTGGGGGGGGGGGGTGGACGACTCAGAGGAAGGAGGCATGCTTACACACATACATACACACAGGCACGCACGCGCACACACACACACACACACACACACACACACACACACACACACACACACACACACACACACACACACACACACACACACACCTTAGCAAAGGAGGTCTTCATAATTCATCACAACTGAAACATTACACCCAAATGGGCTGAGCTGCAGAAAAGCATTTTATTAATGCAAACGGTTATTTTAAAATGTCTATAAATTTACCTCTCTCTTTTCTTTCTCTCGCTATCCCTCCCTGCCTCACTAGTTCACAGAGACAATTCTTTTTGCATGTCCTCCTCAGGTGATTATTTATTAGAAACCCATTTGCAGTGTGTCTCTGAGCTCTGGAAGGGTCATTCTGATGGTGCAGTTTATAGGAAAAGCACTAACACAGCTGTGTTTAAAACTTAACCATTGACACTTGTTTTGATATGTTACTTTGAGAAATATAAAAGCATGTTTCAAAAGGAGGATTTATACCCCTTTTTCATTTGAAAAATGGAGTACAAGGGAAAAGACAATAGTAGGCCAACACAACACTGACTAAAAAAAACCTGCACTAAATGGAAGGGGGACGTAATTTTTCACACAATTTGAAGTTATTTCATGAATGAAATAGACATATTGCATACTTGAGAGCCAATTAGGGGTGGGATTTGAATCATTTACACAGTAACCGAGTGTGACTCGGTTTTGCCCGTTGTCTTTCACTTTCTCTTTTAGCTTTTAGTTGTTCTTCGTTTCATTTTCTTCTTTCCTGTGATGTTCCTGCCCCAGTATCATCCATGATTACAGCAGATGACTTCAAAAATTACATTAAAATACTATTAGGCCTATATGAAGAAATCTCCTGCTACCTTTTACCTGGCGGGATACAACAACACAGGCTTTACAGGTGTTACACTGAAATCTGTTAACCCTTCAGAATGTGTTACCATAGCACTGTCTACCTGCCCTAAATCATTCTGACTTCACTGTTGGTCTCTTTTTCTGTTACAGGTCATTTATGATCATCAGATGGAACATTACACAGTTTGAGAAACACTTAAAAGAAAAATAATGAATCTGACCAGACATCGGATGTCAGCTCTGAGTAGAAAAAAATTCTGACTTTAAAAGTTATGAGAAAAAAATTCAAAAGTAAACTTTTGACCTGGAATAAGTAATACATTGTACTTACTTAGTTATGAGAAATACTGTAGATATGTATATATATATCCCGGGGGAGGGGGGGGGGGGGCTAGAAGGGGGACCTGAAGAATGTGTAATGTATTTGGATCTTTTTTTTTTAAATGAAAACAAAGGAAACTAATAAGGACGGGGATGTTTTATTAAGCAGACTTACATCGTCTTCTATCCTATTATATGCTGTATTCTGATAAAATCCCCCCTTCATATCTGACTTAACACTTTTGATACCTGTGAACAACCGGCCGTTGCCTGTACTCTAACCTTTTGGTCGTGGCTGTAGGCCAAAATCCAGTCCTCCTGCTCGGGGTGAAAGAGCAGACTGAGGATGTAGAAGTTCAGCCGGTACTTCTGGTACGTAGCCCCTTCATCAGAGCTGATCAGAAGACTGTTCTCCACCTCTGGATCAGTCAACAGCATGATCTGAAGGTAACAGAAGGATGAGAGATTAAGGAATGATGTTAGCTGGTTGGTGGAGCACCACTTTTTTGGCCACTTAACAGAAGCAAGGTCTGCAGTGAAGACAGAGCACAGAGAGAGAAGTCAATTAAGACATGTTGTTCTTATGGACCATTTGTATCAGTGGTGTAAAAGCTCCACGAGTTCCATATACCCACTTAAAAATGCCCAATGACACACAACAACATACTTTGCATTATAGTTGTAATATATTTTGAATTGGCATCTGTGTTTTTGTTTTTCGCATAGGCCAAATAAAGGTATTTTCATATTTAATTGCATTAAAGCCTATCAGAATGCAGGGAATGAAGTCGTTGATGTTCCTTCCCTCGGGGAGGAAACCCAACCCCCCCCCTCACTATGATATGCGTTTGTCAGCTAAACTTTACTGCAACGGCCGCTAAAAAGATAAAAGTTTCCTGCCAATCAGAAGGTCGGCGGTTTGATCCCTCACCCTGCAGTCCCATGTCGAAGTGTCCTTGGGCAAGAAACTGAACCCCGAATTGCTCCTATTGCTGCTCCATCGGAGTGTAAATGTGTGTGAGTCTTTATTTGATGAGCAGGTGGCACCTTCAGCCTCAGCCACATGGTATGAATGTCCAAAATGAAGCCTTACGAAGACTTTTACAAAATGTTGTTTTAAGAAAATTAAGTTTTTCTTTGGGTTTATCCTGTTGGACAAGAGCTACTCTACACAGTGGGCTGCAGTAGCTCCTGTAGCTGACACAAAGTGTCCTTCAGGGTGAGAGCTAATGGTGAATGGTTCCTGTACGTGGTAAAAAAGGGCTTTGAGTATTCTTAAAGACCAGAAAATATATTAATGAAGTCCATTTAGCGGCTAAACTTCGTCAGATGACTGCAGTTTCTTAGCATATTATACTGTATAATTGTTATGCATAACTTTTCATATGATATCATATGAACCTGTTTAGGAGAATGCAATGATTGACACTGACTGCCACATCTGAGATGTAAAGTGTATTATTATAGCTGTGGCTGCAGATTAGCATGTTAAAAAATTGTCATTCATTGTCTTCCACAGATGAGGCCATATCTCAAATAATTCTTTTATGCTTGATAATGTAATCAGTACGATGCATCTTTTAAAAGTGTGTGTGTGTGTGTGTGTGTGTGTGTGTGTGTGTGTGTGTTTGCTGTGTAGGTGGAGTGGCCGTGTGTGCCTCAATCATTCCCATTTCTGCTGTCTGCTCTCTCTTCATTCTCTCCGCCTATGCTCAATCAGGCCTTGAAAGCACTAATTTCCCTTGAGCTTCCTTCTTTTCTTAGAGGTCCAACATTTTCTTTGTCAAATCCTGGCACAGTCCCCAGAAGCACAATCCCAAAGAAATCCCAAATAAATCCCCACATAATATCAGATGCAAATATAATTGAATCAGTGGACCTCAATACACACTTTCATCATTAGTAAAGTGTACAGTGGCAAAGAGTTGGAGCGGCACGCTTGGTGATGTGTGGATGTGATACTGTGTGCCACTGCATGCTTAAGTGCTCATGAGCAAAGTCCATAACCAATACCGGTGCTGGAAAAGACTTGCCCCTGGTGTAACTCTCATTAAAGATACACAATTGACTAAAGTACACCATATATATGTGTAGCGGTCAGCTCATAACAGACAAAAGGCCCAGTCAGCATCTTGTATTGTTAGTCTCACTCAAGGGAGTCATTTCCATGTGTCCTGAGTCAACTTCAGTGATTATATTTGCTTGAATGGGCATGATCGTCAGACATTATTGCTTTGGGATTTGTCTCTCATGCTGCATACAGGCTTACCTACCTCAAAGGTCAAATATTTTAAAAAGTAAAATGATGTATAAAGCAGGTCAAGGTGCTATATAAATGATGTGAAAGTATCAAAATTCTCAATCCAAAGAGAAATACACACAGCCCATAGGAAATAAACTGTGCCTTTAAACGAGCTGTCAGGACTTCTATACAGTTGTGATGCCACAAGTATACTATATATTGGTAGACAGTGCTGTTACAATCATTCCCCGGCTGCAATGATGGTCCAAGACGTCCAATAAGAGCAGTGTAAACATGTTCTAAAATACAAAAATGAATAAAAATGTCCATGATATGAATACCTACAGACACTACTCAGGGCTGAAAATATTTTTTTTTGAGTAACATGTTTTGTTTACAGTTAGTGTTCTCCTTAAATACGCTAGAATTAAAATAGAATTAAATACCTGATGGATACACGTTATACATCCATACATCCAAACTTATCAGGTATTTATATGGAAACTAAAAATTAATGGATTGAAAATGGCATTAACAATACACAGGTTTACAGAGACTTTTTATCCTTTGTTATACTTCCATTATTATGATGGAACACCACCATTATTATGGCAGGATAACATAGTGGTGTATTTACGACAGATTGTATTGTCGTCTGAGACAAGTGTATGATTTTGGACTATAGGTACATTGACTTGACTTGAAAGTTCTGTTTTGTTTGGAATATTCCTCCAGACTTAAAGGTCCCACCCATATCATGCTCATTTTCAGTTTTATACTTTTATTTTTGGTTTCTAATTGAACATGTTTATACGGCGCCCCAGAGGTGAAACGGAGGGAAAAAAAATAAAGGAAAAAAATAAAAAAATAAAATTACAAAAAAACATGTACTGGGACACTTTTTGCGAGATCTTGACTTTGACATGGAGAAAAACAAATTGAAAATAAAAACAAGCAATTTAACAAAAAAAAAAAATTAATAAAACTGGAACAATCACTTTTGCGAGATCTTGACTTTGTTTTGCAAGATAGTTAGTTTTATTTGCAAGTTCTTGCAAATCCAATAAATAATAATGCTAATATTGCTAGCTAAGCTAGGTAAAACAGTCATGATCTTGCAAAATAAAGTCAAGATCTAGCAAAAGTGATTGTTCCAGTACATGGTTTATGAATTGTAAATATATATATATATATAGACCTGGGAGTTTGAGGGTTCTGCGCAGTAGCTTAGCTGTTCCTAGGACTGCACTCTTCTGGACAGAGACCTCTGATGTTTTACCTGGAATCTGCTGGAGCCAATCTCCCAGTTTGGGGGTCACAGCACCCAGTGCTCCGATTACCACCGGCACCACTGTTGCTCTTACTTTCCACATCTTTTCTAGCTCCTCTTTCAGCCCTTGGTATTTCTCAAGGTTCTTGTGCTCCTTCTTCTTGATGTTGCTGTCGCTTGGGATTGCCACATCTATCACTACTGCCTTCTTCTGCTGTTTGTCGATCAACACGATGTCTGGTTGGTTAGCCATCACCAGTTTGTCAGTCTGGATCTTGAAGTCTCACAGGATCTTAGCTTGGTCATTCTCGACTACCTTAGGAGGTGTCTTCCATTTTGACCTTGGGACATCCAGCCCATACGCGTGGCAGATGTTCCTGTACACTATGACAGCTACCTGGTTGTGGCGTTCCATGTATGCTCTTCCTGCCTGCATCTTACACCTGCTGTTATGTGCTGTACTGTCTCAGGGGCATCCTTGCACAGTCTGCACCTGGGGTCCTGCCTGGTGTGGTAGATCCCAGCCTCTATTGATCTTGTACTGAGTGCCTGTTCTTGTGCTGCCATGATTAGTGCCTCTGTGCTGTCCTTCAGTCCAGCCTTTTCCAGCCACTGGTAGGATTTCTTGATATCAGCCACTTCTTCTATTTGTCTGTGGTACACGCTATGCAGCGGCTTGTCCCTCCATGATGGTTCTTCATCTTCCTTGTCCTCACCTTTGGGTTTCTGCTGCCTGAGGTATTCACTAAGCCCTTCATCTTTGGGGGCCATCTTTCTGATGTACTCCTGGATCTTCGTTGTTTCATCCTGGACAGTGGTCTTGACACTCACTAGCCCTCGGCCTCCCTCGCTACGCTTGGTGTACAGTCTAAGGGTGCTGGATTTGGGGTGAAACCCTCCATGCATTGTGAGGAGCTTTCTGGTCTTGATGTCAGTAGCCTCTGTCTCCTCCTTTGGCCAGTTTATTATACCAGCGGGGTATCTGATGACTGGCAGGGCGTATGTGTTGATGGCTCGGATCTTGTTTTTCCCATTCAGCTGACTTTTCAGGACCTGCCTCACTCTTTGTAGGTATTTGGCTGTCTTCCTTGCTGCCTCCTCATGGTTTCCGTTAGCCTGTGGCACCCCCAGGTATTTGTAGCTATCCTGAACATTTGCAATGTGGCCTTCTGGTAGTTTGATCCCCTCAGTTCTGATCATCTTCCCTCTTTTTGATACCATGCGACCACACTTGTCCAGTCCGAACGACATTCCAATGTCGTTGCTGTAGATCCTGGTAGTGTGGATCATTGAGTCAATGTCTCGCTCATTTCTGGCATACAGCTTGATGTCATCCATATAGAGGAGGTGACTGATGATTGTTCCGCTTCGGAATCGGTATCCGTAGCCAGTCTTTGTGATGATCTGGCTTAGGGGGTTCAGGCCTATGCACAACAGCAGCGGGGATAGTGCATCACCTTGGTATATGCCACACTTGATGGTGACTTGTGCAATTGGCTTTGAGTTGGCTTCCAGACTTGTTTTCCACAGCCTCATTGAGTTCTTGATGAAGGCTATTAGTGTCCTGTTGACCTTGTACGTCTCCAAGCATTCCAGTATCCATGTATGTGGCATTGAGTCGTAGGCTTTCTTGTAGTCAATCCAGGCAGTGCACAGATTGGTCTGCCTGGTCTTGCAGTCTTGAGTGACTGCTCTATCCACCAGGAGCTGGTGCTTGGCTCCTCTGGTGTCACTGCCTATTCCCTTCTGGGCCCTGTGCATGTATTGAGCCATGTGCCTACTCATCTTAGCCGCTATGATGCCTGACAGGAGCTTCCATGTTGTGCAGAGGCAGGTTATTGGCCGGTAGTTGGATGGGATTGTTCCCTTCTGGGGATCCTTCATGATCAGGATGGTCCGTCCTTGGGTTAACCATTCTGGGTGGGTCCCATCCATCAGCAATTGATTCATTTGTACTGTCAGGCGTTCATGGAGCGCAGTTAGTTTCTTCAGCCAGTAGGTGTGGATCATGTCAGGGCCTGGTGCTGTCCAGTTCTTCATACCTGCCACTCTTTCTTGGATGTCTGCCATTTTTATGGTTACTGGTTCTTGTCCTGGGAGATTGCTGTGATCTGTTCTTAGATCCACTAACCACTGAGCATCTGTGTTGTGGGATGCCTCTTTCTCCCATATGTTCTTCCAGTACTGTTCAGTCTCAGCCCTGGGTGGATCTGATCTTGTGGTATTACCCTGCCACTGAGAGTACACTTTGGATGGTTCGGTGGAGAACATCCGGTTTATTTTCCTGGCTTCTGCTTCTCCCTTGTATCTCTTTAGGCGGTTGGCCAGAGCAGTGAGTCTTTGTTTGGCAGTCTCTAGAGCCTCAGGTATGGACAGCATGTTGTATTTCTTAGATAACCCCTTCCTTACACCTTTCTGTAGCTCTGAGAGCTGACTAACCTCTCTTCGTGTTGCCTTGATCTTGGCCTCTAACCTTCTCCTCCATTGGGGGTACTGCTCTTTGTGGCTTGTGGTGTTCATCTTATAGCCAAGCATCTCTAGGATCACTGTTGCTGTGGCGTACATCAGCTCATTGGTCTCGGTTATGGCTTTAGTAGGGATAGCATGTAGTGCTGCTTTCACATCTTCTAGCAGACTTTCAGAGGGTACTTTATCACTTAGCCTTGGCAGTCTTGGTCGTTGTACTAGGGGGTCCAGTTTGGCTATGATCTTCAATCGTAGGTCACTTGCCCTTATGTTGAGGGGTTCTGGGCTTGTTATTGGGGCTTGGGACCCCATCTCTGAGTGTGGGGATGATGATGAAATCTCCTCGCTGACCTGTCGTCCTGGCTCCCCCTTGCCGTAGAATATTTGTTGTACCTCATCAATCTCTAGTTGTGATAGGAGCTGCCGTTTGCGGATGTTCGAACACTGGGCCACAAGTTGTTTCTTTGTCAGTGTTGATTATGTGTTTCGAAGCATCCACATGTCCCATAGTCTCTGCATGTAACCCCTCTCACTGGGGTTGCTTGTATAGTAGCATTGCATCAGATCCATGTTTTCTGCTCTAGTCCATGTATGTCTTGTTCCAGTAGCCCATTTCTCATCAGGTTGCCCTGGTCCCCTAGCACCTGACGCAGACCTTGTTAACCCGGGCGACGTCCGAGCCGGTATGGCTGTTGTATTTGCGGTTTCACTCATGTTTGAGGTAGGCCAGTAGCAGTGTTCGTCCCCAGTACATAAACATTTTTTCCTTGATTTTTTTATTTTTTATTTTTCCTCATACTATGTGTCTACCTGTATCCACCCTCTGTCTGTCTCTTTAATATGCCCTCAAGCCCAGTCAGCGTTGATTGGTGGTCGTCTCTGCACCGTCATTGCAGCCAGGGAATAACTGTTGCGGCACTGTAGGATTGTTACCCTGAAGTGGTTTAAAGGCACCGTTTCTGAAATCAAACTATGTATTTTCCACGGATTGTGCTTTTTGATTATTTCACCGCATTTATAGCACCTAGAGCTTATTATTAATCAAAACAATACATGGAAATCTCACTTTTATACTGCACTTACGGTGTAGTATAACCACCCAAGAACATCTGTATACTTTTTTTTAATTGCTGATGGCCGATTAATGCATCATCCCTCTCCATCTCTATGGCGCTGCAGTAATCTCTATAGCAGCAAGGACACACACAGCCCACACACACAATACAAATCTAGATAACTTATCTAACAGCTTGAACCCACACAAAACATAACATTGTAAAATTTGCTTTTTTTCATACGCTCTCTATTTTAGATCGAAATATTTTCACTCTACCACTGTATCGTTCATTTTAATTTCTTTTCATTCGACACAATGTCTCGGAGTCTATTGTCAGCAACTTTGCAAAACATTGGCACAGAACAATGTTATAGTCAGAAAGAAAGTGTGATTAGTTTCCCTTTCATTTCTGATATATTACACAATTGACAGGATGAATACTGTGGGCCTACATACCTTATTAGTTATGACAATGAATGTGAGGGAATGTTGTCATGCAAATGTCTATGTTCTATTCATTGCCTCAATGCCATATACAGCCTCCATGCAACTGCGTCCATCCGGCTGAGGAGGAGAGTTTACAACGTACTGTAAATCACGCTACTCCTGGCAAATTAAAGATTTTTTTGGGGTGAAAAACAACATCAAAAACCTTCTATTTGGTAAATGTGCAGAGTATGTATTAAGGAAAGGTCAGGGCAGGAGGGAAACAAAATTAATAATGACTGCACTCTGGGGGTTGTAGTGTTAAACAAAAAAGCATGCTCTTATTCATTCATTTCCGTCTAAAATTGTCTAGTGTCTGATGTAGGCTTATTGCAGTCAGTGGAGATATCATGAGATAGAAACTGACTGATGTGACAAAGCCATATTTTACTTGCTAGTTGTTATGTTAAAAATTGCGATTGCAAAGTGTGGCTTTGATTTTTGTCAATTAAAATGTGCTTATGTAAGTGTTGGAGCCACTGTCTCTGCACACACACAGGGGCTTACATGGGGTTTAGAGATGGCCATTGGCATGACCATCTCTCTGTGCCCAGTATGTCATTTGACTGCCTAGAGAAAGAGAATACATACTCCTCTTACAGTCAATATCCTTCTCAGTATGGCATCGCACAGCAAAGTGTTTCTGGTCTCTAATGCCAGTGAGTTATTTGTCAGCACTCGCCTGGGTAACAGCAGTTACCACTAACACGGATTCATCAATCACAAAAGGCAGATATAATGCCACATGTGTGAGCCACATGCCGACCAGTTCAATCAAATGCACTCAAACGCAGTATGAACTACAAATCCCAATTAATGGTGTGCTCACTCCCTGGAAACATAAAGTAGATAACTTTATAAATAAATTGACTGATGTATTTCTGGTCAATGGGGGAGGATTCGGTATGCTTACAGAAATTTGTATTCCACTAATATATATCAGAAGATAAAGATGAATACACAGTGGTGATGTCTAAATGCAATATGGAGATTGTTACAGCTCTAATGCGAGATTCTTTCTTTTTGGTTTATTCCCCTGCATATAAATAAAACATTATTTAACATTTTCAATCATAAACTTTCTTTTGTTTGCATTCTACAGTTATTTCCTCTCCTCAGTCACTCCACGGGCAGCCTTCCTGCATGCAAAAGTGGCTCAAAACAAAACTATTTTTCACGAAATAAATTTTTCAAATTAATCTGTAGGCACCTCAAAGTCCACACACCGATACAAACACATGACAGGCCTGAACATGAATATGAATATTGGATTCCACCATCTTATGAATTATAACGTGGTCATGTCCAGGTCATACATTTTAAGGAAGACAGTTATTTGCAGTTGTTCTCACCATTTTGTTTTGTGATTAAATCTTTATTGTTATACAGTCAAGAACACATGAGCAACGACAAATAACACACTGGGACGGAGAACACATCACACAGCAAAAAAAAAAAAAAAAAAGACAGGAAAGACAGGAGGGAGATCTGTCAGGTCCAGGTCTGTGAGGTCCAGGTCTGTGAGGTCCTGGCTGTAGCACAAAGCGTGCTACAGCCAGGACCTCACAGATTCAGCAATGCACTGCCATTTGTCCAGATTCTTTCCCTGGGTCCATTAATGCATGCCGTAGAACAATCCATACATACCACATCCAAATAGGAAAGGGACCATTTGTGCACAGACAGGTCATAGGGCAGTTTCCAATGGTTTGCAATCATTCTCTTTGCAGCTGTAAGTCCAGCAAAAAAAAAGCAAGTTTCCGAGTTCCAGAGAGCTGAAAGACTGCAGGTCATTCAGAATCAAGACTTTGACAGTAACCGGTGCAGTATTATTAAACAAGGCAGATATTTTTGATGCAGTATTGTTCCAGAACTGACCCACAGGAGAGCACTCCCATATCATGTGAAAATTATTTACACTGTGCTTTTATTGTACAAAACTGTACTGCCAATCTTAATTCTACAGTAGAAATTAATTTGTCCAAGCTAGCTGATTCCTCTGCTGATAACTGAGGCAAGTCAAGCTGATTCAACCAGCTGTCACAGTGAGATTTATTCATAGTAACCTCAGATTATACAGATTGGAATTAAATGTCTGAAGGGATTTGTAATATTACCATCTGAAGACTTAATTGCGGGAATATCTGCAAAACTGGATCTTAATCTCATAGCGAGAAGGTGAGTATGTCTAGCGCCCTGAAAGTAATAGTGCTGTCTTGCTCTGTGAATTAGAAATTAAGACTTCTGTTTATAGAATGTTCTTTATTGCTTTCTAAACTATTGATCGTTTTTTAATACTAATTTATGGTCTTTTCTTTGTTTATTTGACAAATGTTCTTATTGTTGTTATTATTATTATTGTTATTTTGTTGTCTTTATACTGTCTTTTTTATCTATTTTTTTTATTTATTTTTTCTTGCTAAAACTGCTGCTGGAATTTCCAATTTCCTCGTGGGAGTCATCCCAAAAGGATTAATAAAGAGAAGTCTAAGTCTAAAGCTATCAGGTCAGTAAAATTAGTTTGTAACAGTGAGTCTAATCTGGTTCACTCAGCTGGACTCAGCTTCAAGGTTTTCCAGTTTTAGTGTCATAGCTCTGTGTGCATTATAGCAGAAAAGTATGGTATTGCTCCTAATAAAACATTTTATCCCCTTTTATCTACAGAGCCAACGTTAATTTCTGCAAATATCTGGAATTCTGCTGTAAACTGAGTGATATAGGATTCCTTTTTCAGTAAAATCTTTCAGTATAACTGCATGTTGAGATAATTGGCCAAGGATGCCAGCGCTAAGGATCCCTTCATGGTCAGATAATGCCATTGGTAGTAACAGCGCTTTCTCAATTGAATGAAATAATTGAGGGCATGCAAAAAGAAAATCCATTCTTGAAAAAGATTTATGTCTACCGGAGAAAAAGGAATAATTCCCCAAGCTGCTGGCCCATGATTTCAAAGCATTTGTATCCTGAGCCTGGTCCCCAGTGGCCTTTGCGTTGGACCGATCAATATTTGGGTCCCACACAGCATTGAAATCAGCACCAACAATAAAAGAACAGTCCGTTAACTCCAGCATTTGATTAGTGAGCATGTTATAGAAATTGCCATCAAAAACAATTGGCGCATAAACTGACACAAATGCAATTTTTCTGGCACCAAATTACAATCCCGCCTGTATCATCTGACCAAGAGGACAAGACTTTAAGTGGGAAATTCCGTTTGACATGGCCACGCCTTTTCTTTTTGAGCTCGCTGACGAGGATGACGATGGAATCTATTTGCTAAACGGCCGGAATCTGCCTACAGTAAATGTGTCTCCTGTAATAATGCAATGTCAACATTTCTCTTTCTTAGTAAGCACAAAGTGCTGGCTTGTTTATGAGGAGCATTCAGTCCGCCGCAGTTCCCAATCAAAAATGAAAGATCACCCATTTTTAAAAAAGCTGCGTTCTAAATGAAAGCTATGTGGAAATTGCTACTGCCTTTCACTTTGCTAAACACTAACAATAGTGCATCCAGTTGAGTGGAAACCCAGCCCATAAGTACCTGATTGTCACAGTTTTGTTCCATCCAGTTTTGGTAATATCAAAATAAACGCATTTCTCGCCAACAGAAACAAGAAACAAAAAGCACAAAACAGCAAGCACATTGTAAGGGAAACTCTAGCCTGGGAATAGCCCAGCTAACCTTTAGTAGCCCATATTAACCTAGGTCAACATAGCATTCAGAAACACAGTCTCTGTAATAATGTCAGACAACAGTGTGATACATTACATTAAGAGAACAAGACAAACCAATGCTCCATGTTCATCAGGCAGTTGTTTCAGTCCTGATTCTCTTCCACGGCACCCTCCGTGACAGAATCTGAAGCGTTGGCTCTCCTCGCCACAGCAGGAGGACGAGGCGCAGCCCAGTTCACATAGTCCTCAGCATCCCCAGCGAACGAGAATGCCCTATACTGGGCGCCGTCTCCGATCTTCAGTGCAGGAAAAAGTCCGGACCCTTGACCCGTGCTGAATCCATGGCTTTATAAAACTGTGTAGTTGCGATAATCAAGAGAGAGAAGCAAATTTTCTGGCCCTCAATGACAAGCGGGGATTTCCACACAGCTTGTAGAATCTTCTGCCTGGCTATGTAACAAAGAACGTTGAAAATCATCCTGCGACTGGTTGTGGTGTTCTCTTTTGGGCTGTCACTGTAAATTCAGTGGGCTCCATAATCTCTATCTGAACATCTGCTAGATTCGGGAGCCACTTAGGCAGCGAGCCTAAGAGATACTGGATAGCATTAGCTCCTCTTTCAGTCCGACGATGCAGATGCTGCATCTTTGGTTCCTGTCCTCCATGTCTGCTAGCTTCTCCTCTGTCTCCTGGAAAGCGTGGCCGTGGCTGTCCAGAATACTTGAGTTGCTTTTTAGTTTGTAGGTCGTTCACGTCCGATCTGAGGGAGCCAAGGCTTGCAGTCAGAGATGCTAGTTGAGCATGGATAGCAGTTAGCTTCTTATCATTGACGACACGCACCAGTTGAATCTGAGACTGGAACTGAGAAAAGCAAAGCTTGAGGTAGCTTTTCTGTTTCTCCAGTACAACCTCTGCATTGAGAAATCTGGACAAGTTTATTAGTGGACCTAATCCCTGACAATCCAGAGCTGGGACCAGGAGGCAGAGTCGCAGTCCAACACACTTCTCTGCTCCTTTATTCCAGGAGTTATCTAGTAAAAACCCCATAGTGACGGTGTCTGCCCCCCGACCATTAAAATTATTTAAATCAAAGGTAAATAGAGGAGGAGCTGTGCATGAAAACCTCATAACAATTAAAACCACAAGTGCAATAGTGCAAAACAATAGGAGAATTAAATGTGGACTCTTAAACATCAGATCTCTCTCTTCTAAAGGTGTACTAGTAAATGAATTAATATCAGATTCTAATATTGATCTATTTTGTCTTACTGAAACCTGGCTGGGTGATGGAGAATATGTTAGTCTAAATGAAGCCACCCCCCCCCCCAGTCATATTAATACTCACATTCCTCGAGGCACAGGCCGAGGAGGTGGAGTTGCAGCTATCTTCGATTCTAGTCTACTAATCAGCTCTAAACCTAAACTAATTTATAACTCATTTGAAAGTCTTGTTCTTAGTCTTTCACACACAAGTTGGAAATCACTGCAGCCAGTTCTATTTGTTATAGTGTACCGAGCACCTGGTCCATACTCTGAATTCTTATCTGAATTTGCAGAGTTTTTGTCAAATTTAGTGCTAAAAACGGACAAAGTTGTTATTGTAGGGGATTTTAATATTCATGTGGACGATGAGAATGATAGCCTTAGTACTGCGTTTATCTCTCTTTTAGATTCTATTGGTTTCTGTCAAAGTGTTCATAAACCGACTCACCGTTTTAACCACATCCTCGATCTTGTTCTGGTATATGGTGTTGAAATTGAACATTTAATGGTGTTCCCACAGAATCCCTTTCTATCTGACCACTGTTTGATAACTTTTGAGTTTATGTTGCTGAACCACACGCCAGTAGGAAAAACCTTCTATACAAGATGTTTATCTGATAGTGCTGTAGCTAAATTTAAGGATGTGATTCCATTAGCATTTAATTCATTACCAAGTCACAAAGTAACGGAGGACTCCTATGCTAATTTCAGTTCCTCCCAAATTGATAATTTTGTTGATAGTGCAGCAGGCTCGCTGCGAATGACACTCGACTCTGTTGCCCCTTTAAAAAAGAAGATAATAAAACAAAGACGGTTAGCTCCATGGTATAACACTGAAACTCGCAAATTAAAGCAAATATCACGGAAACTTGAGAAGATTTGGCGTTCCACCAAATTAGAATTAGTCATGGTGTCCCACAAGGATCTGTGCTCGGTCCAATCCTGTTCACTTTATATATGCTTCCTTTAGGCAATATTATCAGGAAGCACTCCATAAACTTTCATTGTTATGCAGATGATACTCAATTATATCTATCGATCAAGCCGGATGAAACTAATCAGTTAGCTAAACTTCAAATGTGCCTTCAGGATATTAAAACCTGGATGAGCTGTAATTTTCTAATGTTGAACTCAGATAAAACTGAAGTTATTGCTCTGGGACCCAAGCACCTCCGTGACGCATTATCTAAAGAGATAGTTACTCTGGATGGCATCACCCTGGCCTCCAGCACCACTGAGAGGAATCTTGGAGTTATCTTTGATCAGGATTTGTCCTTTAATTTCCACATAAAGCAAATTTCAAGGATTGCCTTTTTTCACCTGCGTAATATTGCAAAAATCAGGAATATCTTGTCTAAAAATGATGCAGAAAAACTAGTCCATGCATTTGTTACTTCTAGGCTAGATTACTGCAATTCTTTACTATCAGGATGCTCGAAAAAGTCCATAAAAAGTCTTCAGCTTGTCCAGAATGCTGCAGCACGTGTTCTGACAGGAACCAGGAAAAGAGATCATATCTCTCCTGTTTTAGCTTCTCTGCATTGGCTTCCTGTAAGATCCAGAATAGAATTTAAAATCCTTCTTCTCACCTACAAAGCTCTTCATGGTCAGGCACCATCTTATCTTAAAGAGCTCATAGTACCTTACAACCCTGCAAGAGCACTGCGCTCCCAGAATGCAGGGTTACTGGTGGTTCCTAGAGTCTCTAAAAGTAGAACGGGAGTCAGAGCGTTCAGCTATCAGGCTCCTCTCCTGTGGAACCAGGTTCCAGTTTGGGTTCAGGAGGCAGACACCGTCTCCACATTTAAGAGTAGACTTAAGACTTTCCTCTTTGATCAAGCTTATAGTTAGAGCATAGAATTGAATATTGTCCGCCTAACCCGGCCTACCTGCTTCTCGTCATAGTTGTCAGATCTAACTATCATATAATCAATAATATAATAAAACTAGAGGGAGGCAGGGCATACAGCCCGATCCGGTTGGGGAGAGTTCTAGCCCGATCCGGCAGCTCTCTTTACCCTGTCTCTCCTAGTTAGTCATGCTCTCCTAGTTAATTATGCTCTCCCAGTTATGCTGTAATAGTTTTAGACTGCTGGGGGACTTCCGTAGACACACTGAGCTCCACTCTCCTCTATCTTTTTATCTTTCTATTTTCCATTTGTGTGCATCTATGTCCCAGAAATGCTTGTTACTAACCTAGCTCTGGGGAGTCATTCCCCGGAGTCCTTATGTTCTTTTCCCCCCAGCATGTTCCCTCGGATCAGGGAGGCTCCAACATCATGGTAGCAGCTGTAGCCATGGTCCAGCTACACGTCCTGTGATGCCGTGTTCATCCTGCTACGTCCTGCTGTGCCCTGCTACGTCCTGCTGTGCCTTGTAATGCCGCACAATTTCCTGCTAAGCCATGAACTACTACAAAGAACTACTACAAACTGTTATCTTTTCTGTGGCTGTTATTGCCACTTTTCATTTTAACCCCAACCGGTCGTCAGACACCGCCCACCAAGAGCCTGGGTCTGTCCGAGGTTTCTTCCTAAAAGGGAGTTTTTCCTCGCCACTGTCGCACTGTTGCTTGCTCTGGAGGGAACTACTAGAACTGTTGGGTCCTTGTAAATTCTGGAGTGTAGTCTAGACCTACTCTATCTGGTCTAGACCTACTCTATCTGTAAAGTGTCTTGAGATAACTCTTGTTATGAATTGATACTAAAAATTCTAGGATCTACGCCTCAAACTGCCATCTTCATCCAGCCAATCAAGTGACTTCCGTTCTCACTTATGTTAACGAGTATTTTAAGCTCAACTATTCATTACTTTTAATAAATACGTAGTAATTACGATGGGCAGGCGGCTGGCTGGCCGCGAAGGGAGGAGTTCGGAGTGGATGGGTGGGCGTTAAACCAAAGCCTTTCAGAATTTTTTGGTCATTCTTAAGCCTTTATTTGACAGGACAGATGCAGACATGGGGGTGACATGCAGCAAAGGGCCTAAGGTTGGCGTCAAACCCCGGCCCGATGCATCGCGGATTAAACCTCTACATATGGGCGCCTGCTCTACCAACTGAGCCATCTGGGCGCCCCATTAGGAGTGTTTTAATCCAAACCATAATCTAATATCTTTTTTAATCTTTTTGCTTGCGTTGCTCTGTACCCGACTCAAAGTCACCTTTTCTCGGGGAACTGAACCACCAGCTACCGCTGATACAATGGAGGTCTGTAGCCGGCATTACAAAGCTCTGTAGCAGTTTAACCTTTGTGTTGTCTTTGGGTCAATTTTGACCCATTTTCTAAATTTCAATGTCTAATTTTCTAATTTTGATCAAAAATACATGGATGTAAGTACAACAAAAGATCAAATCTCTACTTTCGTTCACAATTTTTGGTGTTCTGTTAATTTTTTTTAATGTTTCAAAACTGAACGTTGACATATACCCTTCTTTGATTATACTTCCTTTAATATTAGTCTAAATAATTCATAATTCTTGCTTTTTTAACTGAAGAATTAGGTACAATTTCCTAAAAAGGAAGTTTATTGACCAAAAATAAATGTAAAACTATATAAATTGGTGTTGGTATTCATACATGGTAGTGACAATAAGTGTTATATGTAAAGGAAAAAGCATAAAAACATTGAAAAAAGAGACAAAGACGCCATAAAAAGTGTTGATTTTCAGTTTTGACCTGGGAGGATGATGCATGGTCAAATGGAAGACAACACAAGGGTTAAACACAGCAGTGGAAGAAGGTTCTTGGTTTGAATCCAGATTGTTCTGGGCCTTTCTGTGAGGAGTTTGCATGTTCTCCCCGGGTGCTCTGATTTCTTCCCACCATAAAGACATGCATAGGACTTTGAAAATGAGCCGACTGGCTAACACTGGTACATTTACAGAAATGTTGATTAATGTGTAAAAATGTTTTCCAAACAACTAGCAACTAATGCTTGGCGTAGGATATCTTATATTTTGGTGAGTGTGACGGGGCGCATGGTTGCTGTCACGGTAGCCATGCACTAGCTATTTCATCTCTCAAAGACTGAGTCTAAAGGTTGCTTGTATATGTTGGTTTAGCATGTCAATATGTTCTGTTAATTATCACACGGTTTTCAAATCATCTGTTAGCCTAGCCATTCATCAAATCCCCACAGTAATCATGTAGCTTTTCAACATGCTATACTAAAGTGATTAATGCTATTTATACTACAGTTACAATAATCACGCACCCAGAGGCGGACTTACCATTAGGCAAAGGTAGGCAATTGCCTTAGGCCCCAAGCTACCAAGGGCCCCGTAAAACGCCTCATAAACTTATGGTTACGATTTGTTGTCTTACTTTTCACCAATTAATTATATCTCTAAACATTGATACGCTAAAGTGCTATCCGATTTTTTTTAATTCATGATGAGAAACTCCCCCCAGTCCCCACTACATTGGACTATTCCATTATCCTACTGCGCATCTGCGTTTGTGTTTGTAAACCAACGGCTCAGCATGCTGGAAGCTGCAGGCTACAGACGGTTGAAAAATGAAGCGAAGCTACCGAAGTGGTTCTGAAAAAAGGAAGAAGCGGGAAGAAAGCAGAACGTTTTTAGCAAAGGTAACAACCTTTTTCACGACGGCTACTGACAACACTAACATTAACGTTACTAAAGAGCAGCAAGAAGCCGGTGCTTGCGCTATCAAGGCTAACACTGAGGAGCTAGCAATAGGCTAGGGGAAGCTGCGGTAAAGTCGGACAGTTTCCAGCCGATTTCAGCCGCCTTCAGACTGGACAGGAAATGACAAAAACACTGTAGTGCGATTCCGATTTAATAAAATGTTATCAGACCCCCATATCAGCTTGTACACACTCTCTAGTTGTGTTAATTATGACAGAGTAGCTCTCAGAATGTTCTACATGCAATCTGTTGCTGATTTTAATTAACAGCCTGTAGATGATCCGTGGTCTGAACAGATTTAGTCTCTCTGACTTCTAAACATCACTATCAGCCACACAACGTGTGTTCTGTACAGAATAAGCCTTTAAATCAGACAAATAGCAATTAAAATCCCTTCGATTCAAAATCAATAAAAAGTTTATACAAGATGTCATCATTTTGAGTCAATTGTGAACCAATCAGCTGTTAAATCAATTGAGAGGCCGGCGTTTCCCAGCATACTCTGGGTCCACTTGGCTCTTGCAGTCGGTGAAAAGCAACTGCGCTGCCTGCGTCTCAGAACTGCGGCCGCCTTGCTCTCGTGAGATTTCCGTTGCCCACGTGTGCATGACGTCAGAGCAAGTCGGGATCAAGTCGGACACAAATCTAACCGGCATGCAACGGGCGCCGATCGCCGGTGATCGATTCTGCGCAGACCTGGCTCATCTCGAACAAGCCTTTTGCTAACACTGATGAAGAGTAGTGTCAGCCCAGGTTGCTCTAGCGATGCGGTGGTACATACAAGACAACCTTACAGTATCCTTCGAATGGAGATGGTTACAGAACTGCTGCTTTCACTGTCCATGATGATAACTATGGCAATGACGAAGATGGTTACACACATAATATTCAGCAACTAGACCCCGTGAGTAGCAGTCACCCTAATCAATGTGTTATGATTGAAGATGATCCAGCACTCAGATAAATAAGGACTGAAAAGGGGGAGAACAAGGGTTGTGGAGGGCCCCATGCCTGTGTTTGCCTTAGGCCTCAAAATGACTAAATCCGCCTCTGCATATATATATATATATATATATATATATATATATATATATATATATATATATATATACACACATATACACACACACACACACATATATATGTATATAAGGACTGAAAAGGGGGAGAACAAGGGTTGTGGAGGGCCCCATGCCTGTGTTTGCCTTAGGCCTCAAAATGACTAAATCCGCCTCTGCACGCACCACATATGTCTTGGTTGACTACTTAAGTGAAGTGACCCAAAATTTGGAGTAATTACTTTATTAGGTATTTTGTGGTATTTTGTGGTTATATATATATTTGGTAAATTTCAAACTTAATAGATATATTAATTTTGGCTGTTAGAGCTTTTATTGTCTACTTGCCTGAGCAATCCCCGTAATGTACTTATGTGTTATGTACTTATGTGGTCAGGTCTATATAGACCGGCAGTTTCAGTTGTTTGAGAGAGCTAGACGATGGAGGACAAAAGTCAGTTGAATGCCCTGGTGACTAGTTAAAGTATCTTTGTATAATTTAACTATTTTTGACTCCGATGTCAATTCATGTTATGGTTGGGAATTCTTTTTTTTCTCCTTAATTTTTGGTTTTGTCAATTGTTAGTTTTGCCTATGAGCCTTAATTGGGAAAATAATACACCTGCTCACGACTGCTCATCGACATCTACCCTCATCAGTGTGCATACATTTTCGTACGATCTAATACGGACCCGTTCATGAGAATGCGTTGCTGCGTCACATACTTAACAGGAAGTAAAGACTAATGTTCACACAAATAATCGTTTTCTAAACTTAACTCTGACAATATTGTACCTAAATCCAACCAAACTGCAACCTTTTAACAACGTTAATGACACGTTTAAAACCACAACCATTAAGTTCTCTGTTTTAGATATAAGGCCCTATTTCCTGCCACTATTAGCACTGGTGCTTTTGGTCCAACAGAATAACCTTTTGATTAGTTACAGCAGTCAGACAATTTGTCTTATCAGCAATGGGTGAGAAAAAAATCCACATTTGCAGACTTTTAAAGGAGAATAACATGTCGCTGTTTGAGTGCATGCACATCTGTGCCTGAGCGACTGTAAATTATTAGGCCAAAAAGGTTGAAAATGACAAAGGTTAATAAAGCATATATGAGGAGGACATTTAAGATATGTGTAAGGAATACTTGAGTTCATTCATTGAGTTAACTCAGTACCATAAATACTCCAAGATAGAATATTAATGAAATTAGCTTCACACTTTTCCATTTTCACACCCAGTAATTGGATTGTGACTCCTCTCTATAAATCTATGCGTAATTTCCCTCCCTGCAGTAAATACAGTTTTCTGTTGTTGTCCAACTTTAAGCAGGTTCAGATTGAAAAAGCATTCCAAAAGTGGAACAAAAGAAAAGAGCTGGAGATTGCACCTCTCTGGGGTGAATCAATATTCTAGCTTTGCTATGACAGTGATTTGGTAGGGATTGATTTAATACAAGTAAATAAACTGGTTTTAAGCCAATTTCTTTTTGAGTTTTGAGCAAAAAAAAAAACTTCTCGAGGCTATAGTTTTGAACTGGGATTGACAGTGCCAAAAGGAAACCAAAAATCAATTTGATATTACAGAGCAGCTAAACTGGGACAGTCTGGGGTTCAAGCCCAGTTCACATGTACCCTAAAAGTATCCTATTAAAGCATGAAAGTATATTATTCCATAACACTTTTAATCAAACTAAGAATCCTTTGGCTTGTCATTTTGAGAGACTATACTCTCCCAAAAAATGCCTACATAGGTTGTTTGTTCAAGCAGCGATTGCGACACATATCACATGCCTTTAGTGGCTGTAGTAATTATGACGGGAGCAAAGCATAAGAGTGCCAAGGAGGAAGGTTGGCTCAATCACAGGACACCGGGTTTTGTATCCCATTTGAAAATAAAATTCATGTTCTGTATAACGTGTCCAACTGGAAAGTAAATAACATCTGATTTTAAGTGTGGTGCCTAAACCCAACTTAACTGTGACCGTTTCACAACGATAACGTCTTTTAAATCGTGAGCGATAAATTCTCAAATTTAGATACAGTATGAGGACGGAAGATGCTCCTGTTGGTTGTATTTGACATTGCCACAGTATGGGGGGCTAATTTATGAAAACACTCCTGTGGGTCGTATTAGAGAGTAGGAATAAACAAGCTGTATCGTTGCGTGGTTTGCTGGTTGCTTTTTGTAGCCACTATGAATGTCTCAAATGTTCAAATGTTTGAAGGTGATGTTTCTCAAAGAGCCAGCAACGGAAAGACAGAAACAGGGAAAGAAAATGAAACACTCTTCTAAGCTACAGAAGCAACTGTTGATTGTTTCACAGACAGCGGCTGAGGGAAAAGGAAGAGTTTACTCTGGGTTGTACTTAAGCCAGAGGTACCGAGTCTTATAATTGAAGCCAAAGGGCAGTCAAAGGGGAAGCAGGTCCAGCCAGGAGAGAGTCAAGTATTCACAGGAGGTTGATAAATGTCGTAAACATAAGCTGGACCGGTTACAGGTCTCCTGTGGTCACCAAGGCCCCATCTACGACTTTTTCAAGGCCCTCCCCCCTGCCCTAAGCACCATCATGACTCAGCTGTTTCTCCGTCCCACCTGAACCAACATAAGCCATGTCATATAATTGTCACAAGCCCATAGGGAAGTATTCACGTATGATTACGTCACCAAAAGGTACAGGCCGGCTCAATGTAGGCTCTTTCTCTCACACACAACAAATACACACATTAAGAGATGGAAGGAAGCCCTTTGCCTAATAAGTTCAAGTGCCATAAAGTCTAAATGACCACAATACAAGGCAACAATGGCAGGTAGGGCTGTAATGATATGCAAAATAAAACCAAAATCGCAACACTCAGATCCACAAACTTAAAAGTGAAGGTGGGCACCGGTAACGCTAACGGAGGTGTAACGTTACAAATGGCCGTTGTTCTGACTCGGGTGCCTGGGTCTGTTTCCTGATGGTTTAGTAAACGGACGTTAGTGTCCTTAGCACCAGAATTAGCTAAGTACTGACCGGGATGGCTATAGCTGGCTGGGGGCTGACTGTGGATGTGTCCCTGGGCCGGGGCTGTAATGATAGTGGATGGCTATGGCTGGCTGGGGGCTGACTGTGGATGTGCCTTGCAGCGCTGGGAGACTGAGGCAGAAGACAAGGGTGTGCTAGCTAGCTAAATTACGATTAGAATAGGTAGTCGTCTATCTATACAGTTAACATTACTGATGAGATTGTGGGTTAGCCCAGAGTCGTTAACCGTGGTCAAAACAATCATACTAAAAATAACTGAGCGTGTTCATCCTACGTTACCCACTAAGAGTTGTATTAGCATTAACTACTTGTCAACCAGCAGCTTTAGAGTAGGCACCAAAGCACTTTTCCTCTTCGGTCCCCCTACAGGTTGTGAGCGGAATTGTCCATTACTGTTACCGTTACCATTATTCTTATGTCTCATTCCAATGAGTTAATGAACCACTGAAATTATTTTGGAAACATTATTTTAAGAAACAAAAGAATATTTGGTGTTGAAATCCACCAATATAAGTAAGGTATCTGTTGTATAACTGTGTTGCAAAGTGGGATGTAATCAATGACAAAACAATACCATGTGGCAGCAAAAAAGTTGTATTACGTTTACTGAACCCTCTATTACAACTAAAAGCCCTGCATTGAAAATATTACTTCAATAAACGTGTTTAAGTATCATCAGGAAAATGTACTTAAAGTATTCAAATCAAAAGTACTCAATGCAGAAACATCTTCACATTTTAAAAACTGGAAACGACGAGAACCTTTCTGTGTTTTATCTTCTAATCAGATAGATAGATAGATAGATAGATAGAACATGTGTATGTTCAAAAGTAGTTTTAGTCGTGGAACAGAAAACTCTGATTGGACAGATAGTCTAGCTAGCTGTCTGGATTTACCCTGCAGAGATTTGGGGAGCAGATAACCATAGTCTTCAGAAATCCAACGGAGTTTAAAATGCCAACAAAAGTAAGCCCAATGGCTATCTGGCCTAAATGAGTGAAATCCGACAGGGTGGCAGTACTTCAGTCAGTAGGAAGTTGTGTTGGGAACCGGAGGATCGCCGGTTCAAGTCCCCATATAAACCAAAACCAAAGCACGAAGTGTGGATTGGTAGCTGGAAAGATGCCATATTGAGCAAGGCAACCCCCCCCCCACACCCAAACTGGCAGCCCACTCACTCTGACATCTCTCCATTTGTGCCTGAGCATGTGTGTGTATTTCAGGCCTGTGTGTAGTGAATACTAACAAAACAGAGTGTAAATTGTAATTTCCCCACTTTAAATTAAATAAATTAAATTAGAATCCCGGAAGTGGAACGTCAAGGATATAGACTAAAAGACTCAAATGTGTACTTAAGTACAACACGAGTAAATGTACTTAGGTACATTCCACCACTGCTGTTATTCCCTGTTAGCTGCCAATAAAGGAAAAAGTTAACAATAACACAGCTAATTCTAACAGCCATAAGGGGAGCATGGCAGCATTACCAATCAGGTAACAGTACCTCTCCAGTAGCAGACGGGCCTGAGTGTATCCATGTGGAACCACGTTAACTTTGCAAACTGTCTGTATTGACAGTACGTCGCAAATCAAATCCCTCTCTCTGCTTCTTCCTCTGAATATTCATGGCAAACACTAGCTATCAAACTCCATCGTGCTATGTGGCTCTAAGCTGAGAACATAAAAATGAAAAGAGATGATACACATATTCATAATTATGCTGCTTCCTCCACTGCATTGACCAGTTGCTTTCAACTGTTTGATCCGTCTTATTAAAGGCAATATCTGTCTGTTGATCAGAGGCATATAAGCCCGGACTAATTGAACACTGTCTGACATTTAAGCTCACGGAGCCCTGCCAGACCTGACAAACAGTAACATATCACTATATAATTGGGTTTCCATCTTGGCTAGCGAGCAAGGCCCTCATGGCATTACATATGTTGGAAGACGTGCAAGCTGTGTATGAAAACACAGAACTACAGATTCATTAGTGGAGAATGTACAGAGACAAGAAAAACACGATTGTGTTTAGATAATTAACCAGCAGCATTCCCACTTTAGACATCTTGTCATCTCTGTTGTGAGTTACTGATCTAATGAATTCTTCACAGTGATCATAAATAATTAACATAACAGCATATGCCATTTTGTGGATGCTTTTATTTAATCCCTTTTTCCTGGCCATGGCAGGTGCACTGAATTGAATAGCTTTCACTCCCATGCTGAGAAAGTGGCCAATGTCCCGTAAAGGCGAGTAAAAGGATATTGATGGAATCCCACAGTTCACCTTGCTTTACCAATCCCATCTTCTTTACAACTTCTGTTCTCCCTCCCCTCTCCTATCTCTGTGTCTCACACTCTGTCAACCTGCCTCCGTCCCCCTCCATTTCTCTGTCCATCTGTATTTGTGTCTCTCCTCCTCTGTCGCTGTGCCTCCTCGCAGGCTCCAGGACGCTCGCCTCTCTGCTCGTCGTAGCCATTTGGAGATTGTGCCTTAGGGCTGACAGATGTTGAGTTTCCCCCCCCCCACCACCTCAAACCAAACCATCTTCCGCTAGCTTGTCCTCGATTGTGTTCCCACCTCGGTGTGTGTGGCCTTCTAGCCAGCAAAGCATGGCTGATTCACTGCCATTCCTTTTGCATGAATTGTGTCCTTAAAAAGCCGCTGGACAAAGAGACACTTTGTCTCCCTTTTCAATCTGTATGTGTCGATATCAATGTGGTTCTTGCACCAGGTGGTATCGCTGCAGGTATATCTGTAAGCATGTGTCTTAATGCCTTTTGACCTGTTTAATCAGGAACAGCTCCATTGTTTTGCTGTTGGCTAGTCTGTGCAGCTTCTTACATTGAAAATAAGTACAACATTATGAAATGAAAAGGTTTCTTTGGCCTTCTACCTCTTTGATATTTATTTTCCATTAAAGTGGCTATATGTAACTTTCAGTCCATGTTGATTCTAGCGGCCCCTTTGGACAAAAGCGATAGTGTTTCTAGCACACCTGCTGGCGTAAATGTCTAGGAGATAGCGTTACCGGGAGGTCATATAGTCACAATGAATGTTTTCATGAAAGGCATCAATATAATATAATATAGAGTATTTATGTATGAAACTCATATGTATTGGCACTGTACTGTATGTCTTTGGACACAAAGGATTTGTGGATTCTGTTTGTGTTGCTGCTAGACTTTTTTGTCAATGCCATTTGAGGATAGTTTGAGGATATGAAATATTGAAACATTAAGTTCACATTGAAGTCTGAGCCTGTATCTGTGTCTTTGAAGCTCGACAGTGGGAGAGGTCTCATCTGGGTTGAATTCATATTCCACCCACCTGCCTGTTGTTGACATCTGAGCCACACAAGGCGATAATTGTTTTTGAACGCCATGCATGCAAAAATGAACAATCGCGCGCACACACACACGCACACACACACACACGCACGCACGCACGCACGCATGCACGCACGCACGCACGCACGCACACACACACACACACGCACACACACACACACTCACACAAAAATTCAGACCCAACTGTTGGCTTGCGAACTGGAAAAACCAAACTCTAGTCAGGCCAATCACATTGTGTATAGAGTCGGTGGGCGGGCTTAACATAATGACGGCAGAGTTGAGACGGTTCCACGTGAATTCCCTGCTACTTCCCTGCTACGGCAATCTATCAACTAGCGTTGCTCTGGTTGGTTGTAGCGCTATCCTATTGGGTGCAGAAGGAATTTGAAAGACAACCATTTATCCCGCCCCTTGGATTGAGCCCTGCCAATGGTGAGCTCCCAGCCCAACATCTTGATGTGGGTCTGGCTTGTCAGGCTAACAATTGAGGCTATTGCCATGAAAACACTCAAGCCCAGCCATTGTTGTTTTAGTCAATACGTTCTTGAGGATGTGTTCAAACTCACAGACTGAGTGTAAAGTGGAATCCATCCGTCACTCATACACTTCCTCTGGAAAATTCCTCTTTGTTGTCAAACCATTAGAGGCATTACCCATTTGTATGAGTCAGTTGTTGTTTTAAGCAGCACTCACCATCCCCAGCCATTTACTGTAATAATGTGCTCTCACACACTATCTCAGGCTAAAACCCAGAATAATTTCCCCTAATGTGCACTTGAGATGTGTTCTCTCGTGTACAGGCTCAATATGAAGCCACAATATGAAAATTGATGTAATTGCTGTGTTGTCAGACTGTTTTCTGGTGACCCCTGAGCCATCTCTCTGCTTTTTTGCTTTGTCACTCTCTCTTTTTGCTTTTTCCTCCCCTCTCCACTCTTCCACACTAACTTGCGTACGAAGTGTCAGTGCAGTTACTGTCTCTGTCCCCCTCTCGTACCTCTTGCTCACTTTCTCTCCTTTGCTCTCTTTGCCGCTCCCTTCTCCTTCCCTCCCTCCCTCTCCTCCCTCCAGTGCTTTACTCCCTCTATCCCCTGCAGCTACAGAGGCCTGATTTACTTCCACTACTGGGTGAAGAGAGGGGCTTTTGTCTGCCACCAGCAGCAGTCACATGGCGTCATGCCGGGGGTGACAGTCTACTACCCTCAATCACAAACATGCGAGTGTGTGCTTGGACTTTACTGCAAATGGGTGGAAAGAACAGAGGCTTCATTTGCCATTGTTTTATGAGTTTTGTGGTGCTTCCTTGTATTGCGGACATTTAGACTTTATAACACTTGAACTTATTAGTCAAAGGACTTACTTCCATCTCTTAATGTGTGTGTGTTTATTTGAGAGTGAGAAATTTCCTCCATATATGTTTATGTTTGTCTATGTCAGTTTCTCTATTATTTTTCTTGCTGAGGTTATATCTCAACAACTGCTGGATTGATTGCCGTTATATTTGCTGCACAAATGTATTGTCCGCACAAGATAAATGCCTGTCTTTGGTGATCTCTGGATTTTCTTATATAGCACCACAGTTCAAAATGTTCTGGTCCAGACCTACCTCTTATTCTGTCAGCCTCAGCTCTCCTTTGAGATAAATGCTATCATAGCATGCTAACATGCTAACAGCAACAATACTAAACTACTAGCACCGCACAGTAATATACTGTTTAAACTGCATATGTTATCATACTTACATTTACTTATAATTTAGCTTAAGCATGTTGACAAACGTCACTATCAGCCACACATCTATTCTGTAAAGAACATATATATATATATATATATATATATACATATATATATATATATATACATATATATATATATATATACATATATATATATATATATATACAAATGTCCGGCGGGCGTAGCGAGCTCGCTACGCCCGCCGGGGATTGTGGAGCTTTCCAACTCCGAAGGCTTTTTTAATTCACCATCAATTTTCGTTAAACTGCCTATATTAAAAATCTACACACTTGGTTTCTCGCCTTAAAACGTCTTAAAAATGAAATTATTGATTTAATAATAGACGTAAATTGTGAAAAATGTTTCACTTCTGTTGTATCTGTGTACCGGAAACCATCTGCGCTTAACACCCGAATTGAATTCTGGGATACTGGCCCTGCCAAGTTCACACAAGTTACCATCCGATGTATCCTCGGTAAAATGGGCGTGTCGAGAACACATCCGGGAATTTTAACTGTTCTTGGCAAAATGCTAACTTGTGTATTGGGTCAGTACTTTGGCGACAAAACATGACGTTTCTCAAGAACACAAGAACACAAGTCCATAGAAGAACACAGATTGAGAAACGCCCTAGGTCACAAGCACAAGGAGACAAGACAGAACAAAAATATCAAATGAGGAGGAACAAAAACAAAGCAAAATACCCAAACCATAACAGTAAATACAAGCTGAACAATTGCCCTAAAAACTTACATTGTGGCTTCTTTCTCCGCTGCCGACTGCAGCAATCTCACTTAATACTGGACCAATGTCAAAGATTGTTGTTCCCATCAGTCACTTAGGCACAAAAACATAGGAACATAGGGTCCAGGTTGAAAAAGCGGTAGTTACCCTTTAAGACTGACTGCTGAGAGAGATGGTGAAAGATTAGCATGCATAATTTGGATGTGTGTATAGGAACTTTCAGAAAAATGAAAAGTCTCTATTGGATTTTGATGTGAATTCTTTTAACAAGTTAGAACTTGTAATTACCATTACTAGTCCAAAGCCTCATTTGGCGTATGTTTAGGCTTATCTTGTCAGGCTTAGCTCAACATTGTCACACTCATATCAATCCAACTGATGCCCTAAAATAGACAGTGTTCAGAGGATGTTTTTGATTTAAGTAACAGCCTTTCATCTGCTGCCACTCTCACACCCCCCAGTGCATTTTTTTTCTTTATCAGAATTATGGTAGGAACCTGAGAATTGTTTTATTTGCATGTAATTATTAGCCTCATGGGGCCGCTGGTGTAGCTATAGACTTTAAGTCTAGTTTATACTTTAAAACTTGTCATGCTTTGGCAACATAGGGCTACTATTAATGTGAGAGAGAAAAACCCAGAGAGGGTGTGTGAACATGTGTAAGATAAAGATAATTGGAATGCTTGCCTGTGTGTGAATGCAAGTGTGGGTGATAGGAGATAGACCCAAGGATAGTAGAAAGGCAAAGGCAGACACTATATGTGTGTGTATGTGTGTGTGTATGAGAAAGAGAGTGAGAGCCTGATGGAGTGTATGTGAGTCTGTCGCTTTGTGAGAGACAGTGTCTAAGTGTTTCTCTGTGTCCCTGTGTGCCTGAAAATATATTAACAACCTGTCAAGTTGTTTGCAGGTCTTCACTTGCTCGCTGCTCTGTGTGTTTAAACTGAGGCCTGGTGTTGCTGCTAGCTGGTTTCCTGGACTCAAAGGGTATGGTGCTTTCCCATTGTCTCTGTAGTGTTGCCTCATTAGAAAAGCTTCAGAGCATCTTCACTGGTTTTGCCAAGGCCCCACAGAACATGTACTGTTGGCTACGGCAATGGCAGCAAAAGGCAGCAAAGTCAGTCTGCTACCGCTCAATTAAATTTAATGAAATGGCTGCTGTTTATTGGCATGTTATAGGTGCCATACTTAGTCAAAAATAATACATTAATTTAAGTGGGGTTAGCTGGGATTAGCTCTAGCCAGGAACTGTCATGTTTTGGCCTTTCCTCATTTTTCCCTTCCCTTCTGTCTCTGTGTGTGATTGCGGGCGTGTTGCTCTGGCTCCCTCTCTCCTCGCTGTTTATCACCTGCAGTGTCTCCCACCTGTTGCTCGTTCCAGTAATTAACCCACCCAGTGATATATAATCCTATCTTCCATTCCTATCAAAGGTTCTGCAAAAAAACAGTTGCAGCACAACTTCATGATCACCTCAAAAAGGTTCAGTCTGGTTTCCACCCTGGCACAGAAACAGTCTTGGTCAGGGTGACCAATGACCTCCTGATGGCAGCAGATACTGGTTGCCCATCTTCTACTTCCTCCTGGACCTAACAGCTGCTTTTGATACCGTAGACCACAACATCCTCCTCCCCCACCAGCAGTACACCATTGGACTCTCAGAAAATGGTCACAACTGGTTTATCTTGTACCTGACCGGCAGAACCGAGCACATCGCCCTGGGAAAAGCTAAATCACACACCCACAATGTCATCTGCAGTGTTCCTCGTGACACTGTGGTGGATACCCCCTTCTTCCTCCATCTACATGCTCCCCCTTTGTCATTAGCAGATATGGCATATCATGCCATTGTTATACTGATGACACACAGCTTTACCTCAGGACAACCCCCACTTCTTCTGCTCCCTGGCCAACATCCACACTGACAACCTGCCTGGAGGAGATTGAGGAGTGGATGAAGCTTCCTTCAGCTGAACAGTTCCAAAACAGAAGCCATCTTAGTTGGTACACCACATCAGCTCTGCCTTTCCACCATCACCAGTTTCACTTTCTCTGGCCAAAACATCTCTCTTTCCACATCTGTCACCAACTTGCGTGTTAAAAGGGAACCTCAACTAACCTTTGCCACCCACATCAAATACCTCTGTAAGACAATATTCTACTACCTTGCCTGCTCAGAGCCAGGTTCTGGAACATGCTGTGCTCCTCTCCATTGTGTACTGGGAACCTGGTCTGCCAGATTCCTACCGTGACTCCTCAGTTCTCCTGCTTGCTTAGTTTGCCTTTTTTATTAATCTACCTGAGTTAACTGTCCATCTGCATAGTATCCACTTCTGGATCCATTCTTCAGAACTTTAACTTTAACATTTTTAAGGAAGGCCTTGAAGGATTTAGATCCCAAAAAATCATCAGGTCCAGGCAAATTGGAACCATATTTTCTTTCTTTAGCCACGAATCAAATACCAGCCATCTGGAAATCTGCCAATGTTCTCCCCCTTCACAAAGGTGGTGATCCTGCAAACATAAATAGCTATAGGCCTATTTCTAAATTGTCAGTATTAGCTAAATTAATGGAATCACTCATCCGCATGCAATTAAAAGACTATATAATTGATAACAATATTCTGATTGAATTTCAATCCGGTTTCAGGAAACAACATAGTACAATAACAGCTGTTTCAAAAGTTGTCAATGACCTGGTCAAGACCTTGGACAATAAACAGCACTGTGCAGGACTGTTTATTCATTTGTCAAAAGCTTTTGACACAGTGGACCATAAAATACTCCTTCAAAGACTCACCTCTATTGGACTTTTAGAACAAGCAGTGGGATGGTTCAACAGTTACCTATCAGGGAGAACACAATGTCTGCAAGTAGACAGCCTCACTTCTGCCTCCTTAAATATTTCAAAAGGGGTGCCTCAAGGCTCAATCCTTGGGCCTCTTCTTTTTATCATTTATACAAACAACCTCTGCAATAATATAAAAATGCTAACTAAACTAAACTATTATTACTATGCTGATGACACTGTTCTCTATTGTTCTGGGTCCACATTAGGTCAAGAAATCACCGATTTACAGTCCACTTTTAACATCTTGCAACATAATCTGGCTACTTTAAAATTGTTTCTAAACTAAAAAAAACTAAAGTCATGACTTTCACTCTGGGAAAATCAACTAAAAACAATGTCCTAACCATTTGTACACTTTCTGGTACAGAAACTGAAGTGTCACATTACAAATACTTGGGCATTGCCTTTGACCAATCACTGTCTTTTTAAATTGCATGTCCAAGATTTGGTTAAAAAACTGAATTTGAAGTTGGGTTTCATCTTTAGAATCATGTCCTGTTTGTCTTTTGAAGCAAAAAAATAACTTGTAAATGCAACATTCTTGTCTGTCTTGGAGTATGGTGATATTTTATACATGCATTCAACCTCCCAGTGTTTTCATGCTTTGGACACTGTGTTTCAAGGAGCCTTGAGATTCATCACAAACTTAAAGTCTTTCACTCATCACTGTTTGCTGTATTCTCGGGTCGGGTGGTTCTCCCTCTCCATTCGGCGTTGGATGCACTGGTATCTTTTTATTTATTAGGCAGTATTAGGACTTCTTCCTCCTTATCTGAACACTTACATCCTCCCGAGGTCTGCAGGGACGTATCACCTGTGCTCACAGGATCTGTCCGTAAAGCCCGCACTGACTTTGGCAAAAAGGCTTTTAATTTTGCATGGAATCAGCTTCAGAGTGAATTCCAGTTGAATGGATTTTTAAAGGACCTTGCAGAAAGGCAGTCTGTATGTCACTTTTTAAAATTGATTTAGGACATTGTTGTTTGAATATAATGAGTGAAAGTGTGTCTATGCATTTCCCTGTAAGTGTCTCTTTGTCTATTTGAAACTATGCTGCTGCACTTGCCATGACACTCTCGTAAAAGAGATTTTTCCATTTTTTTTAATTTTGGTTAAATAAAGGTTTGAATGAATTTCAACATGAACCCATTAAAGGTATGCCGGTATAGCGGGTGGATGGATGGATATATGGACCATCAAAACTGTTAACTAATTAAAGTATATTAAGTAGAGATGAGCCGGATACTCGGCTGAAACGAGTATCTGGTACGGATAAAGCACTTTTGCCAAATACAAGTATTATACGAGTAATACGAGTCAATAACTGTGCTCAGATAAATGGATAAAAAGGATAAAAATCCTAATGGGTAGCAGACTGTGTTTGCGTTCTGTGATAGGTACAGCACACACACACACACACACACACACACACACACACACACACACACTCTGCTCACTCACACGCAGAACACTAAGAAGTAATCAGCTCTCTCTCCCTCTCCCTCAGTCACTCAGGTCCGCGGGTCTTTTCCGTTAACGTTTAGGGTTTCTTCAGCTTCCGGTTTGTAGTACTTACTTTACCAGTAGATTTCTGGTAACATGGCGTTTCAGAAAGTGCGTGGTAGAATGTGACTCGTGTTGCGTCTCTGCCGTCGGAATTTTTTTCTGCCTTCAATCAATTTGATCTGTATATAGTTCATTTGTTACCATGACAACACCACTGATCTCAAGCTCAATGCTGATGCTGTCATGGAAACAGTTTTCAAATCAACAATAAATATAACAATTTCTGATCAACCCATATCAATTGCATGCTTAAAATAACATACCGGTTAAAGCCCCGCCCATTTCAAGACAACCCGACCCACTTCTGGGTTAAATTCTGTCCACATCCGGGTTAGGCCCCGCCCAGTCCGAGTACAGATACAGATAATTCATGTGGTAAACAGATACAGATACAGATAATGCTGTACTCGCTCATCCCTAATATTAGGCTTCTTAGTAGATCGACAATTCTCAAAGACTGGAATAAGGTCTGTACGGTCAATACAGACCCAATCAATACCTCGTACTATGAATTACAATATGAAAAGTATAACTTTTTCTATTTGAAATACATTTTCTATTGATTAATAAATTATTAGTGATGTTAAATATACTGTAGTGGTGTACCGGAGTTGATCCGTGATCCATTCGTATCAACCTCCCCTGTATGTTGGTTAAAAGTTATAAGTGAGTTGATCAAAGGAGAATTCTGGCCAATTTTTATATTAATCTTGATCGCTATAAATATGCAAGTACTTTTGACTTTCGAAAACCCCCGACCTGAATCGGTGCAGGCAACACTGAGTAGCTGCAGCTACGTGTACAAGCTTCCACCGAGCTAAAATGCATCTTGATGTTACGCAAGGTCCCTGTTCATGTTTTACAGACATATTAATTGCATTGTGTGTCTGTTGAGAGACACAAAGGCACACTAAAACGTGCCCCATTACCTGCTGTTTTAGCTCAGTGGAAGCTTGTACACGTAGCTGCAGCTACTCAGTGTTGCCTGCCCTGATTCAGGTCGGGTTTTTTTCAATCAAACATACTCGCATTTTTATAGCAATCAAGATTAACATAAACATTGGCCGGAATTATCCTTTAAAGGTTATTTTGTTAATGCCAATGGTTAAAACCTCTGACCTGATGTTTGACAGCCCCTGTACCTGATAGTTCTGGACTGTTTTGACCAAATTCCTAACAATCACGCCAGAAACAATTCATTGTAAAAGAGGGACTTCATTTCTATTTTTTTTTAATGGAACATTTAAAACGATCCCCATTACTGTTATTGCTGATGCTCACTACAGCTGCAAGAAAACCCAGATGAATGTTGAGAGTTCAGAAAAATGAAAAAGAGGTTATTCGGGGTCAGGCAAGGATGTTTGGACCTATGATCATTGTACATGAACCCAAAAAGGACATAGACAAAAGACAATTGAAAAAAAAAAACACAAACTCCAAAGATCCTAATGGGCGAGGGCTGTAGTAGAACCAGAGTAAATTGATCCAAATGGACCTGGTCAAAAACACTCAGCATGTTCTGCCTCTAATTTGTTTTAAGCCTGCATAGAGACCTTGCCGCTGTACCCTCAACCAACTCCAAACCAGAAGAAAAATGATAAAAAACTAAATGGCTTTTAATCATAACATTCATCCATCCAGGTTCACTTCAGCAAGCAAGGACCCCTCTTTACGGTTCATTCTTAGGACAGGGGCATTCGATTTTTCTGTGCCAATAATTTAAGTCATAGAACATGCAAAAATTAATAAAAAATACGGATAGTGGCTGTAGAGTTAGCTAAAGCTGCGTTCAGACCTCCATGAAAAACTGCAGCCCCATATTAATTTGAGTGGGGCCACATGGGCCAATGGGTTCCCTTATTTGATAGCTTCTCAACTCCTCGGTCCTCTGCTGAACCGGAGATTGTTCTCTCCCTCCTCAGTGAAAGCCTCAAAAGTCTCAAAGTGCTGCTTATTATTATTATTATTATTATTATTATTAGAGCTATAGGCAAGGATACGGAGTGCAGCCTTCCTGGAAGCCGTGCAGCTGAAGGAGTTGTTAATATAAAAGCCAGTGGGGTATATCTTTTACCGGTTACACACACACACACACACACACACACACACACACACACACACACACACACAGAGGCGGCTGTATCATACAGAGAAAAGTAACGTGGACATAATGTGGACCACCGACATGCATCAGTGCTATGAAATGGGACACGGCATAGGTGGGTCAGACATTTCAATTCTCTGTACATATAATATGTATTGATAAATAATAACCTTTCTACATAAATGGCTGTGTTAAAGCACAAAAGTTTGGGTACTATTTGTGTTTAATTGCATTTTCTCTTATATTGCAAAATGCATATTCATCAATTTCTTTCACACAGAATAAGGTAACGATATTTCTGATATCTAGTGAGATTGCATCTTAATCCCAAACAACATAAGACATTTCTTTCTCTCTGTGTAGCCACTATGTTCAGGTTCCACTCACTATCTCTGTCTCGGCTCAACACTTTTACCTGACCCGAGGGATGTCTCAATCACTGACAGACCATCTAACTGGATCAGGTAGGCGGCTGGGATTCTGAACTAAGGTGGGGCTGCATTTCATCTTCATTATTAGGCAATAATTTACTTAGAGAAATGACCCTTCCTGATTAGAGTTGTATAAGGGGGAGAAAGGTGAAACTGTGGAGTGAACAGAGACAGATGGATATAACCATTAACTGACCCAAACCAAGGAAAATACAAGGCCACCGCCTGAAGAAATGGCTGCAAATAAGAACCCGCCATTGCCTGTTTCCCCATTTCTTCTGGCTTATAATTTATTTAGTTTCGAAAAGAAAAAGATACACTGAAGCTGAGCCAGTCATTTTATTTCCTTTGCTCCCAGCTGTCTAGGTAGATCCCACATGCTAATAAATGATCTACTGTTCAATGCATCTTACTGACATTGCAGAAAGTGACAGAGGGAGAGCCAGGGATCAAACAGAACGATGAGTCATGCCTGACTTTGCACGCTGTATACCAGGCCAACAGTGACAAGGGCAATGCGCACACACGATCAAGAGAATGATCAAGTTTAAAGGTGATAAAAGAAGAATATTACCTTTCTTTTGTTGTTCGGGCTCACGTACAAATAACTGAGTATTGTCTTTGCTCCTACTTTGTCATTCAGCTTCTGGTACGTTGCGCCGTAGTCAGTTGACCTGAAATGTAATCAGAAAGGTATGATGAACACTTGATGAATTACTTGTTGCAATTAAAAGTCTCCCCCGAGAATTCAGTGGGAGAGGGGAAAGAGCATTGACGTAATTATGTCCCTTTTGTGCTCAACGTAGCAACGTGAACCCCAGCGGGGGAGAGGGGCCACATCATTACGGTCACTGTGTGGGGATTTCAGCTGCTGGATTATAATGCACACAAACAGCACATCCTGAAACCAGAGCACACAGTGACAATGGAAACCTTTACAATCCAATTACATACAAATGATACTAACATTAAAACACAATTAGTGGAATTTGAACATGCTCTAAAAACATCACAGACCGTAACAGCACCATTCTATCCCTGCAATGGATGGATATATGGCCTCCCTGTGCCCGTGTTTGTCTCCAGTATGCACAGCAACAGGGACAGGAACTTGCTACATCCCTAGAAGGCTCTTTAAGAGCTCATGCATGTCTTTGCACTGGGCTACCGCTGTTGTACCAAAAAGTGTTCATTGTTGTTCCACTTCCGTGATTTCACTCTTTTCTGCCAGATCTCCATCCCCTGTTATGATTAACTGCTCCTTAGATCTCTGCAAGGTAAAGCTAGCTAGACCTAGATCTGTCCAATCGGAATTTTCTGTTGCACGACTAAATTACTTTTGAACGTACACATGTTTCACAAAACAAGCCACTGCACTATCTCATTTAATTCAGAGTTAATACACGACATACAACGTCCTGAATTGCTGCTCTTGTTTTTCAATATTCTACAATTTTAGGCTAGTGATGAAGTTATATCGTAAGGAGAGCGCATGCTCCAACCTTGCTTGGTCTATTTTGGTAGTTATCGCTATCATCGGTAGCTAGGTGCTTTTTTATAACAGTGTACTGTGTACATTTTCTCAACATCTCTGTTTGCCCAGCAACTACAGATGTGAATTAGCTTATAGCTAACTCTGGTAAAGCTAAGAAGCTGTGCACGGTCCACGTTAAATAATAAATGAATACATAAATAACATTAAATACCAACACTTCTCTGCTGTGCCTTAGTGCTATACTGCAGTCTCTAGCTGGAGGGATGTTGCGCAGAGTTAAGAGATTTTATCAATAAGAGATTTAGATTTTACTCACAAAACATACACATGTACAGCTCACAGCAAATTTATATATTCTAGTGATTGGCTTTTGTTTGATATCTAGTGTCGGCAATTTTTTTCCTATAAGTGAAATGCTCTGAGTGAATTCAAGCCGGGCTTTTATTGTGAAGGGTAGGCATGGAGGAAGTGGAGCTGGGGTAATGCCAATGTTGTTTAGTTTCATTCATATTTATTGATATACACCCGCCAAGTGTGAAGTAGATGAATGGTTGTCGAGATATTTAAAAGACGACACGCACACACACACACACACACACAGAAAGGGTCCTCTCTTCATAGTTAGATTATTCTAATCTACACTGGTTTTACAAGGATCGACTCTGATGCCATCCGAATCCCATTATAGCTTAAATCATCCACTCCAATGAATTCTTTTCTCCGATTTAGAGACCCGCACCAGCATTGGACATTTTACTGCCACTCTAACAGTCCCTGTAGGCTAAGCTTTATAAATAATGTATTGTATTGATGTTTTCCTTAAAGACTTATTATGATTAGAAAGGCTGCGCGCAGTAATCCCACTGCAGCTAATATCGTGGGACATTCAAACTGCAAAAAAAGCCCTGAGGGAGTCACAGACACAGAAACACAAGCGCACATTCTCACACAAAATAATGTTGGCATAGCCTTTATGTATTGACTTTCAACAAGCATAGACCACGAGAGCAGGGGGCCGTGGCCCGGGTATTTTATTGGAATCTGATATATTTTTATGAATAAAAGCCTGAATTGTGTGTTGTTTTTTTTTTTTTCTCAAAACTTGTAGTCTACTTTAAATGAGCCAAACCATAGTCCATCATCCACTCCCACCTGTCTCTGTGTGTGTGCTGACTGCTAATGATGATTATGATATTGGTTAGCAGGATGTGTTCTGGTTGCGGACTGGATGTTTGTTGTGTGCTACTGTTTCATCTGTACATGTATGTGTAAATCTGTGGTGTGTGAATGTTAGTGTCGGATCAGAGGGGTTAATCTGAGCATGTGTATTTCAAAAGGTGTGTGCCCTTAGATGTGGTATCCGCAGCCCCCTTCTGTTTAAGCTTTATGTATCTATAGAAAAAAAAGCCCAAACAACATTTGTAACGGTTTGATGTTGTTTCAGAACCATGGACAGCGCTGTTTACTGTGTATAGGTGCGGCGCTGTCCATAGTACAGAAACTTGCCTGATAATGGGGACACATCAGGGGACTGTGTGTGTGTGTGTGTGTGTGTGTGTGTGTGCGTGTGTGTGTGTGTGCGTGTGTGTGTGCGTGTGTGTGTGCGTGTGTGTGTCTTGCGTCTTGCTCCTGACTGGTATTTGAAATGCATGTGGTAGGCCAATCAGAGTTTGATGGTGGTGTTGTATTGGAAACGTTAGTGGAGAAAACACATGGCTAGATCTCTCTTTCTCTTGCTCGCTCACTCGCTCTGTGAGTGGGATCCCGGGCTCTGCTGCAGGTGGCGCTTCCTGTGCACTCTACAAAATAGAATCCTGCCGGCCCCTTTGCACAGTTCCATTCTTTTGGTAGTCAATTAACTGAGAAAGTAAAACCTTTTATTCACACTGGATTTGGCTGAATTTTGAAAGCTTTCTCAACCCGCAAAATCTATCTTTTTTACCTGGCCTCTAAGGGCTTCCGTAGGAAAGAATAGTTTTAAAATGGTATAAATGTGCTCAGTTCAAGAGGCCACAATGTCATGTGACCCGAGTGTGTGAAAACAAAAATGTTGGCAATAAAAGCGGATTGGCACTAATTTTTTCATGAGATAATTTTTTGGGCATTTTAGGACTTTAGGGCATTTTCATAGGACAGCTGAAGATGTGAAAGGGGAGAGAGGGGGAATCACATGCAGTAAAAGACCGCAGGACCTGTGGTGGCTGCAACAAGGATTTAGCCTTGTACATGGCAGTAATTTGATGCCAAATGGGGCTGATTGCCTATTGCAATTCAATTGGCAGAGAGGACTGTTGTCCGCATGTGCTCGCAGTTGGCACACATTAGTAGAAGTTCTGAGAGAATCTCTAAACGGGGAGTGAGCAGTGTAACAGCATGATGAGGTGAACAGATGTGTTCCCAGTCAGATTATCAATGGTGTGGAAAATATGAAATGGCACATTATGTCAAATATTTCTGTTTTGAATCTGTTCAAAGAAGTTGCCTCGCTACTTTTTTCCCACCTGACAACATCAGTGTAAATACAACAATGCATATAGGGTCCACAGTCTGAAAGCTTTAACCACCTGGAGAAATAGGATCTAATAAAACAAGAAAGTAACAAGTGGAACATGAAAGTTTGGAGAGAGAAAAAGAGCAAAACATGTGAAGTGGGGAAAATATATTTGGGATTCAAACCTAATTTGTATGAACTTTTGCAACTTATATGGAAACAAAGCCACCGTTTTGGCAAAACTATGCGTTAATTAAACCTAATTAACTTTTTCAAAATATTCAAGCGCTTTCTGACTGTGTGTAATATTTACCTCAGTATATTCCTACTTGGTTTGGTTAGAAGAAAAGGATAGTGTTCCCCCAAATCACTCAGTCTTAGTTGGAATTGAACCTGCAGCCGCTGCGACTAGCATAGAGCCTTTGTGTATGGGGCGCTCCAACACCCCCGACATGGCTGGTATAAGGATCAGCACCTCTAAATGTGAGGCCGTGGTTCTCAGCAGGAAGCTGATAAAGTGCCTACTCCGCAGTGTCCCACCTAAACCGAGACCAAGTCATCACCAAGACCAGAGTACATGGAGACCGAGACAAGACCAAGACCAGACTACTGCAAGTCCCACTGCAGGACACAATAAAAAGTGGAAAATCCTAACCATGGGCACGCCACCAAATGATCTAAAAGATCCACATTCCCAAACAAAAACACCCACAGAAAACACATTAAGGTTCTTCTTCATTCAGACATACAGAATATACACAGCTACTAAGTATTGCTAATATTAATTTTCTTTTAGATGTTGTTTTGGATATGAACTCCTTATGTTATGGTTTAGGTGGCCATATTTTATTACCAAAGAAATCTCTAAGACAGCCAAAGCTTCTTCATCTGTTACTTTCTTGGGAGTGTGTGTTAAGGGGGCCAGGAGAAGGGGGTTGGGGGTAACAAATTTCAAATTGGAAACTAGTGAAGTTATTATGAGTGAAGTTATTGGTCTTAAAAATTAAATCCTGAGTCCTCTGCGACCGAGACAAGACAGAGTAAAAATATGGATGATTCCGAGACCTTCAAAAAGTGGTCTTGAGACCGGTCTTAAGCCCAAGACCGATTTTGAGTCCTGCAAAACTGGTACTCCGGGTGGGTAAGGAGTCCTTAACCTAAGTGACTTCAAGTACCTCAGGGTCTTGTGGAGGGACAATGGCGCGGTAGTTTTGGCACTGGAAAACCTTGGGATCCCCCAGTCGGAGCTGGTTAACCCTTGTGGTGTCTTCACGTCAACCATGGAAAACGTTGCTATGGACGCAGGATTCCAACGTGACATTTTTGTCACTTTTTCAATGTTGTGGGTGTTCTTTTTGATGTTTCATGTTATTTGATATTTCTAATGTTGAAATTTTAAGCACTTATTTTGAAGGACCTTTTTTTTTTTTTAGGGTTACTTTGGCTCTGGAAAGGGAAATATGGGGTCCCCTGCTGGAGCTGCTGGAGCTGCTGGAGCTGCTTACCCCGCAACCCAACCCCGGATTAGCGGATGAAGATGGAGGGATGGATAGTTTTTTGGTGTGTAAACCTAACCAAACAGTGACCATTTCACAACTTAAATGGCATTTTTAAAACCGCAACCATTAGATTCTTTGGTATTATCTGTCACAACTAGGGACGCTAATTTATGAAACGCTTCTGTGGGTCCTGTTAGAGCATAGTAATAAACAACATATATGGTCGTATGGTGTGGAGGACTTGTTGCTTTTCGCATCAGCCTTGAACCTCACTCATTCTGCCCCAAATACTAAACTACAGTTATCCAACTTACTCCAACATTCTCAGTCTATGTGTGCATAATTTTGTATTGTATGTTACACATATTTGTGTGTGTATATATATATATATATATATATATATATATATATATATATATGTGTGTGTGTGTGTGTGTGTGTGTGTGTGTGTGTGTGTGTGTGTGTGCATATGTGTTGTTTCAATTCTCACTTCATGCAGTAGTTGATAATAATAATATTAATAATTTCCTAAATGAAAATAGTAACGCCAGCTTTAACAGTTGAAAGACCAGCTTTGAATGAGTGCTGAAATATTGGTCGAAGTGCAAATACAAAATTTGTTCAGTAGAAATGAAGCATTTCAGACTGTCTCCAACTTATTTGAGCTGTCAGGTCTAATTTATTTTGAGCGGCCTAAGGCTCAATCAGCTCAATGAGCTATTCTAATTTCACATGAAGATAGAGAAAAAGCCCAAAGCATGCGAATCTTAAAATGCAGCAAAGACACGGCAGAAGGCCGTGTGTGACTTCAAATGAAGCAATCACTCACATCGACTGATGTGTTTTTTTTTTTCCCACCTTCTTTCGGTGCAGCTGTTATCCAGACTAAAGTCCTTGTTTGAAAGGTTTAAAGATGTTTACTGAGAACTTCACGCTTGCAGTTTGCATACAGCCATGAAAATACAGAATATTTATGGCAAACTGGCAATATTGTGTCATTGTGTCATATTGTGTCAATATTACTCATTCTTTAAGATTTTGCCAAAGTGGTTCATGTCAATTCTACGGAAGAGGATTAGGGCCACTGGTGAAAAATTTATGTGAGTTCTGACTTTTTTCTCAGAATTCTGACTTTTTTCTCAGAATTCTGAGATTAAAGTCAGAATTCTGACTTTAATCTCAGAATTCTGACTTTTTTCTCAGAATTCTGACTTTAATCTCAGAATTCTGACTTTTTTCTCAGAATTCTGACTTTAATCTCAGAATTCTGACTTTTTTCTCAGAATTCTGACTTTAATCTCAGAATTCTGACTTTAATCTCAGAATTCTGAGATCCATCCATCTTCATCCGCTTATCCGGTATCGGGTCGCGGGGGCAGCAGCTCCAGTAGGGGACCCCAAACTTCCCTTTCCCGAGCCACATCAACCAGCTCCGACTGGGGGATCCCGAGGCGTTCCCAGGCCAGGTTGGAGATATAATCTCTCCACCTAGTCCTGGGTCTTCCCCGAGGCCTCCTCCCAGCTGGACGTGCCTGGAACACCTCCCTAGGGAGGCGCCCTGGAGGCATCCTTACCAGATGCCCGAACCACCTCAACTGGCTCCTTTCGACGCGAAGGAGCAGCGGCTCTACTCCGAGCTCCTCTCGGATGACTGAGCTTCTCACCCTATCTCTAAGGGAGACGCCAGCCACCCTCCTGAGGAAACCCATTTCGGCCGCTTGTACCCTGGACCTCGTTCTTTCGGTCATGACCCAGCCTTCATGACCATAGGTGAGGGTAGGAACGAAAATTGCCCGGTAGATCGAGAGCTTTGCCTTCTGGCTCAGCTCTCTTTTCGTTAACGGTGCGATAAACTGAATGTAATACCGCACCAGCTGCTCCGATTCTCCGACCAATCTCACGCTCCATGGTCCCCTCACTCGCGAACAAGACCCCAAGGTACTTAAACTCCTTCACTTGGGGTAAGGACTCACTCCCTACCCGAAGAAAGCACTCCATCGGTTTCCTGCTGAGAACCATGGCCTCAGATTTAGAGGTGCTGATCCTCATCCCAGCCGCTTCACACTCGGCTGCGAACCGATCCAGTGAGTGCTGGAGGTCACAGGCCGATGACGCCATCAAGACCACATCATCTGCAAAAAGCAGCGATGAGATCCCGAGCCCACCGAACTGCAACCTCCCCGCCCGACTACGCCTCGATATCCTGTCCATAAATATTACAAACAGGATTGGTGACAAAGCGCAGCCCTGGCGGAGGCCAACCCTCACCTGGAACGAGTCCGACTTACTGCCGAGAACCCGGACACAGCTCTCGCTTTGGTCATACAGAGATTGGATGGCCCTGAGAAGGGACCCCTCACCCCATACTCCCGCAGCACCTCCCACAATTTCTCCCGGGGACCCGGTCATACGCCTTCTCCAGATCCACAAAACACATGTAGACTGGTTGGGCATACTCCCAGGCCCTCCAAGATCCTTGCGAGAGTGAAGATCTGATCCGTTGTTCCACGGCCAGGACGGAATCCACATTGTTCCTCTTCAATCCGAGGTTCGACTATCGGCCGAACCCTCCTTTCCAGCACCTTGGAGTAGACTTTACCAGGAGGCTGAGAAGTGTGATACCCCTGTAATTGGCACACACCCTCTGGTCCCCCTTTTTGAATAGGGGAACCACCACCCCGGTCTGCCACTCCTTAGGCACCGTCCCAGACTTCCACGCAATGTTGAAGAGGCGTGTCAACCAAGACATCCCCTCCACACCCAGAGCTTTCAGCATTTCTGGACGGATCTCATCAATCCCTGGGGCTTTGCCGCTGTGGAGTTGTTTGACTACCTCAGCGACTTCCACCAGGGAAATTGACGACAATCCCCATCATCCTCCAGCTCTGCCTCTACCACAGAGGGCGTGTCGGCTGGATTTAGGAGTTCCTCAAAGTGCTCCTTCCACCGCTCTATTACCTCCCCAGTTGAGGTCAACAACGTCCCATCCTTACTGTATACAGCTTGGATGATTCCTCGCTTCCCCCTCCTAAGGTGGCGAACGGTTTTCCAGAAGCACCTTGGTGCCGACCGAAAGTCCTTCTCCATGTCTTCTCCGAACTTCTCCCACACCCGCTGCTTTGCCTCTGTCACGGCTGAGGCTGCAGCCCTTCGGCCCGTCGGTACCCTGCAACTGCCTCCGAGTCCTCCGGGATAACATATCCCGGAAAGACTCCTTCTTCAGTCGGACGGCTTCCTGACCACCGGTGTCCACCAGGGTGTTCGTGGGTTACCGCCCCTTGAGGCACCTAAGACCCTATGACCACAGCTCGCCGCCGCAGCTTCAGCAATGGAAACTTTGAACATTGTCCACTCAGGTTCAATGCCCCCAGCCTCCACAGGGATGCCCGAAAAGCTCCGCCGGAGGTGTGAGTTGAAAGTCCGTCGGACAGGGCCTCCTCCAGACGTTCCCAATTCACCCGCACTACCCGTTTGGGTTTACCAGGTCTGTCCAGAGTCTTCCCCACCCCTGACCCAACTCACCACCAGATGGTGATCAGTTGACAGCTCTGCCCCTCTCTTCACCCGAGTGTCCAAAACATACGGCCTCAGATCAGATGAAACGATTATAAAATCGATCATTGACCTTTGGCCTAGGGTGCTCTGGTACCACGTACACTTATGAGCATCCCTATGTTCGAACATGGTGTTTGTGATGGACAATCCGTGACTAGCACAGAAGTCCAACAACAGACAACCACTCTGGTTTAGATCAGGGAGGCCGTTCCTCCCAATCACGCCTCTCCAAGTATCTCCATCATCACCCACGTGTGCGTTGAAGTCCCCCAGCAGAACTATGGAGTCCCCTACTGGAGCCCCATACAGGACTCCATTCAAGGTCTCCAAGAAGGCCGAATACTCCGAACTCTTGTTTGGTGCATATGCACAAACAACAGTCAGAGTTTTCCCCCCCATCACCCGCAGGCGTAGGGAGGCGACCCTCTCGTCCACCGGGGTAAACTCCAACGCAGCGGCACTCAGCCGGGGACTTGTGAGTATCCCCACACCCGCCCGGCGCCTCACACCATGGGCAACTCCAGAGTAGGACAGAGTCCAACCCCTATCCAGGAGTACGGTTCCAGAACCGAGACTGTGCGTAGAGGTAAGCCCCACCAGATCTAACTGGTAGCGCTCCACCTCCCTGAGATTAAAGTCAGAATTCTGACTTTAAAGTCAGAAGTATGGGTACCTGTAAGGGACAAACGAGAGGGAGTAACTTTGTATGATGTAGCCGGAGAACCACACACTGAACATGTCGGATTTAAGTGAATTTTTGCGTTGTCGAGGGGTCCCAGATGAAGCAATTTCATTACTGGAAGAACAAAAGGTGAGTAAGAAAGAACTATACTTTGGTGTGGTGCCTGTTTTTTGTAAAAACTACGGAAATGCTGCGGATATGAAATGCACACACAAGTTAGCTAGCAACGTTGGCACGCTTTTAAGCTACTGTATTTTCCTGACGTCCAGTGTCCGTTGATGAGACACTCGTTTTTTAGTGTTTTGTAAAGTAGATAGACGGCCTCTGTGATAATTTGGCTTCCTGAGCGGTCTACACCGAAGGATTCCTGAAAACAAACTGATCACCTAGCTAACGTTAATATGAGCAACACATTGGCTGTAACAGTTGAGCACATAGCAGGCGGCACACCAGCTGCAAACGTTAGCTAGATTATTCCAGACACGGATTTATTGTGCACAAAGGCATTATCGGGAGGAGTCAATATATGGTGTGATGCCTGGTGTTTCTAAAAACTACGGAAATGCTGCAGATATGAAATGCACACACTAGTTAGCTAGCAACGTTAGCATGTTTTTATGAAACTGTGTTTCTAACGTCCAGTGTCCGTTGATGGGACACTCGTTTTTTAGTGTTTTGTAAAGTATATATAAAGTAGATTTATTGTTCACAAAGGCATTATCGGGAGGAAAATTAATATACGCTCATAAAAAGTAACGTTAGCGCCTGATTAAAACTAACCAGCCAGTGAACATAACAGCGTGAGACTTAGCACTTGTTCTCTTCAGTTTGTCATTATATATTTGCTATGCTTCATAAGTAAATGCGCGTTAACATGATGAGGGCCAGTGCCGATTTGTTCCTGGTGATAAGACCGAGATGTCGGCGATGGGTCCCTACGCCGACTCGTCCCCAGCTAACAGGGTTTTCGATGTTGATGCTTAGATTGTATAAAAAAGTGGCTAAAGTCAATAAACACCTCAAACTATTTCTAACGTTACGTACAAACACTTTAGAAACGAGTATGCCACACATCTGGGATTCTCACAAGTTAATTCATCCACCAATTAAATTGGGCCGTGGACAAATAGAAGTTAAATTAAGCACATAAAGGAGTATGACAAGGAGTGTACAAAGTTACTAGCAGACTTTGTATGATTTCAAGTTTATATAAATATATGCACAGGTATTTTACTCAGAATACATTAAACTGCCAGTTTGCTTTTAAACCATGGTATTTAAAATTATTGAGCTTCATTCCTCCCAATTCCCCAAGATCTGGTAAATCATGTCTAGTTGTCAAAATTTTCAGTTGGATTGACACAAGCCTACTTTGAAAAGGGTAGATTTTTTTTAGGCTTAACCTTATTATTTATGCAATGTGCACCTTGGAGATAATTGTCTTTTTTTCTTCCTTCTTCTGTGCAGATTGACAGTGACGTCATCGGGCTCATGGATGATGCAGCGCTGGCAAATTACATCCCCTCCTATGGAGACCGAATCGCCCTCTTCAATTACTGTTAATAGGATTTGATCAGTTTTGCTGCTCACAACAATGCCTGCAATGTCGGATTTGGATGAATATATCAAACTCTACTTCAGACTTTCTTTCAGTAACAAAGAAATACTTGCAATTTTAGCACACAACAATCAAAAAGTAATAAGTGTCCGGACTTTAAAGAGAATTTGTAGAAGACTTGGTCTGTTCAGAAGGAAGAACCAGTCTGACTTGGATGAAGTGCTGGCTTTTGTTCAACATGAGATCATGACCAATGGACAGATGCAGGGTTACCGTTGGCTACACCTTCGTGCAGTTCAACAGGGATTTGTTGTATCACAAGATACCATCAGACGCATCATCAAATTAGTTGATCCACAAGGTGTGGAATTAAGACGAGCCAGACGCTTGAGAAGACGCCAATACAGCTGCAGAGGGCCAAATGCGCTTTGGCATATGGATGGCTATGATAAGTTAAAACCCTATGGCATTGCCATCAATGGCTGTATAGATGGCTTTAGTCTCTATGTATTATGGATGGAGGCCTATACTACTAACAGCGATCCTAAAGTAGTTGCAAGTTACTTCATCAAAACAGTTTCAAGCATAGGGGGTTGTCCAGAGAGGATTCGTGCAGACAGGGGAACAGAAAATGGTTGTGTAGAAGAAATGCAGATATTTTTGCGGCGCAACCACCCAGACAGTTTTGCAGGGGAGAAAAGTTTCCTTTATAGAAGAAGCACAGCAAACCAGCGCATTGAGGGATGGTGGGGTACCCTCCGCAAACAAAGTGCACAGTTCTGGATGAACTTATTTCAAACCTTTCAGGATGATGGCCACTTCACAGGAGACTTTTTGGACAAAAGTCTCATCCAATTCTGTTTCCTTAATCTTGTTCAGGTAATAATCTTTCCTCACCTTCGGAAATGAGTCAGTAATAAATGAAGCATAGTAATAATAATAACGGTTACATCGGTTACAACCCTGTTTGCAGGCTTTGGTCAGCTTCACTTTTTGAACTCTCACTTAAGGGGCTCACCATGTAGGCCCAAAAATAGTGCCACGACCCTGCAACATCAAGTCACAGACAAGAGTTGTAACCGTATTGTTTAGATAAGAACCTCCTGGAAATATAAAAATAAATTCAATCATCAAGCGCAGCTACCAGTGATTTGCAGTGTTTTTGTTCACACAGAAGGCTATTTTACATTAAAACATCTTGCTTATTTTGCATTTAATGAAATACTGTAACATAACTATGATAGGAATGTTCCATTAGTGTGACTATGACAAATGATTGATCAGTTACAGTTTCATACAGATTAGTTTGTTTTAAACAGTGATACTGTAGTAATGTAGCCCACAGTAAATTTTTCACTGGAACTTTTGCCAACCTGAGAACTGTCTTAATGTCTATAATGTTACCTTTATGCACACCTAAGGACATTTTAGTCTTTTGCCTGTTTTCGTTATTGATTATTTAGGATGTTTTTTTTTCTTTTCTTTTTTTCTGAATGGCAAATAAGTCCTATACATAAGTAGAAATAAAATGCCATAAAAATGCGAAGGAAGAAATGTGTATTCATAGCTGATGTAAAACTCACGATACCCTGTTAAGATACACTTACTGAGCTTTTATTTTGAGAAACTAGACCCTTCCTAGTTTTGTGTTCATGTACAGTGAACATTCAAGACTTTCATTCAGAGCCTCCTGTTAGGATACAGTTACTGTATGCACTGACAAAGTATTCATGAAGTATTACGGTATCAGTGCAGCATTGCTCTGTGTGCCCATGCTGTGTGGTGAAATTGCCATTCTCTTACTGCTTAGTTTTACAGTGATTAGTTGGGCATGCTGTATCTGTTCACTGTTGACTTAGCTGATGAAATGCAAAAAACCTAGGTTTCAGTTTAGGCAGCAGTTGCATAGTTTAAGACCAACTATATCATGTTTGTATTCTGTATTCACTGTTTGTTTCTCTGCAGGATGAACTTGATGAAGTTGTCAACACATATTTTGCCGTATATACTCAGTAAGGCTAAATTGACTATGTTTGCTGATGATACTACTCTTTATTATGCAGCCCCTACATGTTTAGAGATTAATCAGGTTCTGTCTAGTGAGATTAGCAAACTGTATAATTGGATCAAAACAAATAAACTTGTCCTAAATATTTCAAAAACTGTGAGTATAATATTCGGTTCTAAGTATAGATTATCTGATAATCCCAAAATTGATATACACGTAAATGGTCAAAATGTACAGCAAGTAAAAAAGGTGAAGCTTTTGGGACTTTGGCTTGATTCCACATTGTCATGGTCGGATCATATTAATAGTGTTGTTACTAAAATGGGTAGAGCGGTGGCAGTTGTTCGTAAATGTGCACAGCTTTTAAAATTACAGTTGTTTAGGCGTGTTGTTTGTTCATTGGTTCTGTGTCATTTGGATTATTGTTCTGTTGTATGGTCTGCGGCATCAGGCAGTCATTTAAAAAAATTACAAGTTGCACAAAATAAGGCCGCAAGACTGGTTCTTGGTTGTTCTTCGAGAACTAGAGTTGCAGAGATGCATGAACGTCTTGCTTGGTTGGAGGTCAAGCATAGACTATCTGTTAATTTGTTAGTACATTTTCATGGAATTATTAATACTGGGATTCCTAAATTTCTTCATGATAATATAACTTATTGCTCAGATATGCATTCACATTATACAAGAGGGGTGAATAGTCGACAGATTTCTTTACCACTACCTAAATCTGACTGTATGAAGAGGACTGTGTTTTATAGGTCAGTTGTATATTGGAACAATCTTCCAGTTGGGATTCGGGACAACGAGGGAAAAAAGGGTTTTAAAAAAAGACTTAGACTACATTTGTTTTCGATATCATAATATTATCTGGATTGGTTGAGTGAGGTTGTATCATGTGCTATATTATTCTCTATTATATTTAGTTTGTTAGTATTTTTTGCATTGTCAATTTTGTTTGTGAATTTATATATGATACATTTGTGAGTAATTTTGGTTGTATTTATTGTCTTTTGGATGTATTGTTTGGACCCCAGGAAGACTAGCTGTCGTCTTGGCGTCAGCTAATGGGGATCCTTTTAAAATAAACAAATAAATAAACATGGAATTCACACAAAATCAGACACGATCAAGTGATGATGTGGCGTCGGGTCGGCCATTTGTGATGTACTCATTCCCAGAGTTGCATAGTGCTGAGGATAGACTGAAACCATTTGCCATGGAGGAAGTTACTTTGTGTATGGAAGAGTGTACTCCTAAAGGCCAGTTTCCGTGTAACGAAACTGTTTTTGAACTGTGTTGTCTCCTAATGGAGGAGAAAGGATGGGATGCTCCAGCAGATCCACTTGCTGCAGCTGATCTGTACATCATGTTAAGAGAGGAAATACAGAAAATGATTTGATCTGTTTTAGATGAATGGATATTGGATGCAAAACAAAATGCCAACTTTTAACAGATGAAATTAGAAAACTACAATTCAAGACCCTTGATAAAAATACCACAATTGTTGTTAGAGCGCTGCTCATGAGTATAGGAACCTCTGCTTAAGTTGAATAAAAAGAGGAATAAAAAAAATAAATAATCTTTTGGAAATTGATCTTATTGCCTTAATTAAAGAATGAGGAAAAATCCAACCACACAGGACACCAATTTTCTTTGTGAATGAATAATGTATCGTAAATAAATAAATGTTCTTCCTTAAAATACAGGGGGCATGAGTATACACATGCTAAATTCCCATAGAGGCAGACATACAGTATGTTTATTTTTAAAGGCCAGTTATTTCATGGATCAGGATACTATGGATCCCGATAAAGATCCCTTGGCCTTTGGAATTAAAATATTCCCCCCCCACACACATCATCACATAACCATTAGGTACTTCCCATAAAATCATCTGTCAATGCAAATCTGACCACTAATAGGCTAACTGAAATAAAACCAGGCCAATCTCATGGTAAAGGGTATGTGATGATATGGGGTAAGTTTAATTCCAAAGGCCAAGAGAACTTTATCAGGATGCATAGTATCCTGTATTTAGGATAATTTAAAATTGGTATCCTTAAAGGTTGGATTTTACCCCATTTTTTAATTAAGGCATTAAGATCAGTTTCCAAAAGATGCTTTTTTTTTAACTTAAGCAGGGGTTCCTATACTCATGAGCAGCACTGTACATTTTTATTTTAAAAAAGTAATTAGTTTGTTTTTTTTCTGCAAAAAATGGGGATAAATTAAAATGTTAGGTACTATACTATATGCAGTGAGGACAACTGAGGTATAAACTGGGTTCTAGAGCTTATAAACAGTGCAAGAACGTAAGATGGTTTAAAACAACCCACCATGGTGTTGTATGTATATTTTATTTTGCCAAATATGTATAAAAAATATAGGCCTTGCTATTTCATGTGTTCCTAAGAAATGTTTGAGCCCCAGCAATACCATGTATTTCTCTGATCATTGTGCATCTACTATTAAAACTTTCAGCATAACTGTTTTAGGTTTTGTGTAAGATCAGCTCTTTCTAGGTAAATTGCTAGCTGTTTAATTGTGCCTAGTTGACACCTTGCACTGGTTGACTTATTTTTAATCCTCAGTGAATGATTTTTCACACTTGTGTCAAATATGAATGACTATAAAACACTGTAATAGTCCTCAACTGTATTTTAAACCTCATTTACCCCATCACTTTCACCAATATGGACAGAGGTTCAACATTCAAATGAATACCTCAATACAAATGTGAAAAAGTAACATTTTATTAACATTAAAACTTTATATTAAACATTTTATTTTTAATAAGATGGTTAAATCTCATAACCTGGTCTGTAAAGTGCATATAACCAGAATGACTTGACTTTTTAAACCAACATTTGATTATTAAAAGTAACATTTAACTTGTTTACAGTAAAGAGGCTTTAAAATAAATCTTAACTAAAGCGATGGTCACAAGCTAAAAGTGCATGAACACCACATAACCAATTCTACATAACAAATGCAGTATATGAAGCATACAATTTTAAATTGATGCTTTAAAAAATAAAATATAGCCTCTATCGATGCATCTTCTACAACAGTAACCTAATGTAAAAGATCATTAACACTTCAGGTCAACATTGGCTATTCAACCAACCAGGATCTTACTTCCAAAGTTATATCATAAAATCAAAATCATACATGTAGTTTAGAATTAAGGTGAAGTGTTAATGCTTATGAAAACCTACAAAGCTATATGCCAGACTTTCTTTTAGTAACAAAGAAATACCTTCTTGTATTGGATTATAATGAGAACCAGAGAATTTGGAACATGGATTCCTATAAAACTGCAGCACTTTGGCATTGCTAGTATCAAATGTGTTGATCCACAAGGTAATGTATGAACGCACAATTATCAGACTGCACTGTATAGTGCGTGCGCAATATTAAACAGTAAATGTATCCAAATTAAAAGCCATCAGTTTGGCTGCTCAGAAAAATTCTTGCAATGTTGGATTTGGATGACAAACTCTTTCAGTAACAAAGTAATATTTGCAATTGTAATAAGTAAACTTTAGGCAATTTGTATCAGACATTGTCTGTTAAGAAGGAATTAACATTCCAACATGACATCACAAAATACCATTAAATAGGTTGATTAACAAGGCGTGGTATTGAGACAATATGACATCCAAGAAAACATACACATACAGACTTGCTTTCACTAACTAGGAAGTGGTATTTTAAAGATAATCAGCAAGTATTTCAACTTTAAAGACCTGAATTCAATTGAATCCAGCAAAGACATAAAATGCAACATTTTGCAAACATGGCTAGTGCAAAACCCATGGGTAAAATTGCACAGACTGGGAAATTAACAATAGTGTTGAAAAACTGCCAGCCTGACTTTTAGATTATGTATGGTTGTAATTAGTTCAGACTTAAATAAAAATGGTCTAGATGAACTAGTCTGACTAGAACAATGCGCTTGCTGGTCCAACATGACATTCTAGCCAATAGTCAGATGTAGCTTGGCTACACTTTTGGCTGAAATTAAATGGTTGTTTACACACAATTTTCACATGGGTCATTATTTTACAACTTATAAAAAAATCCTATAGCTGATATAATTGACTGGATAAAGCAGTGATGAAGCATGCCACAGTTGTTGCTGTTGTTGGAATGTAATCCTTAACCTCAATTAAACAAACAAAACATGTTTCTGTCCAGCATTAAGGTTTGTGGTGTACAGCTGGATTACTTGATCTGGTGTAGATGATTCTGGCTTTGGTAATGGTCAGTATGACAGTTTGTTGTGGTATGTAAATGCACCACCAAAACACATGAAACTAAGGATTATATAGTTTTTGTAACAAAAGCTGGGCTTCCTTCTGCACAGCTAGAATAAGCTGTCTCTGACTATTACGGGTCATGCTGAAGTGCTTATTATATAGTATGTCCTAAGTATTTATTGCTCACACTTCCAAGCATATTTATCCTTGAAATCCTGCATTAGTTCAAATGTGAAAAGTCTTTACAATGGCATGTTGTCGGATTGGTTTTGTCAATTTTAAACAATGTCCATTACCCAGACATTGCTTTCAAGAACTGCATTAAATTCTGTGCGAAAGTCTGGGAAGTTCTCATAGCTGTCAGCTATATGCAGAATCTTCCCACATGTGTGCCCAACTGGTCTTCTTGTGAACTCTGTCATTTCTTCAAATTCCACATAGATGCTGTCTGTAACTATGAGATCAGATCCAGTGCAGAAACGCAGGAATTTCTGAAGTTTACTTTCATCTAGCTCTCGGATGAATCTTTTCAGATGATTTATGACTTCCTTCTGTTTTGTTGTCAAATCAACGTCAAATTTCAGCAGCTTGCAGACCTTTTTTGTGGTTGGTTGCAGGTCAGAGAACAACTTGGTCAGTGCTTCTGGACTGAGAGAGAGATGATGATGATGGGTGATCTCCCTCCAGCAGTCAATAACAAACATGGGTTTTTGGACAAGTTCTTTATGTGATATTTCATCAACTATTGTAGGAAGAGTCTCCGCTGTGATTCTCCTTCTACAGTCATAGCTGTCTAGAACTTCCACAAGATCATCAGAGTCAACTGCCGACAAATTACTCATCGCTTGCATCAAAACCTCACGTTCTTGGTTGCTCACAAACTGCAGAAAATGTGCTTTAAGATCACTATACACACTGTTGAAAAGCACCTGTTCAAGGAATGGTAGTGCAAGTTTGTTTGGCAAATATTGACAATCTTGGTAACCTTTCACAAGGATTCTGCCAATTGCCTTCCATGTTTCAGCAGGGAAGTCATGACGAATGAAGGGCACTTTAACTGTTGTACCAAGTGTACATCGATCATAGAATTCCTGCCAGAAGCAGCTGAGAACATCTCTCAATACCCCAGATCCACTACCTGCTTCTTCTTTGTTGTCTGGAAGTATGCGTCTCACATTCAGTGCTTTGTTCAAAATCTCTTCATCTGAGAAAGCTGTTATCATGTCATTTAAAGTGTTAGCATGATGTATGGTGATCATTATTACATCCTCTGCTGGAGCTGGACTGGTAAGGATAGGAAAACTCTCATAGATCAACGTGTCCTCTGTGTCTTCTTCAGTGCCGTAAATGGGACCAAAGGTAATTTCAGAGTCCACAGACACATTTAAGGAAGACCGGACTCTATCAAAACCAAGCATGACCTCTCCCACTTGTAGTTCTGCCTTATTGATTTCATTGCCACTGTGTGCAGAGACAAGAATGACTTCAGATGTCTCACTGGCATCATCTTCAAGATCTTTTGGCTTTGTTGCAATGTAAAAGCGCAACATTGTGAGCCTTGCAGTCTCATACATAGTGCCAATGGACAGGCAAGTATCAACAGTAAGGTGGTTCTGTTTGAAGTCCCACACCTCAAACTCAAAATCTGATTCTGGTCCTTTAGGAGATATTCCATCAGGGAAAAAAAGGTTCTTTCCTTCATGAAGGATGTCTTTTAATCCAGCATTAACTGCCAATTGAATTTTTCTGGTGCCACCTCCCTGCTTTGCCCTCACCTGTTTGGCTATGTGACCGTCACTGTGAATCCATCCTATCTCTACATTTCGTGTTGTTTTTAGCTTCTTTGTCTGTACTGGTCTTGTGTCAGCATGTGATATGTTTTCCTTGGTGCCTTCCTTTCTGACTTTCATTTTCTCACGGAGTTTTTCTAAAAGCCCTTGTTTTCGCTTTGACATGGGCTTTTTACTTTTGCAGTAATTGAAGAGGGCGATTCGGTCTCCATAGGAGGGGATGTAATTTGCCAGCGCTGCATCATCCATGAGCCCGATGACGTCACTGTCAATCTGCACAGAAGAAGGAAGAAAAAAAGACAATTATCTCCAAAGTGCACATTGCATAAATAATAAGGTTAAGCCTAAAAAAAATCTACCCTTTTCAAAGTAGGCTTGTGTCAATCCAACTGAAAATCTTGACAACTAGACATGATTTACCAGATCTTGGGGAATTGGGAGGAATGAAGCTCAATAATTTTAAATACCATGGTTTAAAAGCAAACTGGCAGTTTAATGTATTCTGAGTAAAATACCTGTGCATATATTTATATAAACTTGAAATCATACAAAGTCTGCTAGTAACTTTGTACACTCCTTGTCATACTCCTTTATGTGCTTAATTTAACTTCTATTTGTCCACGGCCCAATTTAATTGGTGGATGAATTAACTTGTGAGAATCCCAGATGTGTGGCATACTCGTTTCTAAAGTGTTTGTACGTAACGTTAGAAATAGTTTGAGGTGTTTATTGACTTTAGCCACTTTTTTATACAATCTAAGCATCAACATCGAAAACCCTGTTAGCTGGGGACGAGTCGGCGTAGGAACCCATCGCCGACATCTCGGTCTTATCACCAGGAACAAATCGGCACTGGCCCTCATCATGTTAACGCGCATTTACTTATGAAGCATAGCAAATATATAATGACAAACTGAAGAGAACAAGTGCTAAGTCTCACGCTGTTATGTTCACTGGCTGGTTAGTTTTAATCAGGCGCTAACGTTACTTTTTATGAGCGTATAATAATTTTCCTCCCGATAATGCCTTTGTGAACAATAAATCTACTTTATATATACTTTACAAAACACTAAAAAACGAGTGTCCCATCAACGGACACTGGACGTTAGAAACACAGTTTCATAAAAACATGCTAACGTTGCTAGCTAACTAGTGTGTGCATTTCATATCTGCAGCATTTCCGTAGTTTTTAGAAACACCAGGCATCACACCATATATTGACTCCCTCCCGATAATGCCTTTGTGCACAATAAATCCGTGTCTGGAATAATCTAGCTAACGTTTGCAGCTGGTGTGCCGCCTGCTATGTGCTCAACTGTTACAGCCAATGTGTTGCTCATATTAACGTTAGCTAGGTGATCAGTTTGTTTTCAGGAATCCTTCGGTGTAGACCGCTCAGGAAGCCAAATTATCACAGAGGCCGTCTATCTACTTTACAAAACACTAAAAAACGAGTGTCTCATCAACGGACACTGGACGTCAGGAAAATACAGTAGCTTAAAAGCGTGCCAATGTTGCTAGCTAACTTGTGTGTGCATTTCATATCCGCAGCATTTCCGTAGTTTTTACAAAAAACAGGCACCACACCAAAGTATAGTTCTTTCTTACTCACCTTTTGTTCTTCCAGTAATGAAATTGCTTCATCTGGGACCCCTCGACAACGCAAAAATTCACTTAAATCCGACATGTTCAGTGTGTGGTTCTCCGGCTACATCATACAAAGTTACTCCCTCTCGTTTGTCCCTTACAGGTACCCATACTTCTGACTTTAAAGTCAGAATTCTGACTTTAATCTCAGAATTCTGAGAATAAAGTCAGAATTCTGAGATTAAAGTCAGAATTCTGAGAAAAAAGTCAGAATTCTGAGATTAAAGTCAGAATTCTGAGAATAAAGTCAGAATTCTGAGATTAAAGTCAGAATTCTGAGAAAAAAGTCAGAATTCTGAGATTAAAGTCAGAATTCTGAGAAAAGTCAGAATTCTGACTTTAATCTCAGAATTCTGAGAAAAAAGTCAGAATTCTGAGAAAAAAGTCAGAACTCACATAAATTTTTCACCAGTGGCCCTAATCCTCTTCCGTACAATTCTCTGCTGTATCATATCACATTACTTTGCATACTTGTACGCAGAATTACGTAAAAATACACTTTGCCAAAGATGACCAATGACCCCCAATAACCTGAAATTGTATTCATTGTATTCAATTCAATTCAATTAAATTTTATTTATAGTATCAATTCATAACAAGAGTTATATCGAGACACTTTACAGATAGAGTAGGTCTAGACCAGATAGAGTAGACTACACTCCAGAATTTACAAGGACCCAACAGTTCTAGTAGTTTTCTCCAGAGCAAGCAACAGTGCAACAGTGGCGAGGAAAAACTTCCTTTTAGGCAGAAACCTCGGACAGACCCAGGCTCTTGGTAGGCGGTGTCTGACAGCTGGTTTCATGGTGGGAAAATACATACAACTCTGCTGGATAAGTCCCGTATGATTCATCAGAAACCATCAAGAGCCAGGACCATGGGACAATGACATCATCAGGCTATTGATTGGCTCCACAGAGGCCCCTGTCACAGAATCACTTGATTTAGGGGCCAATGACTTATTTTTAGTGTCACAGCAACTTTCAACATTAAGCAATAAAATAGCCCAACCCAGCAGAATGAAACCCCAGGACGATGGAAGTTACATTGAATGAAAAATGATAGTTTCTCAAGGACGATGATTCGGAGTGAAACTTGTCCACCTTGCTGGTGGCGCTTGAAAGGATATTCAGTGGTTATAAGTGGGTGTGAATCCCAGCTCTGACAACACTGCCGTGATATTATTCGTTGGCTTCACAGGGGCTGTAGGTGACGCTTCAGGCTGTCTACACGTTGAATCAAACAAGGGGGACGAAACATTGTACGAGGAGGACACAATAATGATATCAGTGCTATTCCACTGTATGGCTCACTGAGGAAAATTCTGGATATGCTAGGATGATTGAGCTATTCCCATTACATCTTGAAACGTAGTCTCTAACACACACATACACACTCAATCAAAAGCCTAGAATCCCCTTTTTACATTCCCTGAGAAAGATTAGAATTATTTCTATAGTCACTTATTAGATAGAGTTTCAATTATAATTTCTAGAGTCTACCATACTTTGATAGGCAGTTACTACACAGCTTTCTCATTCTTGGTAGGGGGTTGATTAATCATGGTTTGGGGGGTGGGAGCTGCACGCACCTCGGGGTCACTCACTGCATTAGAGTGAAGAAAACACCAGTCACATTGCTTGAGACACTTTGAATGTAGAAACCCTCAGCAAGCAATGTATGTGCAGCAGGCTAAATCATACCCTGTACTCCTTCCCTCCACATCTGCAGTCCTGTTCCAATTCCTGCCCTTCAGGTTCGGTGGCAAAACCTCCACTCTCAAAGCTACCCTAGACATGAGCGTAGTTTTAAAAAGAATGTCCCAATATCCCGATTTGACAGCTGTCATATTGGGATGTGTGTTTATGAAACAAGTCTAATATAGATTTCAGAACTCACCCGGAGCTTGTTATTTTGGTTCTTTTTCTTTCATTCAGATTCAGATCTTTGTGTGTGTTGACTTGTATTTCCATTCTTATGTAATCAGCTAATTCACCCAAAATTCATTTCAGTCAAAATATACACATTGGACTTCCGCTATCCAACCACTGTTGGGGATTGTCAGCTTTCAGCTGTTGGGTCTCATAAAGTTGTGGGCCAGCTTTACAAAATATGAAATGTTTTGCTTCATTTGTCCTTTGGCATTAAGCAATGACAGACATTGCACCATGTGATTTTTAAGTACAAAAGTTTCACGCTGTTACCTCATGCTGCTTTTGGGGCCACAACAGGCAGAGATGCCTAGTTTAGCTCCAACTCCCCCTGAGGAGTGCAGGATTTCTGGCAGACCAAATGGTCATCTTAAATGCAGTTATCAGTTGCTTTACTGCTCTGTCTTATTTCCTGGCTGTAAATTGCCCATTAATATTCATTATCCTCTCTCATAATGTATATCATCTGTTCATTCAGCCGTCTTTCTGTCAATATGTCTGCTTATCACATGCACCTTTAATCCTCCATCCATTACTAAGCTCTGTTTTGTCAAGGCATCACATTTATAATAATGTGTATGAAACATTAGTAGCATCAACATGTTGACCGTGAAAACTAACACCTGGGCCTTTCCAAAGCATTCCAGGGTTAAGATTATACAAGGATTATGACCTTTTTTATAAAAAAATTTCTTAGACCCCAGAGGACCTGTTAACATCGACCGCTGATTACATAACTTATGTGAGTTCTGACGTGTTACATAACAAATATATTAACACAAAAGTTCAAAAGATTTGTCAATATGCTGTACATTGTTTGATTGGTAAAATTCTCTCCAATCCAATCATTCAGTTCATTTTACTGAAATCAAAAGAGGCATTATTCATAATCTTAGTGCTCATACTATTGACAAAATGCCATACACAATCAATCAATCAATCAATCAATCAATAAATACATTAGTTAAAATACCACATGTTTACCTGTGTGTACCAATTAGCCATTTTCATTGCAATGTGTAACAAGATCTAAAACAAGGATGGATCCCACTTTAGGTTATGGTACGGGTTTGTTGTAATTAGTTACAAATCACCTCACAAGAAAGTCTAAGATTAAATGGTTATATAACGATGGACGATGGACTTCCCTTTAGATTACCTTGACCTTTCTGGTCTAATATGTCCACAATTACCATTAATAATGATGTAACTGGGAAATACAGATACAATGTCCTGGCAGTTTTCATGTTACTGTGGTCGGAAAGTGGCATTATTACACGGCTTGGTAACAGACCGTTGCTAAGAAAAACACACCATTGCCATGCAGAGCAGAGCAACGCCATGTACGCAGTTCTGATCTCTCTAGTGGACAGTTATCAATCCGCTGAATAAGTTCCATTAATTCATCAGCTGTGGCAAGAAGTGGAGAAAAGTGGAGCAACTCCTATTGCTACGCAGTAACTTTAGCAGTAGGAACAATAACGTTAATCAATAACATCTTGTTTATAGGTGTATCAATCGCAGCGGCTGTGCATGAAGGAAATTAAATGAATGAGGACAGAAACGTCGACATAAATATACCCAAAGAAGTCCCATTCAGCTTGTCTCACTTCACAGTCAACGGAAATGTTTAATGTGAATTAGAGCAGCCGATTGCTCGCTAGCTCACTGCAACGCTTCACCTAACAGAACAGCAGCTGGGTGAAGGAATTTGTCCACCTAGCTAGCGATAGCAGTGCAACAGCCCATAATAGGCCGATTATACGGCTACTATCACAGCTCGTAATGGGGGTGAAATGTGTGCCGGATCCTGGCTTTTTACCAGGAATGTATTTGCTGCAAACAGCTGGCTATAAAGTAAAGCAGAAGTAGTGGAACGCATTACAATTCAGAGACAGTAATATTGTAATATAACCAATTACTCTCAAATGACAGTAACTAGTAATTTATAATGTATTGCATTTTGGAAGTAACTTGCCCAACACTGCTTAACGGTAGTTTTCTTCCAATAAGCAACAAATGACACATACCCCCAGAGACTCAAAGCGTATGCATAAATGGCATTTGGGCGTAAATGGGTTTTCTATAAATAACATCACCTTTAAATTGATGAAATATGCTGATGACATGGCCTTAGTAGGCCTCTTGGTAAGGCTATCTAGCACACATTAAGGCCCTTGAAGCATTGTGCAATGATAGCGAGCTAGAGATTAATGTGGCAAAGACAAATGAGTTACTCTTTTGCAAAAAACAAGACACAACAACAGAGCCAGTTTTACTAAACAGCCTAGCAGGGAAAGTTTAAGTACCTAGGACCTCAACCATCTGAGTTTTTTTTAGATAACACAGACTATGTTCATAAGAAATGCTCACAACGACTCAGTTTAATTTGGTATAACAGTGACTAATTATAGTATATTTTGGGTTTAATATAGCAGTTTCTAATAACAGTATGGTGTCTAACACTGTCTAACATTACTGTAATCAGAGTCTAGTTTTTGTCTAGTCTTTTTTTTATTTGATACAAAGTAAAACTTACTACCTCCTAATAATTAACTAATTACAGCATAACTTGGTGGTGTCTAATTAGGATATTCACTCTCTAGTTGAGGCCACATGTTTTAAAAATAGTCTTATTACGTCATATTAATGTACCGTAAAATAGAGTGGGACCGAAAATGATTGTGTCATCATTTTTATTCCTCAATGTTTATGGTGTTGGAAAGAGATGAATCCAAGAGATCAATCCAAGGTAAAGGTTTGTCCTCTCTATTTAGCTGACACTCTTTTTTGTATTAGGTACAAAATGTATACATGTGTCAAAAGTGTATTGGCTTGCCATTTACCTTGGAAGCAGGAATATAATGTAGGTTGGCTCAACCTTTAATGTAAAGAATTAAGCTGGCAGGGATAAACATTAGTATGCAGCTTTTTGGACAGATCCTACCTTAAATGTCCCAAGGACCATTTTATCCACAGTGACAACAGTTGCAATGAAAACGTTTGTGGAACTGATACTCTACAAGGTAATGAGGGAAAGGCAATTGCAGTTGGCTCAGGTCTGTCAATGCTCTGAATTGGGTATTCATGGTGTAGGTCTGACACACGAAGGCAACATGAATACCCACTATCGACGAGTTTACATCTTGAGTATGTTACCCCTTTAAGTATATACACAGAAAAATATACATTTCCACACTGACACTCAGTATCACATATGCAGCAAAAATCTCAGCTTGTCTTCTACACCTTATTGAAGCTACATGATGCTTATACCATGTCAAACATTCAAATCCAAGATGCCATGTTTTTAAGGCTGCATCATTACATCAAATGGAAATCATCTAGATGTCTTGTGCATTTTTTTTTAGATGTCTCCGTCATCATTCTGTCTGACACATCTGGTATCTTTTTGAAGTTTGAGATCACCACTAGAATTTAAAATCAAATCTGTGACTTTGAGTAAAACTTGCCCAAAACTTGAATAGAACAGCACAACATACAACATGATAAACATGGAGCCACAGGTCAATCTTTAAAATATCATAAGCTGAAAATGAAGAATCTTATTTGATTTTGGTTTAGTTTTTTCAGATTTCAAATTTCACATTGTAACTTTTGTTAACTTTCTAACTTTCAGTTTTCAATTTTCTTGTAATATATCTTATGTTTTTTGTTATTCCTATTTAAAAAGCCACCTTTTCAGCATCATTCGTGTACTCTTGGGATCTACTAGATAAGGTTTACATGCTTTGATGTTCAAAAAACATATTATGTCTCTCATACTGCCCATTGCTGCAGCTTGTTTGCCTGAAAAGCTCTGTCGGAGCTCTTGGCCCCCCTCCCCGAAAAGCCCAGTTTTTGCCCATTTTCAGGAAGTGCTGTCTGTGAGAGAGGATGCTCCATTTGCAGTGAAGTGTGATTTTTGTACATCTATTACCTACACACTAAAAGATGGGGAAAATAAAACAAATAAAAAATAGGGGCTCTTTAAAGTTATTCTGCTTTCAGACTTGTTTCATTGATCTTGCAGAAAGGTCGACATAACATCTTTACATGTTGGCTCTTAACATTTCAAAATATTACATATATGCAAATGTCAAGTGTTCAACAGGTTTACTGATATCCAAAGAGTAAGGGAGTCACGATGAGTTCCAGTCGAGCTATTATGAGGGGCCATTTTATGTGTTTGAAACATAGACAGTGGACAAAATGGACACAGTGACGCCATACACTTCGACGGAGACCAGTAAAGTCACTATTCCAGTGAGGGCTTCCTGAGGTCCATCAAGATGACGTAGACGTGACATGAGCAACCTGTCTGAAAGTTGTGAGTCTTCTGGTAGCTGTGCAAGAGAAATCTCAATCATTCCCAATCAGCAGAGACGGAGAACGTAGGTATAGGTTAGGAGATAACATAGGCACAGGTTAATTATTGCTAACTAATAGTAATTTTAACCTAAACAGCTGATGTACGTCGAAAAAGTCTATATTGACACCCAATGTAGGTGGATAAAAAAACAAAACTGAAACTGAAAATTCTGCTTACAAACTAGCTATTCATCTTATTTGGACAACAAATTGTCGTCAGTTATTACAAGCAAGTTGCAAAGATAGAGTAAATAAAATAAAAGCATGGACCTTTTTTGTCTTTACTTCTTTTGAGTTATTCTTTGATCATTCTTGTTCCTCCTTCTGCTTTTCCTCAAGAGAGAGCTGTCTATGTCTGTGGTATCACTCTCCATAGGCAACAATGCAACGTACATTTCATAACGAGAAGTACTTGTGCAGATATTCTTGGTTATGACTTTCTTTCTTTAAGACATTAATGCAGCCACATTCCTCCCTACCAGGCATCTACCACAGTAACATGACAATCGAGTCAGAAACGAGGCTGACGCTCTAAGTGAGTCTAAGCTGAGTTCAAGGCTGGTCAAGGTAATTTACTGGATAACTTTGCAAGCTCCAGTCACGTTGATTAGTGGCTTTCATGAGGGATTTCTGCTGCCCACAGACATTAAAACCGATTGAAGACAGTCGGCTACACAGGCTCGCCATTTGAGAGATCTTTCTAAGACCGTTGCATCTTTTTCAAGCTTTGAATGTTTCATTAATTTACATAATGAGATCTATGTGAGTATTGGTATTCTTTATTCCTAAGGGAGCAGTTCAAACCACAGGAATAGGAATATAAACACCAGACATATTTGGAGCGACATCCAACATTCTCCTCTGACCAATTTACTGTCAGGCTTTTCTAGAAATGTCATTGTGTGATGAGCTTACCTCCATAATGAACTCTCAGTCACACTGTTGAGGTTGAAGTCAAATAGTTTGGTCAGCATCAAAATCACCTGCAGAACAAGACAAGCATTGCAATCAATACACAGGCCTATCAATCAATAACTGTTCAGCAGGTTAAACAGTATCAAGGCAAAATTAACAGGAAAAAAAATAAAACAGCAGTCAAACAGCCAAAGACCCTTTTATCTATTATGGTAGAAGCATAGTTTGGCCTTTCTCCCACATAGAAAGCTTTAGACAAAACCGTGAATTGTTTTTTTATGTGTATGCATGCATTTTGAAGTACAGGTTTTTACGGTCCGCATGTTCCTAGTAACAAGGACCCCATCCAGGACATCGGGAATGGTGGAACGTATGTTTTGTGACACTATCACTGTGTAAGATGAGGTGTCAGGAGACATCTATCATATTCAATTCAGTTCAACACCAGAGAGGTACTCCCATGCCATGCATACTACCATACTGTATCGCTTAATGTGATTCCCCCTCTAATTGTTTCAAAGTCATTACTTAATCATATCAGATTAATTCTAAACACTCCCCTGTAAATATTCCTTATTCTGTGCACCCTGAAGGTGCACGGGATGAGGCAAAGTGGGTCAGCCAAGGTCTTCAGGGAAAAACAGAAGCAGAAACATCACATTTCACTCCGAGCATAAAATAAGTAAAGCAGCACGGAAACTCACAATCTATTTACTTTGTGACTGGAGGTGTATTTGAAATGAATAAAACTCAGAAGAAGAAGAAGAAGAGGCAAGAATAAGCTTCACAGGGAATGCTGCCGTTTTAGTTCAATATAGTCTCTTTTTTTTTAAACTTCTCTTGCTCATGAGTTCATTTTGATAACATTGTGTAAAACAAAATCCCCAGGGACATTTTGTGGGGACTTTGACAGTTATCTGATGACCCCTTTGCATTGTGAATAACCCACGGTACAATGGTCAGGTGATATGGGGTGGGCAAAGAGCAGATGCTGCCAATGGAGAATTCTTTTCATATAATGTATGGGCTCGTGCTGCGCTGCTACATCCTTATCTCAGGCTTTGCTATCGGGGAAAGGGCTATATGTACAAGGCAGAAGATATTCCCCAGTGCATTGGAGTAAAATAAACAACTGGAGTCTATACAATTTATATCTGTTGCCTTGAAGCTGTGTGCTATGCCGTGCACGGCCAATATCCAACTGTTTCCCCTTGGCCTGGCTGCATCTTGATACCTCCACTGCCTGTTATGGAGGCGGCAGCTGAGCCACTGCATGACTTGTGTGACTTTGTGAAACAGTTCCACCACCATGGGGTTCCTGTGAGTACAAGCAGAACAGATGCACCTTGGGTAGTGGAATTACATTGCGAGGTTGGGGCTCCTGTGATCAACCTTATTAAGCATGCGCTAACATCTGCAGCTCCCCGAAATACTCCAAATGTGCGGTGCACTTGGCTGACCTTTGGCTGGCAGGTATTTTTTTGGAGTGTTGTTGTGGAAAATAACCACTGGACAACAACTAGTAGTAAAAAAGGCATTGATTAAGAGGGATTCAGGAAGTAGCTGGGCGTTTTCAGTGCCGGGAGGATTAGGCTGGGGAATGAATAACCTTAAATGTCCGGACCAGACCTTTGCATGCTAATGACTGAGCAAGTCCATTTAGCTGCCCAGCTGGAGGCTGAATTCACACTCGCACCACGCAGCTTCTCTCTTTCTCTTTATTCCCTCACTTTCTTTTTTACTCGAGCCTCTCTTCATTTATTCCTGCCGTCAAATCTCAACACATTTGCTCCTGTGTGTGTATAGTTGTTTGTGTGCATGCTTTAAAGGGTAGTGTTCTGGCTCCAGATTCTGGATAAAGTCTTGTAAAAGGCTGAGGTATAAGCCGGGTGACTTGGCTTGATTAGTTGAAGGGCAGTGTGCGTACGGGCCCTTCTGTCTGCCACATATGGAGACTATGTAGGCAGTCATCAGCAAGTGGCCCTGTCAGATGGGCTCCCACTGGAAAGTGCATATGCTCCATCACTGACCATGCCAATTAGGCCTGTGGGCTTCTCTCACTGTAAATACTACGATGAGGCAACACACACACACACCCTCACACACTTCTGGCGGTTTGGAGATGTGCAGAGGAGCATGGAGTCATCAAAATGAGACGGTGGCTGGTGGCCGGGTGTTAAAGTTTGAGAACAATTATATGACTGCAATTACAACCCAAATGTCGTCATGTCTTTGTAAAAGATTGCCCTCTACTACTGTCCTGATTGTACATGGTGAGTTGCAATGTAAGTGTGTTTGTCTGGAGGCTGCATTGACCCAAAGAGAGAATATGGCATCGTAGATGTATATGCCCCTAACAACATCCAGAATGATATGCAATGAAAAAACAATGGGTGCCGAAGTGTCACAGACATCTAACTTGGAACAGTAGCTTCAAGATCACCACTCATACTGCCTGCTACAGTCAAGATAACAAGAGAAACACACAGCAACAACACTGTTAGCTGTGTGGCAAGTTGCTTAATAAAAACCTAAATCAGCAATCTGTAACTTTCTCCACATTCAGACTACAGCAAAGATGCCAGAGCAGTTAGTGTTGCATGCAGGAAGCATAGACTGTATACTATTAGTGGACACAGCATGTGTGACGTCACCCATTGGTTTTTGGAGATCTGCTATGAGTCGTTGAGTTTGCCGCGTCCAGCCATCCTGATTGTGGATGTAACAATTTTAGACAAGAGGGAGGAGTGAGGGAGGAGAGAGGGAGAAGAGAGGGAGGAACCCTTTCACTCTACGGTACACACTTTCACTGGAAATCACATCATAGCCACACCCTAAAACACCCCCTGCTTTATCACAAATGTGATGTAATGTAATGTAATGTGAGAAGTGGGTCACTCTCTCACAGACTTCTACAGAAACAGACCTCAATTTGCAACCACGCATGTCTCCCCCTGCTGGAAATCAGACAGAAAGCAGGTTTAAGAAGTCTCCCCCTGTGGAGATCAGATAGAATGCAGGTTTAACCCTCTGAGCCCTAAGGCCATTTTTACAGTTCATTGTCCGTCTGGATTTATTTTATAAAAAAGCTTGTAAAACACCAACCCTGGTGTCTACAGTCAAGATATGAACATCATTTTTTTCAGGACAAACTGGGTTATTAGAATATTTGGGCTGCAGTGAGCTCACCTGCATGTTAAAAATGGTTGTAGGACCTTAAAGACAAATAAATAAACAAAACGGAACATGAATCTTCCAGATATGTATTGATATCACACACAGATCAATAAAACCTAAGCCATTTTACTCTCTAAAACACTTCTCATATGTCTTGGGAGTCACATTGTGAAGAAATAATCATTATAACTTATACAGTTGACAAAATACATGCATTTTTCAAATAAAGTCAAGTTTGCCCTCATGACATTTACTTATGCCAATAATCAACATAATAATGTCATATTTATTGATATTACACCCACAGCAATGCTACACAAGCAATTGTGTGTCTAAAACAGTTCTCCTATTGGCCTTCCATACACCGTTTGGCCTTCCATACAGCCTTTTGGCCTTCCATACATTTTGGGTGACGTTGTCTCCCATATATGAGCATGCACCCCATATATGGAGTCCTTGACTTCCGTAAGGACGGACGGCGCTAGCGGCAGAATTCGATGAATTATGGACAAAAAGTGGATAAATCTTGGATGTAAAGGTATGGATTTAATGCTCAACGAACCCCAAAAAGGCAGAAGTTCCAGGCTGGATAGAAAATCACCTGTAGAGGCTAGAAGGACCGGAAAAGACCTCCGTAACCACTAACTCGTTAGTTTTTAGCCACAATTTTGTTTCTATGTGTTATGGATGGTTAATGATTGAACTATGAATCAGAGGTGCTTTTATGGTCGTGCAGTCTCTTTAGGAGGGTTAAGGAGTCCCCCTGCTGGAGATCAGATATAATGCAGCTTTAAGTAGTCTCCCCCTGCTGGAGATCAGACAGAAAGCAGGTTTAAGGAGTCTCACCCTGCTGGAGATCAGATATAATGCAGCTTTAAGTAGTCTCCCCCTGTTGGAGGTCATATATAATGCAGCTTTAAGTAGTCTCCCCCTGCTGGAGATCAGATATAATGCAGCTTTAAGTAGTCTCCCCCTGCTGGAGATCAGATATAATGCAGCTTTAAGTAGTCTCACCCTGCTGGAGATCAGATATAATGCAGCTTTAAGGAGTCTCCCCCTGCTGGAGATCAGATATAATGCAGCTTTAAGTAGTCTCCCCCTACTGGAGATCAGATATAATGCAGCTTTAAGGAGTCTCCCCCTGCTGGAGATCAGATATAATGCAGCTTTAAGCCGTCTCCCCCTGCTGGAGATCAGATACAATGCAGCTTTAAGTAGTCTCCCCCTGTTGGAGGTCATATATAATGCAGCTTTAAGTAGTCTCCCCCTGCTGGGGATCAGATATAATGCAGCTTTAAGTAGTCTCCCCCTGCTGGAGATCAGATATAATGCTGTTTTAAGGAGTTGACCCAAATTGACCCATTTCAAATTTTTACAAGAAGAAAAATGGTACAACTTTTTTCTATATACCTTTCTGAAAATCAATGGCCTTGCCTTATTTTCTGTGATATGTATGTATTCCTGACTCAATTCAGAAAATTATTCTGGATATGACCACTTTTTCCAAGATAAGAATGATCACATAGTAGATTTTTTACATGATTTGTAACGTTATTACAAAAAACAAATCCCACTTCCATTTTTAATTGTGTTCTAGTAGACACTGATTGCATTCCCTAAACATATATGTTATCTCAATTGTTTGAAATTGAGATAAAGACAATATTTGTTAATAGATTATGAAGTAAAATTTTATTTTGGGTGAAAGACTTTTGTTTTCCTGAACTCTGCTCCCCAGCTAGAAATTCCTGTGTTTTATGTCCCACCCAGCCACCCCGACCTCCTTACTACACAGCTCACTGCATTCTTACAGCAGCAGGCAATTAGGGTACATTCAGCAAAAAAAAGTGGATTACAGTGCGTAAAGCTTTAGCGTGTAACTTTTATATTAATGAATGTCCGTAACATTCAAGCCATTGCCAAATGAGTTGCTACAAAGCTAATTAAGCCTATCAGCTCCACACAACTCTCTCTATATTTCTCAATATGACTATGAACAGAAGATTGTGGTGTCTGGTGACTTTCCCATGCGGAAGCTCGAGTGAAGATAATTACCTCTTCTGAAGAGTCCATGTTTTTTTAATCCTTTGTGTCTCCTTGGCTACCAGCAACTGTGTGGAGAAGGGGGTGGGGGCGCGTGCGCAATCATGGAAGACTAGTATCATGAGGATGAGCTGACAGTTTTGTTGTCATTACTTAGAATTCCTCCTTTTTTCCCCGCAGCTATATGTATGTACGGGTTTATTAGAACAGCCTGGGCCTTTCAGACCAAACACAGTTTGTGCTGTTTTCATGTGGTGTCAGAATAATCTGAAAAAATAGAGCATTTCAGGATAAACAGCTAAAGTAGGTGTAAATCGACAGAAATGCTATGACTAACATTTGACATTGTGAGATATGGCATGCCTTGGTGGAGTGCTCTTCTACTTATTCCAGTTTCTACTGCTGTTATTTCTAAACGCACCTAGATTTGTGTGCCTGGTTTCTGCTTTAAGGGTAACAACCATTTTTTCAACCTAGACACTATTTTCTTATGTTTTTGTGTCTTAGAATATTAATCTGAGCCTGTCAGCGGCAAAACAAGCACTTTTGTAAAGGTAAATACAAGCTGGACAATTGCCCTATTAATAATTAGACCATTTTTAGCGTGGTCCTTGTTTCGTTTTCTCTGATCATAATCATTCCTATAAAATCTGATTCCTCCTTAGTTAAAACCCCACAATTGATGAGCTTGTACAGTGGAAAGAAAAAGTGCAGATATATCAGTCATTCAAAAGGAAGCCTCAGCTCCGGGTGGGGATCAGTAACAACTGTGTCTGTGCAAAGCTTAAGGTGTTTAAAAAATCCCCCCATTATTTCTTTTTAATCAAAAGTATGCCTTTGCTGCTAGCAAACTTTGTTATCTCCTATACTGTTTGGTAATTGTCCTTGGATGGAGGAGAGAAAATATCATCATGAATCAAAATACCCAAACATGCATATACAAACAACAATTACCATTTCCTGGGGCGCAAGAAGGCAGAATAAACAAATATGAAATACAGAGCATTAGCACACATTCTGAAGCTCCCAAAACAGGGAAATGTGTAGGGTTCAAGTTCTTTAGGCATTATCAACTATTTGTTTTTCTCACATCTAATTTTTGTAATCATGTGAAACCAGATTTCTCCAGGGGATAGTTTTTTTTTGCACCATTTCATTACTGAAAAAAAGGAGAATGAATCCGAGTATCAGAGGAACAAAAATAAGAGTCTCTTACCACAATGAAACTCTTTAGCAGTTTATTTTTAATCATGACATTCACCCTGTCATGAAAACTCAGGAAGGGAAAACGCTGCAATACACAGCACGTTTTACCTGCCCACATTTGTGAATACCTCAACCTGTCAGACTCCTAGGGGATCATTGAGCAGGAACGCTCCTCTCTGTGGATTAGCCTGTCACATCTTCCTTTGGAAAATTCACCACTTGTGCCTATCACTAATATAACCGTCAAACATTCCTGGGAAACGGGGTTTGCAGGTGCTTGTTGTATGTCTAAAAATAATATGTCTTCATTGGGATCAAAATTTATCAAGACCTGTCAGAGGTGAGTTTCCCTGGGTATACAGTATATGCCGTCGCATGCTAATGTTCAGCAATCTGGGCTGCTAATCAACATCAAATCAACAGTCGTCTGTGGCCTCATTTAGCCAGATTTCTTTCAGTGTTCGTTAGATTGACAAAAGCTGTAGTAACGCATCATATAAACATGCAGCCGCAATGTGGAGTGTGTTACACTGAGCCGCCAAATGATTAAAATCTTATTTCTATGATTTATTTTTTCCTTTCTTGAGATAACTGAAAACATACACATTTTCTATTTTTGGTTCCATTGGAGCAGATTATTTCTGGAAGTGGGATGTTTGCAGAGATGCTCACAGAATACTGAGGAAGGATTGAGCGTTCGTGACTACCTGCAGCTTCATGTGCTGCCGGTTTGATCCACACAGACCTGTCACCTTTGTTTTGTGATGATGATGTGGTCTCAAGGTTCCCGGCAACTATTTTCCTTGATCTTTTGGCTATTTGCTGCTCCTAATTGGTTGTTGACCCACTTTGGGTTCAGTGTATGAAAATGATTGCAGTTAAGGAGCCGATCTGTCAAGTGTGGAGCTGCTAATGCATTTCAAGACGTGAAAGGCTTAAGGAAGACATTAAGGGCATGCTTACTGTTAATAAGCATTCAAAGTATGCAGAGAAGAGATTAAATGTACAGTATGATTACATAGCATCACTTTTTTTAAGATAGAGCTAATCCCTCCTCTTTATTTGAGTTCAAGAGTTTACAATTGCATTAATATGTGCATGAGAGACTGTGTACATCCATGTGTCTATGTGTACACAGACACATACATACATAAGGTGCACAGTATTTTTCATTTGCATATTACACACTTGTTTCTTATTCACACTATAGGTTGTAATTAAAGTTTTTAGTGGTCACTACTTATTCTTTCATGTTTTGTTAAAAACCATATTCAATACTAAATCACATTAGTTGTTATAGTTAGATTGTTGTGTTGTAGTTGTGTTGTAAAGATAACTAAGGATCCGTGAAGTTCTATGGGAGGGGTATGGTCGTTTGAACTGTTTTGCGCTGAAGAAAAAAAACGTTCTGAACGGTTTCTGTCCTAGTTCAAGTATGTTTTAATAATGTTCAGTTGATGTCTTGGGTGTGCATTTATGTTATCTGGGTTTTAGTTTTGTATGGTTGATTTAGTGGACATGTTTATCTACATTTATTTTTGCACCATGACCTTTGAGCAAATGTTCAATTTCAATTAAACAGATTGGGAATCAGTAACTCTGTAAATATGGACCAGCACAATACATTGGTAACTTTCAATGTTTTATGTTGATTGTCTTTCTTTTAGTTTGTTTTTTTTGTAGATATATATTAAAGACATGAATCTTAAAAAGTAACTACCATTTATTTTCAAACTGGACCCTATTTTCCTATGTTTTGTATCTAAGTTACGGATGGGAACAACGGGAGTGTACCTATGGTCACACACGTTTCATGCCGAGGTGTGTCCAACGGTAAATTCAGAGGGTCAAAAATACGAAATCGCGAATAATTTTCCAGATGGAGACATTTGGTGCAATCAATTGAAAAACGTTAAAAACTGTTTTAACCATTTTGCCATACATAGTTTGCTTATTTCTGAATGTTATGGTTGTGTTGACAAGATAAATGCAGACTATCGTCTAGAATAAAATAAGCCTGCTAATGAATAAAATACTTTTAATATTTGGTGTTTTTTTTATAAACAGTAACGGCAATCATACAAATAAATAAAATACTTAAAAAATATATGTCTACAAGATTAATGCAGAATATCATCCTGATGAATAAAACACTTAAAATATATGTCTGTCTATAAAATAAATGCAGATTATAGACAAACTAAAAAAATCCTTCTGCCAGCTTCTACTTTTCAAAATAAAAGCTCGCATCTGGAATAAAATACTATCTCTCTTACTTTTCAAAGTAAAAGCTTGCATCAACTATCATGCCAATTAATAAGATATTTGGTGTTTTTTTAAATATTTAAAAATATATGTCCGTCTCTAAAATAAATGCAGATTATAGGCAAACAAAAAAAAATTCTCTCCCGACAGAGGTCAATTATTTGGTTTTGTTTTTAATTTTTTTCCCCCTTTCATACAATACAACACCAAATACAATAGAACTGCTGGCGCGGAAGTGGAAGAAAAATACAATCGCATTGTGGCCCAAGGCCGTGGCAGCAGAGATACGCAGTCGAATGCAGGACGGGTCTCAGAGACCCGAGGCCGCGGTAGTAGAAAAATACAACCGCATTCTGCCCGGGTCTCAGAGACCCGACAGCATTCTGCCCCGGGTCTCAGAGACCCAAGGCCAAGGCAGCGCCAGTAGAGCTATAGGCCTACAGTCGAATGCTCTCGCCATGCTCATAAGCAGTTGTATTTGCAGCAATGTCCCAGTGAAGTGTGAAAACAATATAGAATATAAAATTAAAAAGAGTCTTGGAAAGAGTGTAACATGGCGAAACAAACTACAATCTAAGTTAATAGGGCAATTTTCCAGCTTGTATTTACCTTCACAAAAGTGCTAATTTTGCATCAACTTACCGCTCTGTGTTAATACAACTTGACCTTGTGTAAAAACGTAAGACTTGCAGACACAAGTCATCTAATTTTGGATAATGGTGCTGCCGGATGTCCCCAACGTTCCTGCTTTCTTTGAGGTGACTTTAAACTCTGGTTGGATTGAGTAATATTAACTGGAAATCTGAGCAACGTTAAAGCCTGAAAATGGAACGTTGTAAGAAACAAGGGAGGCCTGCTCGGCTTGTTCGGGAAATATGTTTAGGGCATTTCCTCTCTAACTGGGACGTTTTGGGACTGATTGGTGGGATTGCTGTGGACAAAGTACAAATGGAGATACACTGGTAAGAGATAATGAGGTGTAACCATGTATCAGCTAATTGAAATAGCTCACATGTTTTGTGAACAGTTAACTTTAAATGAAAACGTAATATTGTATATGGCGTCTTCTTTATGGGGTGCAAATGTTCCACCAGAAAGAGTTCCTCCCCGTGACTATTTAGCAGAGACACCGTTAGTCTGTCCGGAGCTTAGCGCCACCTGAGACCATGTGATTGGTTTAAAGGAATGCCAATAAACCAGAGCGAGTTTTTCTCCCTTCCCAGAATGTATGTGGGGACTAGCCAGACCTTCCTCCCAGCACTGTTGGAGATAGGCCTAGCCATGTGCGACTAACAATAACTCAACCCACATAGCCTGCCTATGCTCCTACCTATTTATATACATAAATGTATTTTATATCCTCCCACTTTTCTTTTGTTATACTTGACTTTCACTGCCACAGCGAGCATCTCTCAAAACCAAGAGATAACATTTTCTTTTTTGTTTGTTTTAACTTGTGTTACACTGCTATGGAATTAGCCACTGGATTTAATCTTAAAGATTTAATAATATGCATTGCAATTATACAAATTCAGTTTCTAGTGACACATATTTCTGCCCATATAGTACACTCTCTTACATGTTGTATATAGTCGCATCTTCCGTACATAAATTCTTCAAATTGTTAAATTTAGTGTATCTTAAAGTAAAAATACATATACTTTACACGGGAGAGAAGAAGTGTGCCTGTAAGAGGGGAAACAGATGTATGTGAGAGGCCACAAATCATTGCATGTCAAGGTGAAAATAGATGTATGTGAAAGAAGAATGTATGTATTTCAGAGGCCCCGAATAAACTATGGATTCTCACAGGCCTATGTGTGTGATACTTTCCTGTGAAAAACTATCCAAGTGTTAAAGAAGTTATGTGCCTGGGTAGAATGTATATGTAGGTGATAAATCACTGTTTAGGGCTTTGTCATATGGGGGAGATAAAGCCTGACATAATTATTGAAAAGAAATTCATGGACACCCGCTGATAACAGACATGACATCCATCTGAGTGCATTGTGTGCGCCTGCACTGAATGAAAAGTCTAAACAACAACCTTGTTGGAAACTGGGTTAGTCACCGAGTAAACGTAAATCAGGTTTGAGACAAATACCGTTTCCCTATTCTGATCATTTGAACAAACAGACTGAATATATGAATTTTAATTACATATCAATTTTTGCTGTTACCCTAGGATGTTTTTCATATGCGGTGATAAATAAATAAAAAAAAGCACCGATCCAAGTGCTGCTTCTGTGAAGTTTGTGAGAACTGCTGAAGGCACTGCTTCACCCCAGAGATACATGTATTCTTTCCCAGTCAGGGGTGTGAAGTAGAATCAGGAGTTTTAAAGTTAAGAAGAGAGAGGCTGCTGGAACCTGAAAACTAAATTCTGAAAATCAGGGAGATCTCTGTCGTGTCATCATTTCTGCTTACTTTGAAATCTCTTATCATATTCCGTATAGTAGCTGGACTGTGCTGGAATTGAACCAGTGGAATACTGCTGACAGTGTACATTCATTTGCATTGTCAGGAGTACCTCTGGCTGGCTAATTGTTTAATAGGCCTATACCACTCAGCCAAGTTCCCCAAATAACAAAGGAAAAATGTGTTAACTTTCTCAAACAGAATTAAGCCTCATTGATTTTGCTTAATTTCATCCAGTTTGGATCCTTTAGGGCTGGGTAGCTGTTGCCCAAGGCGATACTAGATAATAAGAAGCCCCCATAGGACCCGCCTGGAGAGCAAACCGATGGTGGTAGCTAACAAGCTCTTATGTTTCTTCCCGTCCCTCTTTTTGTTCCTATTATTCTGAATTAAAGATCCCCTATTCATGCCATTTGCATTTAATTAAAGGTGATTAGACAAGGCTGTGATGGAAACACTTCTTCACAGAGGCTTCCCTTGCCTCAGCTACAGCTTCTTCAACACCGACAACAAGGTAGAACTGACATACTTCTGTATCATCAAAGCACTGTGTAAACTGTGTATATACACGTATATGGGATATCTGTTTTAAGAGAGACTGACAGTGTTTAGAGACAAGATTGAGAATTATATAGATGATAACACAAAAGAAACAGTCTTATCAAGGTGGAAAATGGACACGCCTGTTAGGGTGAAGGGGTTGTACTCTAATGAATATTGTGATTACACGGATTGTGTCGTGTTGTCCCCTGGGAGTCTTAAAGCAGCCTTTTTCCACATGTACGCAGCATGGATGTGTAACAAAACCTGGATATGGAGTTTGAGGCGGAGCCCACGTTCATGCACATGAGAGTTGCTCTGTGGTGCATGAAAAGTTCAACTTCTGCATATTAAAATACCCAGATGATCAGAGCTGCTTCACAGAGCAGGCGCACTAACTTGGATGGGGATTGAATGATTTCAACGCTTTCCAAATGTTATCAGATTGAATAGATCAAACTAGCAAAAACAAAATAGTGAAATGGCTTCAAAGCTCAGAGCACTTCCTGGGGGCCTGGTACATAGAAAGCTGTATTTGTAGTAGTCATCACCTATCAAATGTGTTGCAGCTTTTGGTTTCAAATACACCAAGAGATACACCTTTGAGCCAGGATGGCTAAAAACCAAACTGTCAGACTTTGCATTAGGTATTGTTGGCATCTGATCCATCTGCTCATGATACCAGTCCTGACCAAGAATTCAACCCAGCCCACACAGGAAGTCATTCAAGGCCAGGCTGTCGACCCAGCCGTGGCCTTGGCTGCAGTGTGCGATTTCAAGCTGAGGCAGAAGGCATGCTGGCTCCCCTATTAAAGGGAATAAATCCAAGGACAAATGAGCAATCTTGGCAGGACTGAAAGTGAAGAAGGGGAGCTGGCGAATCAGAGGAATTGAGTCGTTTCTCTCTGTAAGTATCATCTGAAGAAGCTCAGTGGCTTCTAGCAACACAAACCATTTGCACATGGTGAAGTCAAGACCATTGATCTGAATGGGTGTCGTTAGCTGCAGGTTAATGGAGACACCATGAGTAAACACAATCAATGTTTATCTACAGTGGCCTGCAGCGTGGCGTAAAAGACCAGGAGACTTCAATGTAACCTGAGTCCATTGCAACTGATGAGCTTCTCACACTGATTATATGGAGGATATCATATACGTTGTCACCTCCCAAGGTGGTCTTTAAAGTTACAATCCTTATCCTAATTATTTGAAATCCTATTTTTGATATTATTTACGGCTGGCAATTTTAAGCAATAGCAAGTGAATATACAGTATTTGTATTCTGTCGTTCCCTTCTGACATTTAAATCTGAATCCCTCTTATAATTGCATTACCGTGCACAGGTGACTGACAAGAACTGACAAAAGCCAGTACATGTGGGCATTTAATGTAAAGTTTAATATCTGCCTACGTCCATGTTCTTCTGTTGCATTCTTATTCCTGTCTCATTCGTAGTGATAAATAGAGAAAGAAAGCAGGGAAAGATGGATTAAACAAACACCCAAATTCTATATTTTGACCATGGATGTATTAGTTTTATCCATGGTTTTTCACTGTTTGAGCTTTAACTGGCACTCTTTTAATCACGCCATCTTGTAGCGCCCTCTTCTTCTGCAGTGGAGAAACCTGCTGCTTATCTTGACGAACCAATAATCTCATAACGGTAGTGGATGGAAACAACCATGCATTGGCATTTTCCTTTGCCGATTTTCCTGAAATGTGATTACATCAATAATGCCAATTAATCAATTTTTTTTTTCAGGATAAGTTTGGCTACTCAGAAATACCATGAATGAATTTGCTTGAAAGTGGTAACGTGCATGTTCTCGGACAGTATTTATAAAAGATACTTTCATAAATAGATTTTATAAGTAGAATATGTAAGTACAATTGCAAGCAATTTCAACAGCTTTAGGCCAAAACTGTCCACATATTTTTAACACACAGCAAGTATCTGTGTATCATTTGATAGGACAGTGCCAGTGTTCCTGGGCACTGAATTCATTTAATTTAAACCTTTTATTAATCCCCAATGTGTAAATCAATTTTTTCACTCTGTTGTTAGAACACAATACACACAGGCATACAATACATACACATGCTCAGGTCCTATACATGCACAAATTGAGAGATGTCAGAGTGAGAAGTTGGGGAGGTTTGATGCCTTGTTCAAGTGTACCTTGGCTAACAACTGAGTGAGACCGGACGACTGCCACCCAAACACCCACTAGGGCTAGTTCAAAGGATAAACATACAATAGTACCTTCCCAATAAAATCTTATATCCATGGTTTTGTCACTCATGCTTTTCTTTTATGTATTTCCACTGGGGTTTTATCAGTACAGTTCTTACCATACTGATTCCAGAACTGTGTGTCTGTATATACACTTTAAAAAATGGATTTGGTTCACAATGGTCTGGAAACAAACAGACAAATTCCTATTAGAAAAATAACTCAGAGGAAATTAAATGTGATGATGTATGAGAGGGGGACTCATGGTTGAGAAGTGTGAGTGATTGATTGTTGACCTGCTCCTGCCAGCCACTATATATTTTTAATGGTATTCCTAACATCATCCAATTACTTACTGTGGTATCGTTTGAGCTTGCACTGCCGAGTGGATGCCATTGGAAATTTCAAACTGGACCGGGTCCAAGTTAATGCATAAATTAATAAGGGGCTGACTAGAAAGGGAATGTGGGGTCTATTGCAGAACGTAGGGCGCAGGAGCAAACTCTAAATACAGCCCTGCCACGGAAAGCAATAAACTACAGAGTTATTGGCAAACCATAACTTTTCCACTCATATCTGCAAGTATATTTATTGCTTACTGTGGCTTCCCATACCCACAAAACAAAGGCTCAGCTCACCTTTGCTCACTAGAAAAGAGTAAAGTGAACGAGTAGGATTTTCAGTAACAATTTACAATGCTTGCTAGTGTTACCGGCACCAAACCTAGGGGAAATCTGGACCGGCATGCGTAACCTAATAAAACTGAAAACTGTGACTCTGTGAATCAAAAGAGAGCACGGACGTTAGCGTTTTGCTCACGGCAAAGCGTGTTTATTTCTGAGCTGTGCATACAGTTCCCATTCATTCACATTGTCTCTATTAGCTCTGTCTCTCATAAAAGTGCATGTTAAAATGATAATAAAATGTTTCAAAATTAAATTAATTAACACATTCTCACTCCCATTTTGTGAAATACCAATGCTTGGTCAGGTGCCTTTGGCGTTGTTATTGATGCTAAAAGTCTCCTTTAGTGTCAGATCTAAACACACTTTATCTAAACTCGCTGGGTTGGGACGACTGGTGACTTTTGACGCAGTTAGGTTTCGGGAAATAGCATGGGTGAACTTAAAAATGGTGCGTTTATGTGACACATGGGCTAAGAACGGGAATGTTGGGTTTAGAAAAAGAACGCAACAGTTGGGTTTAGGAAACGTGACACGTGGGAGACAAACCCTGCTCTCCTGGGTGAAAGTCTTGTCTTGTTTGACCCATCCATCCATCCCCCCAACCACCCTTTCGTACTACTCTCTACTGTTGTCCCACTACATGCTACTCGAAACCGTCTCTCTTAAAGTAACACAAAAGCCCTTTTCCTCTTCGGTGCCCCTAGCGGTTGGAAATGGAATTGGAACTACAGATCCGATACCCAATCTGCTCTGCCCGGAGCTATCTACACACACTCTGAAGAGGGATTATTGCAAGGGTATCTTACGCTGACAGCCACTGACCAAGCGTCTGTATTTTACGAGTTGGGAGTGAGAACGGGTTGAAATTTCTTGTTATTTTCTTTAATTCCTCTAAAGAATCAGTACAAATAGAATACATCCCAGTTGGGACTGGTATTTTTAGTAGGTACAGCAAAACAAGGGAATACACTAAATATTTACAGTATAACACATTTCATCCTTTCCTCTAAAATTCCTAATTGGTACTCCCTTCCACTGTACTTACATTTAAGTTGTAGTAGGAACCGGTAAGTATTTTATATGTACTGATTCATAGCACAATATTACACTGTAAGTAAAGTGTATTACACAGGAAGTGTCAGATAATTGCACTATGAATCACGGTCACACATGGCGGCAGATTCAAATCCGTGGGTGGGCCTAATGTAAACATAATAGGTGAGTGTATTGATCTGACTGATTACACAGCACATCCTCCCTATCTATACGTAGCATAAGCATGCTGCGTATGTAATTCTTGGTCTGAATTCTTTACTGATCTGAAGACACTGACAATTAATATATTTACCAGGTAACTGACAACTATTTTCCTGACAAAATGCCTTGGTAATACCGCTGCCCGTGACCATAGTTACTCTCTCCGGCCTGTCACAGCCGCTGTCTGAGATTATTCTGAGCAGCAAGTCACAGCAACGGTATGAAAAGACGCCAAGTTGACAACACTGTGTTTGTGTGTGTTAGATTACATTTAGCTTGTTTGAGTTGGGCGACGGAGAGACTTGTCCACGGCTAGCAGAGTAGACTTATTGGGTGTGCCTTGATGCCAAATGTGTGTCCATGACGCTGGTACCCGATTCTCTGTGATCAGCTGAAACCAGCTGGGGGAAGGAGTCCTCAGCAAAGTTATACACAGATTACGGTGAAGGAACTTCCAACTAACATGTGTATCAGTGGCTCTAACGTTTTATCAATAATGTCTAGTTGACGAAGGTTATTTTATCCATTATAAAACTTGAAGCCTGACCTTGTACCAAAGATTTCCTTTTCAATGTCAAAGCAGAGGAATGAATAGATGAATGGATACGTTTCTGTTAAAGACTCATCCATAAGATGACTGAAAGCTCTGAACAGTATATTGTCCTTTTTCCGACTAATGCATTAAATTCATGTGAGCAGAGCTGTCAGTTTCCATACAGACTTGAAGAAATGAAAAGTATTGACTACGATCAAATCAGAAAGTGAATTTTTGTAAGGTCATTGCCTAATTTGACAAATAGTTATGAGCAGCTTGATTTGTAGGCTTTGGCAATCCTCGGTAAATCTGCACATTTCCACTGAGTAAATGTCATTTTCAAATGTTCTCCATGGTTGGAGAAATATGAATGGAGGGACTTTATTGTACTTTGGCTTCAATGTACTCAGTGAAATGTAATTACTGTTGTGTATCCAGGAGATATTGTGATTAGCAAAGGACGTAAGACACTTAAAGGCAAGGGCCTGGCTCAACATTACAATGATTTTCTTTTTCTCACAAATTTGTCTTATCAGCACTTGCATGTAATTTGCCAGATCAATTTCCCTGCCTGTATATTTACCTTGTATAATTAAAAAGTGGCCCTCCACTGGAGGAGGTAATTGTTACTCATGGGCCATACTGTATGGCAAACAAAGACTTGTACAAAAGAGTAGTCAAATTTAGGAATTCCTATTCTGTTGGCTTCATACTGTCAATATGACATGTCTGCAAAAATGTCCTCAATTCCCTAAGGAATGACAGCATACCACTGCAACCATAGATAATGTCCTACACAGAAATGTCAGAGAAGGCCGTGCACATCTCTTGTAATTACTTCCCCTCAAAGGGTACCAATCCAAAATCCTGGCCTTGCCGCACCAGTCAAGCCTGGTCCCAGACCTCTGTATTGCTAACATCTCAGTTATAGTTTTCTCAGCAATTAAAATAAGTCTGGTGTTATGCTCATTGGCAGCTAAATAAAGTCAATCAGAGCTGTGTTGGCAGGATAAAGAGAAGTTACATCATGATCCTGTGCCAGACTTTGAAAGATGCCCACAGATATAGCAACAAGTGTGGAGATTGACACAGCTGTGGGCCTACAGGGTGTTATAGAAATAACAACTCTGATTTCTTGGACAGACATGATAAGGGTTAACTGCTCTTAGCAACCGCTACTGCCAACACAGTCTCACTCCCAACTTGTCAAATACAGCAGTTTGGTCGAGGCAGGTATAGCTGCAGCCTGGAGCGTCCCATGTCATGCCGTCCCCTCTCATGCTGAGGCATAGGTGTCAAAAATACGAAATTGCAAATTATTTTCCAGATGGAGTCAAGTGTGTAACCACGTTTATTGCAATCAATTGAAAACGTTAAAAACTGTTAAAGTAGGCAAACAATTTTAGCCATACATATAGTTTGCTGATTTCTGGATGTTATTGTTGTGTCCCTGATGTTAACATACATTTGATGAAACCTTCATCAGCGACGCAGCCATTTCTGCCAACTAACGGCAGGATTTCCTGAGGAGGGATAAGAATCTGCACACACAAGAAGAAGAATACAAAAATAAACATGTTACACTCTTTCCAAAACTAATTTTTTCACTTTTATATTCTATATTGTTTTCATACTTCACAGGGACATTGCTGCAAATACAAATGCTTATCAGCATGGCGAGAGGGCATGAGACGGGAGATGCTCCAGGTGGCGGCCATAGAAGAAATTTTGTAGTTTTCCTATAATCTGCATTTATTTTATACACGGACATATATTTTTAAGTATTTTATTCATTCGTATGATTGCCGTTACTGTTTAGTTAAAAAACACCAAATATTTCAAGTATTTTATTCAATGTGTGGCATTTTATTTCCCCGTTGTTGCATTTCCCAGAGACCGCGGATCGTGTTCTGGTATTTTATATCATTTGAGCCTGCCCTGTCAAAAACAAATTTCTGTCACTTGTGTCACATTACAATTAGCCATTTTATTATCCATTGCTAGTCTTAAAATATGTATTACAGCAGCTTTAAATAACATTGAGGTAACATTCACTACGACTGCCAAAAAACACATTGTAATACTACCACTGTGTGGTCATATCCATATTGTATTAGTTACATTATTTCCCCATTAACAACTCAACTGAGACCATACAACAGCACTATCATTACCTACTGTCCCCTGACCATTGGTCCCTGGATCTCTGCGGCTCCAATAATGGCTGAGAGAAAGAATGACGCAATTACTAATTACTACTAAGAATGACTTATTTACTACTAAGAATGAATTACTAATTATTACTAAGAATGACGCAACACTAATTGTTCAAAATGTTCAAACACATCAAGGGTTAATCAGGAGAAAACCTACAAAGGAACAAAGAGAGAGGGAAGCATTAATGAGACCAAACCACATTTCAGATGGGATGCGTTTTGTTGGATTGGACCACTGTACCATTATTATTATTATAATTTATAGGCGTTTTTATAGGAACGCCTAAATAATAATATAAATTTATAGGAGTGCGTGTGTAGTACTGTACTGTCACTCCTCTTCCTTGAAGGGGCAATGCCAGGTTTTTTGTCAACCTGGACCCCATTTGCCCATGCATTTGTGTCTATTAGACTGATGTGACCAAACATCTTCTAAATAGGTCTGGTATTGAGCATGAACTGAGATATGGCATTGACAATCTTTTAGATAACGCAAACTGTAGCCTACTCTGAAACGACAAAATAACACCTTAACGCATATAACGCAAATATCTTCTATAGTAGCATGTTGCTTGTGTTGTTTGGGATTAACTGTAGTGATAAACGTCATTTACACAGTCTGCTTCTTGAGTTGATCTATATTTGGAGTTAACTGGAGCTAAATGCAAAATGGAGCTAACCATTAGCCTTTTGTTAACATTTTTTCCTTGCCTTTACCTTTAACTGTAATGCATTTGAGCCCAAATTAAACCATTTTATTAAGTGTGCTGTAAAAGTTGACATCTACACCCCAGAAAAATCAGTTCAAAGGATATCTTAATGAGCACAAAACAGCGTGTTTAACATTATTAGGATCCCCAAAACACGGATTAAAACATGACCTATAACACCCAATGAACAAGAGTTAACTTATATAGCCTTTAGTACAATTTAACAGGAGTTAGGAGGTGCACACAAGGTTGAGATTCATAAAAACATGGATCATAGACCATGACCATACATTTAATTTGACAAACCAACCAGATTACACTTCATCTGTATCATCTATAGTCTTGTTGGTTTTAAATATAGTTATTTCTTTCTAAATTCTCTTGTTACGTAATCATTCCTTTTTAATAACTTGTTCATAAACCTTTGTTTACCAGTTTATTACTGAATCCAGCCATAACATGCCGCCCAAAGTATATCCTCAACCTGTGGGAAACACTGAATGGTAATGTCATAATGGACATTAGAATGGATTGAATGGACACTATGAATAGATTATCAATACATATGATCAGTTGTTTTATACTTATAGTTCCCAATGCAAGCTGTATTCATCATTTTGCAAACAGATTAAAGCAGAAAGTGTTTTGCTATGGGATTAGTGTGGATAGTGCTTTGAGGCTCCCAAAAACACATCCACAGTCCACCTCTCAGTGGTACAGAAAATGGACAAGCAGCAGATGGTACAGTGTAAAAAAAAGTTCTTAAAGTAACACTTAATCTGGCCATGAGGAGATGGACTGCATAGCTAAGGTGTAAAAGAATGTTGTGTGCTTTGGTTAAACGGTTTATATGTTATTCTCTTCTCTGTCTTCATACTTTATTTTCTTCAGAGACCGGTGTCTGTGGTGACGGAGGTTCTGGCGGGTTCATGCGGTAGACTGCAGTCATCTGGTCTAAGGGTCGAACATGTCAGTGCTTTTCTGAAAAGTGAGCAGTAGCCTGGGGGGTTTTGGAGTGTAGGTGGTGAAAGATGGGGGAGAAGTTTTTTTTTTCTCCTTTTCGTTCTTCGTGTTCACAAACCTATCCTCCTATATCCTATATCCTCTGCTCTGCAATCTAGAGTCAATCTTCACAGAATGCTGCACCTCGTCCTCCCTCCATCCAATTTCATTTAAGGTAGCACCTCTCCTTCTACTTGTTTCTAGCAGATGCCCCTTTACTGTCTTTCACCATTCCATCCAATCATCCCCATCTCTTTAAGCAGGGACTCAATGGCCAGACAGGCCCATTTTTTACACTGATGTTTGGAATTAAGCAGACATCTGTGGTGAGCTGGAGGCAACAGCTAACTGGAGCAAGCAGAGCACAGCCCATCAACATAGCACAGCATGATTGTTTTAAGGACCTTAAGCACTAGTCTCTATGGTGGCTACATGTGAAGGGGCCAAATGAGAGGCCTCAAGATATCCATGTGTCTCCTACAGCTTGTTCTTTCAACAGTGGCTTGGGTTTATTTGAACATTATTTTGTCTTTGGTACTTCCTTTTGTATTTAATGCTTTAGTCCCGCAGAGGGGATGCACTGTAACATATTACTTTAAGTGAAATGTCTTTAAAGGTGTACTAATTAAAATGTTGAAGTAAAAAAGTATTCAAATCACATTGTGTAACATGTAAGAGATTACTTTGTATGGGCAAACCCACAGAAACATATCAATCAACTCTACAGTTCCCCTCAGCTCTACGGGGATTCTGGGGTTCTTTTTGCTCAATGTTTTGTTTTATTACAAATGTTAGTTAAAATTATCTGATGAACCCACTGTAAGCTACCTATTCAACAGGAAACCATGGACAGTGACTAGCTTGCAGTGAAAGTGGAGAATTTAGTTACAGTGCCAAGTATTACCCTTTGGAATTGGTGGAGCACAAAACAGAGCTAGAAGGAGAGTGAATATTGAACTAACAATTGTCAGTGTTAAAATAAAGACACCTGCGTCGGACACTGGGTGCAACGTAGTTTGTTTCGTGTTTTTGCAAAGACTATTTTTTTTAAATATTCTTTTCTTCTTTGTTTGCAAGCTTGTGGAAGGAATGTGTATTGTGTTGTTTTGATTTCTCTTTTACAGCTACCAGAAGACTTACAACTTTTCAGACAGGTTGCTCACGTCACATCTACGTCTTCAAGCTCAGCTGGAAGCTGCGCAGTAACGCTCAGCATCACCGGAAAAGTGACTTTGTTGGTCTCTGTAGCCACTCAGAGAACATAACATAAACCAAAAACTCTTTTTCCCTGTCTGCATGTCAAAACAGTTTCTGAACGTCTTTACCCTTTTTACAAAAGGTCAGTTTTCAGTGATGAAAGGCCAAAATGCATAGAAAAAGCTGTTTAAAAACAATACCCATTTACATGTGGACTAGATTGCAGCCTTATCAAAATTCACGAAAGAAAAGCGTTCATAAAATCTAATTTTGTGGTTTTTTTCAGGCAGGCCAGTGGATAACATATTCAACATCAGACCCCATGAAAGCCCTTCAGCACATTATACCTTCATCCAAGGTCTATTTATTGAAAAAAAATGTCTTCTTCCTCCTTAACCCTTACTGTCCTTCACTGCTGCCACTGCATATTTCTAAATATATGTTAAATCCATTGGCTGTGCTTTGGCAGCAGATGCTCTCTTGTTTCACTGCATGGATCTCATTACTTAAAATCTTCAATTCTGAAACAGAAGGTCAAGGATCAGCAAATCCTCACTTCTGGCCAGGCTTATGATTCCATTCTGATGCAATTCTCCCTGTCCAATTCCCTGATTATCACACTCTTGCCCGCCAATTTGATATCTCATCTATCCAAGTTCAGACACATTCACTCTGCTTAAATTTTCACCAAGCTCTAGCACTGACAAAGCATTCCATGTGCTGCTTTTCCAAACAATTTATTGCTTTTCTTTTTTTCACTGTTGGCATTCAATCGCTGTGACACACTCTCAGAAACGATTGAACATTTGAGAAGCTGACCCATCAAGCATTTAATTTTTTGTTTCATGAAGGAAACTGTTACCCCCAGGATTGTAGCCAAAAATATTTGGAAAACAAACTAAATAGGAGAAATACATGATTCAGTCCCTCCAGGATTCTTTGAGATTTTTGCGGCTCCAAATGTCTGACTTAGCGGGACACACAAGGGTTAACCCTCATGTTGTCCTCGGGTTTCAGTTTTTTCATCACAAAAAATGGACCTTCGAAATAAGCTGAAAATGTCATCATTAGAAATATCAAACAACTTTGCAAAAAACATCAACAAAAGGTCCCACTACATTGAAAAAGTGACAAAAATGTCAAAAACAAAAACTTTTTTCATGGTTCATGGAAAGACAGCACAGGGGTTATGCACTATAAAACGTTGTATTCCGAAAATTCCACACCTGTTATGGTGCTTTTGGATTTTCTGAATAATGTTCATAAGTGTGTCGCACTGTTGCTTGCTCTGGAGGAAACTACTAGAACTGTTGGGTCCTTTTTAAATTCTGGAGTGTGGTCTAGACCTGTTCTATCAAAAGTGTCTCAAGATAACATTATGAATTGATACTATAAATAAAATTGAATTGAAATTGAATTGACTTGAAGAGTCATCCTGGACCGCTATCACCCATATCATGTCATCAGTGGCTGGATTTTCATTGAAAAACTAAGCCAGGAAACCCTCTAAAGTGTACCAAGCTAGCAGCACAACAATACGTTAGCTAGTGTGCTGGCACTGGCAGGTAATGTCCACCATCTAAGGTTGTTTTTACATTTATAGTTTCTTTGCTCTTGTCCGAATCAGTTAATTAGAATAGATAGAATAGAATGCCTTTATTGTCATTATACACAAGTACACAGTACCTGTGCAATGAAATTGGAGTTTGTAAACGTGGAGCGTTTTCCCCTTGTTTCTGTTTCGTTTGACATGGAAAGATCCAAGGGTACCAAAATGCATCATTACAAACCAGGAAAGAACGTTCATACCGCCAGAGACGGTGTAGTTTCCTGTATCTGTGTCACATAGACCCTGCCACGGCCACACCTCTCTAGGAGACTAGGCGGCAGGTCCTGAGTCTATTCTCCAACGAAAGAAGTGAACGTGAACACAGATTGTGAGCGTTTCTTTTGCCCCATAGTCACCAAAGTAGATATTGGACCCATTTTTGACAAGCCACGTATCTCCAGAACATTCTGACACTATAATGGCATTGTTCAGATGGACATATCAGGAGAAAATTAACTTAGTCTGAGACCTGTTTCTGTCTCAGGACCAAACTCTCGCAAGATTTGGCAACACAGAGAAGCTAACATCAGCTAATGCTCGCAAACACTTACAAAACTAATCTCCGTGATGCTAAATTTGTCTTTCAGCTGTGTAAATATCTAACGTTAGCAAAAGAACATATTGATAAATAAATTATTTAAATATAACTTTTTATCCATCCACACAATTCCCAGTAATAAAATCTACTGAAGTTAAATGAAAAGGTAGCTCATTTAAAAGTTACCTAGTTACTCCTTAACAGCGGAGGGAAAATATACAAGATGTACTTTCTTATATATTATATATAGTATTTAATATCTTATTCATACTTATTTTATTTATTCACAGTCTTTTGCGATTTAAGAATATAAAGCCAAAAAACAAAAAATAAACAAAAACCTTTAAAAAACAAAAACATATTAAAGTTAAAAAGTGACAAAACCTATTAAAAAAAGAAAGAAATAATGCTAAAACATTTTTTTTTACTCAGCAACATTTGAGCATTAAAATGTAAAAATACAAGCAAAATCTACTTAGATAAAAGTAAAAGTATTGATTTTAAAAACTACTTTAAAAAGGAATAATAATGTATCCTTTATTAATCTCACAAGGGGAAATTACAATTTACACTCTGTTGTTATAACACACATTACACACAGGGATGAACTACAGAAGCTAGTAGCTATACATGCACCAATAATATAATAACAAAAACTACTCAATTGCAGTAACATCAGTAAGTGTAATTAGTAACATTCCATCTCTGGTCATAAACCACAGTCCATGAACCAAATAAAAAAAAAATCATGATGATGAAACTTAACATGAAGTACAGTTGTTGATATGTACATATCTCAGTATGGACTAAGATGGTGGACCAACTGGCAAAAATGGACTAGCATGGCTTTGAAAACTTCACCATAAACAGGCAACATGCCAACATGTATTTTTCTGCTGCTAACATCCTGGACGGAAGCCACCTGACACAGCACAGTGCTACAGATGGCGCAATCAGGTTAAGTAAAAATTACTTAAAACGTGTTCTACCAGACACAGAAGTTCATCAAAGTGTTAAAAAAGTCCAGTGGACATTTTGAACTACACATGAAGTGAATTATTTGCACACAGGGAAACAATACACAAGCACACATGGTGCCACCAACAAAATCAAATGCAAATCCTGGAAGGCTTTCAAACAATTCCATAATGTTTTCACGAAAATAGCATCAGATGACTGGTAATTAGATGTCTCTATGGTGGGAATTGTCCCAGCAGCTACACAACCAGATGGCAAATGTGATTACAATGTTGCCAAGGTGAAGGGAATCTATATCACCTTAGAGACATCCTTGGAGGCAGTGCAGATATGACTGAGTAGTGTTTAGATGATACAAATGTACTGCTGATCCAGCATCAATCAGATGCCAGTACCAAGATGTGTTTTTCCATTACATGGACTCGGACGCTTTGCCCTGTCCTTCTTTTTTTGAGGTAGTACTACAAAAAGTAACTGTTAGCAGGTACCAGGGACTTTTTTTGTAATGGAAAACCAAAAAAGGCATGTTGACGCGAGTACAGGAGGTACCGTGTAGTGGAAAAACATCATAATTGCGGGGGTTGCTTAGGATTGGTAAATTAAAGATCAGTTGTTCTACAAAAATTGTTCAAGCTGTGACCAGCTGCCATGCTTTGCTTGGTTGATAGCCATGTCTCTCTCTCATGGGTGGGCCAAATTCTCTGGGTGGGCAAAGCAGAGAAAGGGGAGGTAACCTTACCCCTCATGACCTCATAATGGGAAAGATTCCCGATCGGCCCATCTGAGCTTTCATTTTCTCAAAGGCAGAGCAGGATACCCAATGCTCGGTTTACACCTATCACCATTTCAAGCCACTGGGGGACCATAGGCAGGCTAGGGAAACTCAGCCGACATAAGGTGACCATCATGGGGCAAAGATAGTTTAGACACCAAAAACAACTAGTTAAAATTAGAAAAAAGGGGCGCCCAGATAGCTTAGTTTTTAGAGCGGGCGCCCATATACAGAAGTTTAATCCTCAAACCAGCGACCCTTTGCTGCACGTCATTCCCCCTCTCTCTCCAAAAATAATCTTTTGGTTTGGGTTAAAAAGTTGCATTCCTGGGACACAAAAACCCATTTCCTAGGTGAAAGTCTTGTGTTTTTCCCTACAGAGATTTTCATCATCTTAAATAGTGGCAGTCAATGTGGGGAATACATTGATTATGTGGAATACGTATGAGAACAGCATGAGAACAGCCTACTCTGAGCCAGGTAAAACCCTGCAGTGAGTATTAGATAATTGAATTGATACATACAAAGTATAAATAAGTATAAATAGGAATATGAAACATGCACACCAAGAATTGCAGCATGCAAAAATGCAACTTTAATGTTGCCTTTTATTGCACAACCACATTCCCTTTGATGCAGCCTTTCTTAGGGACCGTTAGAGACAGCTGCTTAGTGAGAGCCATAAGGATTCAAAGGTGAATAATGTCCCGACTTTCCTTATCAGGGTCTGACACGCAAGCTGAAATATTACCATAACAAGCTGCAGTGCATTCTCATGACCTAGCAGAAATGTTGGTGTAAGCAAAACAAAACATGCACCCCCTATCTTAGGACATTAAAATGGAAAAAAAAGAAAAGAAAGCAGTATAATACAAGAGCAGAAGCCTTTGAAATTACATTCATTATGTATTTGATGCTAATGTGAATCGCTAACTCCTCAACAATAAGGCCACGGAGAACATGCTCCAGGATCCATATTTAAAATTAAAATACATTTTCTAACCATACTAGGTGTTCCCATTACAGTATCAGGCAAACCATCTCTAATAGCCTTTAAGAGCTAGCATTTGGGGAAAATGTAGAGCATCCAAAAATTAAAAAGGAAGCATTTCCCCCCGTGTGCATGACTAGAAGTCGTGCAAGATTTGCAAATGCGGTCTGAGCCCCTCAGTAGTGATCTTTAAGCTGCTATTGGCACAAATAGAACAGAAAGCTACTGCTTTACATTTTCATTGATTGAGGATTAACCTTTCTTGTGATAAAAAAAATAAATAAAAAACTCTTTCAAAGAGGAATGTCTCAGTGCAGCTATTAGGCAGCAGCTTGCCTTTTGCTCCCCACCGCACCACCCGCAGCCCCCATTACTGTCAGCAAATCCATAATATCTATGAGCAGTGCTTTATGGCAAGGCTCTGCTTCTGCCAGTCCTTGGTGGACAGATGCTGCCAACACAGAAGCTGATGCTTCCAGTCCTTTAAATGATACTCTTGTATTTTAGTGCACAGATCATTCATATAGTCATCACTGTGAACAGATGTCAAATGAACTGTATGAAGTTCTTTACAATCAGGGGCGGAGCCAGAAGTTGTAAACATTCAGAGTTCACCCTGGGAAAATCCCCCATTTACAGCAGGTGTGTGGGAGAGATTCATTCAGAGGAAAAAGGGCGAACGCTACAGGACACTCTCAATGGAGAAAGACACTAAAAAAAGATTGAAGAAATGTTTTCTTGTTTTCCCACAACCAGGGGCGGACTGGGACAAAAATTCTGGCAATTCCGTCCCTTCCCGGCCCACAAACCAGCCCCCCTCATCTGTCATATGTCAGTACTGGCCCTATTGGCGCTAACATAAAAAAAAAAAAAAATTACATAATATTATATAGATGTTTTTACATTGTTAAATATAATTGTTTCTATAGAGATTGCCACTTTTTAAGCCCCTTGAGGGTTTTTTCGGCAATTGTCCATCACATGTTTTTGTGAAACATACTGTATAACACTGTTTTAATGTTTTTGTTGTGAAAATAAAATAAATAAAATAAATTTCAGATGGGACCATTAACTTTATGATTGCAAAAACCAGGTTCACGTGATATAATGGCACCAGCAGCATGAGGCACACTTACAGGCTATCAGAATTAAATAATACACACAATTTGCAAAAACCTTCAAATAAACTACCATGGCACCATCTTAGAATAGAATGGAAATGCTTGCATATTTAAAACATTATTTCATCCGTTACACCCAAAACACTAAAGTGTGAAGACATAGCAGACAACACGGAAGCTTTTATTTTGAAAAGTAGAAGCCCGAGTGGACCAGACGGGAGACTCCAGGCTGCAGCTGTACAGTCTTGCATATTTTAGTCAAACTAGTGTGAAACACCAGTGTTGCCGCATTTTTTTCTTTTGTCCAGCAGCCCAAATCGGCCCAAAAGTCCATCAGCCCTTCTGGCATTCCCCAGAGCTGCCAGATTGCCAATGCGCCTATTTCCACAACACAACTTTTGTAAATACACCTTTTAAAACCTGAATGACCACACCTAAGAGTGGGCTAGTGCAGACCCGACCAGTGTTGTAATGTAACAAAGTACAAAAACTTAGTTACTGTACTGTAAGTAGAATTTTCACATATCTGTAGATTAATTTGGTATTTATATTTCTGGAAACATTAACTTTTCCTTTGATACATGCCCCCTAAGCGTTACTCGTTACATGCAAGAAATGTTTCCATACGTTGGAGAGAAAGATTTGCATGAATGAAAAATCTGTTTTTCACTTTGTTGATGTCAGACTTTGAATTTGTTTAACCCTTGTGTTGTCTTCCCGTGTTGTCTTTGATTTAATCACTTTTTCAACATTTGTCGACTTTTTCTGAGCCTTTTGAACTTTCCGTAGGTTTTTCCCCAATTTTTTTAAGTTTTTTGTCACTTTTTCACATTTTTTCACATTTTTGTCACTTTATTTGACATCTGTTCACATTTTTATCTCTTTTTTTACGTTTTTTTTAAAGTTCTTTTAACAATTATTTTGACTCCAAATGCTATAAACACCCAAATTCAGTGAACTGATTAGTTATTTAACTTGTGAGAAGCATTAATGGGAACAATCCACGTTCACAATTTTTGCGGGAACCAATCACAAACTTGCTTATCTACCTGGCATTATGACGATAGAGAAGCGACCAATCAGCTTCTTGTTTACAACATAGCAGCCACTCAACACCACCGAAGCTAGCAACCCGTTGATGCCGCTGTCGCTTCTTTGTCATCCAGATCATTGGTCTGATTGGTTGAAGGACTATCCAAGTCATGACAGAGTCATGTAAACTATGCCCGTTTGTCCCACCTCTTGCAGAGAAAGTCCAGAACAGACTCAGAATGCATGTTTACCTACAATTGAAATACTAATTGTAAATCAAGTCAACCCAATAGAACATTTATTCTTTTACATTTATTCATTTATTCCATTTTGGTGGCACTAGCTCAGTCCGTATGGAGTTAGGTTGAGAACCGGAGGGTCGCTAGTTCAAGTCCCAGATCCCTGTATGGAGTGTGGACTGGTAGCCTGGGTAGCAAGGAGCAAGGCATCAAACCCCCTCAACTGCTCAAGGTGCCTGTTCAGGACCTGAGCGAGTGTGTGTGTGTGTGTGTGTGTGTGTGTGTGTGTGTGTGTAATAACAGCAGAGTGTAAATTGTAATTTCCCCGTAGGAGATCAATAAAGAGTATAGATTATTATTCAATTATTTAGGGAATAGCATAGTAGTTCTTCCGGAAGGAAGACCTCTTGAATTCCAAACAGCACAGATTTGTTTACAGGGTGCCAACACGTATAAATGAGAAAAATAAAAAATAAAACTGGAGTCAAATCAACTAGAATCAAATGAAAGATAGCTTCTCGTCTATCTGTAGGCTGTACAAAAAAATCAATAAAGCACATGTTTGTGTCAGCAGATCTATATATCTATATATCTATCTATCTCAGCATGTCTTGCTTCCCTACTGAGCAGCAAAGTTGCTTTGCCCATTTGCTTTCCATCAACTGTAAGACCCAGGGACACACATGGCTCTAAGCTGATCTAACAGCTGATTGGTTCCGAATCGACACAACATGGTGACGTTTTATATAAACTTTTTATTGTTTCTGAATTCGAGGGGGCTAATTTGCTAAGTGTCTGATTTAAAGGGTTATTCTGTTGACAGACCACATGGTGTATCGCTGATGGTGACGTTTAGAAGTCAGAGACTAAATCCAGAGATATTCCGAATCATCTACAGTGTGTTGTTAATTAACATCAGCAACAGATCGCATGTAGAGCATTTTAACAGCTGCTCTATCATAGAAACAACTGGAGACTGTGTACAAGCTGATATATGGGTTTGATAACATTTGAATCAATCAGAATCAGACCTAACAAGATATGAGTGTTTATGTGACTTCCTGGAAATAACTGTCCGACTTGACTGTGGCTCTTTGTCTCCGCCCACTGCTGCTGCCACCTACTGCCTTTATAATGCTCTCAATCTACCCTGAACCGCACCACTATCTCCCAGATATGAGTCTACAACATATTTCTAACCTTATCAAAATCTGGACAAATCTAGACACAAGCTCCTTTTCCATCCACACGTTTTTATCTGAATTAAGTGTTATTGAATGAAAAAGGTGGATGGAATTTTGTGAATATGGACTCAAAGGAAATTTGGTCTCATTGGATTTTATCTTGATCGATATACGGCTTATGCGATGAACGCTGATGAAAACTTTATTTGCCCAATAAATAATGAATTGCGATTAAGTTTTAGGTCATTTTATGGTCGCAACCCGCCACAAAGCAAGAATAGGTTTTAGTTTATTTCCGCCCAGTATTTCCTCTCTGTCTGCACACATGGCAGGCGTCAACAAATGGCATGGAAGTGGACAGACGAGGAGACGAGAGACTGGAACTCACCGACAAAGGTTAGGACAAGCCGTGGGACGTCCTCCGGAGTAAATGGAAGGCACTCAAACAGCAAGACATGTCTCAAAAAAGAGTCTCGCAGCAGTGCCGGAGGGACAATAAAAGGCAAGTTGCATCTGCATCGTCATAGCGATGTGGTGAAAGCATCGTTGGCACATGAGCACTATTACAACTTGTCCAATATTGATCACGTGTTGGTAGATGGCGCGATCCATTCTGTCTAAAAAAACTTTGTTCACAAATGTTGCTTGAATGTTGTGCGAAAATGAATGGAAACACCTTAAAATGACTCAAATCAATTCAATATACCAATATGATCGCAAAACAGCATGTGATGTTATTACGCACAGGTTTTTATTGGCTTTGAAGCCGTTGGATGGAAACGCACTTTTACCAGCTTTAGTCACATGAGTTTTTTAAACTTAAACTTTTACTTCTTCCAATTACCCCTCAAATGCATTAACCAAACAAATGAAAAATAAGCACACAGAGGAAACCCCCATCATGTGGTTCTTCCCCATGATGTCAGTAACGACATCAGTAATACCATGAATCCACCCTGCTGCTGGACCCGGCCCCAAACATCCCTGCACAAAGCAATAAAGAAAAGTGTGAAGAAAAACAGTTATGTATAGTATTTATAGTATTATAGTATATATAGTATAACCTAATAATAAAATCAACTGAAACTAAACTGGGGTTGTTTGTTTGCTTTAAATTAAACCAGTGCTCAATGTAAAAATGTAACAACTTAAACCCAGAATAGTGCTGACATGTTACCTCAATGGTAAAATTATAGCAAAGTGAAAATGAATAAAACATGAAAATAACTAGAGCAATGTGTGAAATAAATATGGACAAATGTTCAAAAGCACCAAGGGACAAGTGGTGCTTCACCCACCCAGTACTTAAGTACTTCAATGCATTATATAACAAAATGTGAAAATGTGATAAATATTAACCCTATTATTTAGTTATAACACCCACATTATGTAACAATCTGCCGTCGTATGTATTAAATGTACCCGCATATTGTAATAAATGATTACATAATGTGGCGTTTTATAATAATATGGTGCATTAGAGCTAAAAAAACACACAGCACGCATAAGTGTCGTGTAGCGTGGATACGTGCTTCGTCACATCGGACGCTTATTTTTACATGCCATCACGATGTGTGTGTGTTACTCTCTCGGTCCGTCCGTCGGTCTCTCTCTCCGTGTGCCTGACCGCGTGCCTCGCTGTGAGAAGTCAAGACAATCAAAATCAACATGAACATGTAGGTGTTTTATTTTGAAATGTGCTTTATAAATGTGTGGCCAGACAGAGTGGATAACATGGGCGCTGAAAATAAAAATAGCTGCGCTACGCGGCTATACGCTACGCTTACACCGTCTGTGTGTTCTAGCTGTTAAGTAATAACCAACCACAATGGATGGCTTTTTCTCTATACTGGCTTTGAAAGGCAAAAGGTAATACACATATATTTCACCATCAAATATTTTAATTGCTCGTCTTGTCTTTACGTCCGTGCACACATGGCGCTTGCAAACTGCTCCCCACCCCCTCACCCCTCATACGCATATCTTTTCCACAGAGGGAGGGCATTCCAGAGAGAGGATTTTAATATAGGCCTATGTGTATTATGTGCAACCCATTTTATAGTTAACTGGGGATGTTAGGTGATAAGCTGACCTGAAATTGCCGATGCAAGCATAACATGCACAACATGAACATGTCCAGGTCTTTAACTCCATGCTAATCAGATAAAGTCATCCTACATCCTACGAGTAACAGCAAAATACATGTAAAGAGAACAAAAGTTATGCACCGAATGCATTTTAAATTCCCCATATGTGAGAATCTTTTCATTATTTGGATCTGGATATCTTGTTTCCAAGTAATGTATTTGTATTTAATAGAGGCCATGCAGTTCACACTTTGTTTTCATCTTTATGAAACGTGAACAATAGTCAGCAAACATGCAATCTCAGAAACAAGTGAAATAATCTAAAAGCATTATGTTGCAGAAGGTCTGGACCTTTTTGCTTTAATTCAGATTTATTACCTGCATTTTATTGCTCATGAATTAAACATTGCCCGTACATTTGGAAGCAATTTTATCAATTATGGGATTATGGCTTAGTTGAAATTCTCCAACTGATCCCATAAAATAGTCACTTTACATGCAGTGTATAGGCAAAGGAGACAATGCCTTTCTGTCACTTTGCAATTTCCAGTTAAATGTATAATAAAGATTAATGGCTTGCATAAAAAGAAAAGCATGTTTCAGAATGGCAGCATATCGTGATGACACAAGTGTTTCAACGGTCTATACTGAATCCCTGCACAGACTTGACAATACACTGCAGCACTGCTTTGCTCTGCCTCATCATGACTCCCCAACAATCAAAAACAGGAATCAAAGGGGTGATTCACTTGTTCTTGCTGTAATCCTTCCACAGGGATAAGAAATAACAGGTCCAGTGTCCTCTTAAATGCTGGAATTACAGCAATTACCAAAGAGCAAGGGACCTGTAGCGGAAAAGTAAATAGTTAACCTAAAAGCAAAAGTACTCAGCATTATAGAGCCAAACACAATCCCTCCCCTATGTAATCAATTTAAGAAGAGACATCTCATTAGGGGCCAGCAACGCAGCCAATGATCTCTATACAACAGCTGGCAAGGGCGCTATAAAGGGGCCACCATGGCTCATGCTCCTCACATTAACTTTAAACTTATGGATAGTGTGGCTCTTTTCCAGCGATATCTCCAGCCCCGCCATTACGACTGCCAAGGTCATGTCTGATGAAAACATGATGAAGCAGCAGTTTCTCTTTTTTTGTCTTTCCTTCCCTCTATCTCACTCTCTCTCTATCTACTCCTCACTCAATCTTCCTTCCTGCTTTTCTTTCCTGGCACAGAGTTACTGAACAGTGGGGGGGGCCGCTGAGTTTTAATTACAAGAAGATCTGTGGCGTTAATTGAACAGAGCCCTAATTTCACTTTACAGCAAATCAAGATGTTAGTTATGTAAATGCTGTCCTGTCCCACTGGGGAACCGGGGACTTCTGCCAGACACCAAAGTCATTCTCTCCCCACTGGCACCGGGCTGCTGTCTCTGCAACTCACCTGAAGGACTTTTTATTATAATACTCTCTTAAAGATACTTCATGTACTGAATTTCTTTCCTCTACCAGGGCAGCATTCGGGCCACATATCTATAAATACATTCATTAAAATGAGAAAGAAAGCACTCTGAGATAGCAAACCTTCACCAAGGCTGAACAGTCATTTGTTGTTCTAATAACAGAAAAAGAATCTGCATCTAAAAAATATGGGAAAAATATGGGAAAGACGAGTGCTACTGATTGTCTGACGCCAGCCATGGTTTTGGAGGTGGTGCAGGTGGCGGCAAAATCCACCTATTGGTTTCTATTGGTTGCCGAGATAGGGTGGGTGTGGCTTACCTGTGTCACGGTGCTTGCAAAGCGGAAGTAAAGCAGACAGACTGACTTCCTGACTGACTGACTGACTGACTGACTGACTGACTGACATCCTGCCTGCAGTCAGTGAGAAGAGGATGTGTTTCCGATTTGTCGTGACGTTTTTTGCCCCCTTGAATGAAATGAAATACAAACTATCACTGGGGTGTTGAAAGAAAAAACTTCCTTTTAATAGGCAGAAACCTTAGACAAAACCTGGCTCCAGGTGGGCAGCCATCTAAAAACAAAAATGTTGCTACATGGTAGTTCTGGCATTCACACACAGCATATCCATTTTGGAGAATGGCAGCTGTAGCATGATTGCATTCTATGGAGTATTTTAACATGATCAAATAGATTAGAAGAAATCCTTTACTGCTGACGAGGTGTTTACTGTAGCCTGTGTATCTAGGCCCTTTCCAATATGCCAAGGACTTCTATGTGACTCATAGTGAAAGACTGAAATCTCTGATCAAATTTGGAAACAACGTGGCACAATTAAATGTATCAGTACATAAAGTTGAACACGACAAGGACTCAAGTTTCTTGGGATGATTTGATGTGAAAGTGATGATGAAGTCTAAAGGGGAGAGACATAGTATTGGAAAGCTGTAAAAGGAGAGAAAGCCCCACATTGATTGAATTAAGCTATTGTAAGGGCTGATGGGCTAGCGATGCCGGACAGGTGTTGTGTTTAAAGCCCCATGATACTGAGCACAGCCGCCCTATTGCTTCTGCAGGAGGCTCGTTTATCCAGTTGCCCATAAGGTCTATTTGCACTCCAGGCCCCATGGGAAATCCCATACAGCCTCGAGCTTGGTTGAAAACATTGAAAATGTTCTGTCGGTCCCCCCCCCCCACCCTTCCCGGTCTCCACCCAGGCCTTTTCTTAAATACCTTGAAGTGGATGCAGGTACTGGTGTGTTGGAAGCTGTCAGCAGCGCTCCAATGAGAGGGGCGACTGTGGGTAGCTCCATACTCAACACAACATGAGGCAGTGTTACACAGTTGGCCTGTACAGTTCTCATATGCTGCGATGAAATTGCCTCAAAACAGAGCACACACACCCTCAAACTCTGTAAATATGGAAAGATATCTTAAAGTGCTCATATTATGCTCATTTTCAGGTTCATAACTGTATTTAGGGGTTGTACCAGAATAGGTTAATGTGGTTTAATTTTCAAAAAACACCATATTCTTCTTGTAATGCACATTGCTGCAGCTCCTCTTTTCACCCTGTGTGTTGAGCTCTCTGTTTTAGCTACAGAGTGAGACGTCTCACTTCTGTGACATGTGTTGGGAGTGGCACATGCTCAGTCGCTAGGTAAGAACTACTACCCAGTCAGAAGCAGAGTATGATATATATATATAGATATATCTATATATATCTATATATAGATATATATCTATATATATCTATATATAGATATATATCTATATATATATCTATATATAGATATATATTATATATATATATATATATATATATATATATATATATATATATATATATATATATATATGACACAATAAAGGAACTAAGGACTCATCTTTAAAGAGCTCAAATGAGACAAAGAATTAAAAAAAGTTTTAAAGTAAAAAGTTTTTCATTCGAGGTGGAAGAATACATTTCATCCATTTCCTGCAATTTTGTTCAATCCTCTGTGACCTGACCACAAATTGTCAATGGCTTTCAGCTCAGCAGGATCCTTCTTAGAAGCACCAAGAACTCAACAGGACAGCATGAGTTTTTGAGATTTGCCACAAGAAGTGCCTTTACAAATATGTGCAGGCTATTTTACCACTCTGTGTCTTAGCATAAGTAAATGATACATAGTTTTCCTCAGCGGGACCCACTGTCAAAGCCCTCATGGGGAGGATGGCTGGCGTCCGTTTCCAAGAAGAGAAGACAACGAGTGAGAGACTTGAGGAGAATAAATGTCAAAGGCGAAGGCATGGCTTCTTACTTAAATGTCACTCTGTCTGTTTAATTTGCATGTGGGAAGTGACAGGACCAGTGAGACTGCCAGTCGCAGGCAGCAGCGTTCTCCGCATTGGCTCGAGCGTGATGGAAGGAGAATACGGATCCCTCGGAAGACAGCAAGTTGGACGAGCTATAGAATGTAAACATTGCATCTTCAAGAAAGTCAAGTCTTTAATGCTGCAGAGTTATTTTTCTGAGGATGATTTCTTTACAGGCTGCTGAACATGTCTCTAGATTCCCAAGTAAGCCAGAAAGTATGTCACATACAGTATTTAAAATCCAGTGGATACTATTTTTGTCCTATTTCTGCCATTCAATTTCTTTTTCAGAAGTTTTACCCGATCTAGTCCTTTATATTCATCAGAAGAAAAATAGGCTGGGGGGGTGAAAGACAATGATGTTTTTCCACTTCTTTTTTTTTGATTGATGCTTTCTGCTATCATCTGTTTTTAATGGGGCACATTTTTAAATGTGTTGATTTTTATTTAAAAGTTACTGTGTCCAGATGTGTGCAAATCAAATAAGGATGAGATAATGGACAACAACTTAGAGTTTAGGCAAGAGTGCAGAAAAAATAAAAAAGTTTTGTATACATACACATGATCTAAGACATACGTAAAATAATTAGGCAAAACACATATAGGTTGTTGATCTACTTTATCACGTTACATGTGACCACCTCATGTTTCCTGTTCTCCACCTTTAAACATGACTCAGCCTCTGATATGGAACATCCCTGTGAGAGAAGGTGAGTCAGCATGTTGAAGGCTAAAGCATGGAATGACTACAAAATAAAAGCCTCAGTAGACAAAACATTTCATTACAACAATTGCATACATTATAGAAGGGGTCAAAGGATCATGTCATGTATTTGTTGGTCTTTGTTGATGATATTCATATTCAGATGCCTCATCACTTTTACAGTGTAATCATAGCAAAAATAAAAAAACTGTTCTCCTGGAAAAAAAAAAAACTTTTCTGGTAGAAAAGTGTTGTTTTTTTTTTCCAATCAAGCTGTCAGCACTTCTACCACAACCATGATAAGTGCTGAGCCTCGAGCACACTAACGTGTTTTATTTGGCGCATTCAAATTTCTAGGCTTGGGCGGCTTACGGATGACAAGACATATGTGTTTTCGTTTTTATGAGAAGCACATCTCTGGCTAAAATGGGAGACTAATTTGCACAGACACTCACACACAGATTCATGCTAATGATTGATAATGTTTCATTAATGCAAAATATTCCCTGCCGAGGATCTAAACAAATTGTGGCAATTTAGTCTTTCCAATGTGTGGTATCAATCACTTCCACCAAAGAACCATCATGCATCAATGCCATTTCCCTTCTAAAAAAGGTTCATAGGTCCAGAGGCAGCAGCTGCACATTTTTGGCAAAAGAAAATCAAAGGTGTTTTTTTTTCTTTTTTTCTCTAAAGCCTGACAGCCTTTTCTGAATTGTTTATGTGCTAAATGAGTTTTGATTTTAACACTTAGTTATGTATAAGATACACAATTTATGAGCACAGCATTTTACCCAGAGAATCAACCAAATGTTGCCAAAGACACATAGGAATTCCATGCATTTTGACAATGCCATTTAATAAGGAAGTCACAATTAATTAATGAGGTGTGCTTTTTTCAATGTGTGGTGCGCTGTGTTGCTCACACAACAATAAAAGTGACTATAGCAACTAATAGGATGTGTTAATGCAGACAAGACTACATGAGCCAGGGCTGTAGTCAAGACCACTTTTGTCGAGTCCAAGACAAGTGCAAGACAAAGACTAGTCGAGTCCAAGTCAAGACCGAGTCCAAAAAGGTTTGAGTCCGAGTCAAGACCGAGTCCAGTGCTAAGAAGACACCCTAGAAGATGAGTCAGGTTAGCTCCATCATATTTCAAAGTCATAAGAGATCATACTTTATGATATTAGTTTTAATAAATTAAAAAAAATTATAAAATGAGGACATTTCTCTGGCATTTACTTGCTGTATTGAAAACATAGCGAACCACAACACACGTCACATTGAACTGAACCGAGAATTTTGTGAAGCCTAACACCCTAGTCGTTGTCTCAGGACACACTAGCCAGCTGGGAATATGCTAGCATTAGTCATTAGCTTATTGTTTCAGGTTTGTACCAGGGGTAGATGCTTTATTATGTATAATTGAACACAAAACATCTCGATCACCCACTGGTGGCTGGCTGCAGTACAGGTCATAAATCCTGCCCCTCCATGTTATCGGATGGGACATTACAGTAGTACTTACAAATGTTTCCCAAAGATGGTTTCTGTCATTTTAAGGTAGTTCTGATCACGCTGATGATTGTGTGTGAATTGTATGTGTGAAGAAGTGTTTTTTCCCGCTAAGTTTGTTTTTTATTAGTCATGTTATGCTATAAAATGGGGTGAAGCGTCATAATGGATAGCAATTGGTCAGGCAGGTGTATGGGCAGGACTTTGAAGCTGCGGCTCCACTGCCTGATCACTACTGTGCATGTATCAGGGATATTTTGTCTTCATCTTGGCATTCATCTTTATGTACAGTCTAGGGTTTGTACTAGAGCCCGGCCGATATTATCGGCTGATATTAGGTATTTCCTGATGTATCGGTATCGGCATTAATTATGGCCCAAAAAAAAATGCATAGTCTGTCCACCAGAGGACGCTCTACAACGTCCCTGTTAGTGATGGCGTTGCATAGTTTGTCCACCAGAGGACGCTCTACAACGTCCCTGTTAATGATGGCGTTGCATAGTCTGTCCACCAGAGGACGCACTACAACGTCCCTGTTAGTGATGGCGTTGGCGTTGCATAGTCTGTCCACCAGAGGACGCACTACAACGTCCCTGTTAGTGATGGCGTTGCATAGTCTGTCCACCAGAGGACGCTCTGCTGTTCTGTTGTTAGTGAGAACTCAAAAAAATAACTAACTAACTAACTAACTAGTTACAAATAACTAATGTTAGGGAAATCTGTTTATGTTTTCTTCCGCGTACCTGGATTTTTTTTTTTCAAAATATATATCGGCCGATATATCAGATTTTTAAATAACCAAATATTTGTATCGGTATTGGCTCACTAGCTCAGTCGCTAAAAGATCAATAACTTTGGTCAAAGGACTGTACCATAAACTCTGATAACTGTCTCCAAACCCTTAAAGCAGTTTATATCCCGACAGATGTTAAAGTGATAAGTGCAACACAGCTATACGCTATGAAAGCTTCCATAATTTTGGACTCAGCTCTCTGTTCCCTCAATGGTCAGCTTTTTAAGATGGCTTGCTATTCCTGCTATTGGTGACGTGGGTTTACATCACCAGCTACGAGTGAATTCACTACCCGCAGCAAATCCATTGAAATACACTTAACAAATTGTATTGCTGGTGTGACCGGGCCTTAACTCCAACTCCCTGGACACACCAAAGGAAAAAGGTAGCATGCCTGTAGGGATGAGATAATCTCATTTTAGGTCAACCTTATTCTACACGTGAAAACTCAGACTCATCTATATGCCAATAAACCGGTAAAAATGTTACAACTGTGTGTGTAGAACACTCCTGGCAGTCACTTGTGAATGATGCTTGCCAGCCTGACCTTCACAAGTCTCCCTCCACATTCAGCTGGAGGATGAGGAAGAAATGGAACTGTGTCTTCCAGTTGCCAGTTCAGGGAGATCAATCACTTTGGACAGGTCATTGTTCTTCTCAGTGGTTAAAAGGACAGAGGTCTATCCATGAAGTAAGGAAAGTGCTACGGGCGGGAGCCTTGGCTGCAACACCAGCGCCCCTGGATTAATCATGAAGCTGCACAGCAGGGATAAGACTTTGGACTGATTGTTAAATATGGTAGAAAAATAAATTGCACTATGGATTGTATGTACATTCCTGTACTTATAAAAACTTTGTTTGTTATTAACAAAATTCACAACTATGTTTTACATTCACGCATCCCCTGACATGTAGAATCCATTTTGCAGTTATTTGTCTCTTCGTAATTTTGAGTCATTTATCACAGCAAATTGATCGAGCCGATCAGGCTTTGAGGTAATATTTTTTTATTGCCTACATTATCTTAAACAAATCATTTATTATAAAAAAGTGATCAATTAGTCTGTCGGATAAGAAGGACAGCTTGATCTGCCCTTTGCCCAGTTTACTGACATGCATATGGGTAGTTAGCTAATTAAGCTTGAAACCACAGTGAATTGTGGATTACCATATGTGCACAGAGCTAGGATTGATTAAAAACACTTTTCTAATGAGCATGGTTTGGTGAGTATGTATGCCAAATCATGCTGGGTTCTTTCATTTTCGAAAAAGTTTGTTGAGAGGAACCTCCTCACATGTTGTTCTCTAAATCCACTTTTTGGATTTATAGTGAAGGTGGGAAACTTCATACAATTGTGAAATAATCTAATAAGGCTAAACTACAGGAGCAGTACTTAAAGTGCCCATATTATGGAAAAAAATCCCTTTTCCTGGGATTTGGGTTGTTATTTTGCGTCTCTGGTGCTTCCACACACATACAAACGTGGAAAAATAACATCCATGCTGTATTGAGTGAGATACGGTTTCTAAATGTGAAATGCTTTCTTCCTGTGGCAATCGGATTTATTAAACCCCTCTAATATCAATATGTGTATCCTCATCAAAAATGCAGTAAGACATAAAGCAGTTCTGACAAAGAAAATCTTTTACTCAACACTGATAAATACTGAAAGAAAAACACTACTTATCAAAGGTTTTGGGCCATAACTCTTGCAAGGTGATTGGCCACACCTTGACCAATTTGCTTTAATACTGAGCGTATAATTATGTTTTTCTCTGATTACGTGTTTTAGAACCCCTTCTTGTATTCACAAGCATTTTAAAATAGACTATCGGGCCTGTAACAATTCCAAATGTTGCTGTGTACAGCAACAATTATCCCAGAAATAATTGCACTTAACAATATAATTGTCTATTTCAGTCAAATAAAAAAAATTCCAGGACACATCTTTTGGTTATGGCAATAAATTGCCGTTATACAAAGAAAAGGCGATTATGTAAAAACTATTTTTTAATAGTTGTTTCAGGCCTTGTTAAGTATTGTATTAGTTTATAATAAAGGTTTATCCATTTTTGGGTGTAGTTACTCTTTTAGACAATTATTTTCGGTTGGTTTATGTCACTTATTTTTTAAATATTTATAACAGCCTTTGTGTCTTAAATGGCCAATCGTCCAGCTGATCAACAACCTCCAGTGCAGAGAAAAAGTAGTGGGGGTGTGACTCTTCACTGGTCTCACGAGTCGATTCCGATTGTCCTGTCAACGATTCCAATACATCACGATGCTTGACTACCTCTATATTATTATGTACACCTGGTTTTCGTCAATAAATTCAAGCTATATATATATATATATATATCACTATTAACGGTGTTAACACAAACGCATTTTAAAACCGTCAATTTTTTTCACATGCTGTTGCAACAACTAGTAACCTTAGAAAAACTACAACACCACACCGGATCTAGCTAGATCGAAAAAATAAATAAATAAAATAATTGCGATTCAACCTTTTTACACACTCTTGAAAATACATGCTTTTCTTGCCTACATTTTTTACCAAAAAAAAGTGCTACAGCTCCCATATACTTTGGCCCTCTGGGATGTGCCTGATGTCATTGGGAAGCTAACACTCTCAATTTGTTGTTCCAAGTGTCAGTGTGATACTAGGCCTGACTGACACAGAGCTACAGAGGTTAGAATAGAGAATTTCTATTTCCGTCCAAGTATCTGTAAAATTATTAAAAAACACTACTGTAAGCATATTAGATGGGCTACACACAAAACTAGTACCCTAGCCACATGTCTCAACTTAATACAGAAAAAATCCAGAAGAAAATGACTCAGAAAATGGATTTTATATGAATTTATTTCTACAGATATGTCTGTGTTTTTCTAATTTCTTATTTCTAAAAAAAAAACAAAAGTGCCAAATACAAAACTTCTCAAATACAAAAAACACATCCACATCACTCACACACATACTGAAATAACTACATACATACATTTATAGAAATAAGTAATTATACATTGATGAAATGGTGAAATGCAATAAGAAGGCCCTATTTTTGCTTTGACACAGCTGCATCCATCACAGGGTTAAAATTTTCTGGTCAAGTTTGGTATCAATTGATTTGTCTTCTTATTGGCTAAACAGGGAGGCCCGTTTCATAACATCTAGTTTTAACTGGAAGGAATAGCTGTCAATCTTTCCCACGATGGTCATCCCTGAACTCTGCGACATCATTGGCTTCTATAAGGGACAGCTCGGGTAGATGGATTGGCTGACAACAAAGTGGATTTGAATGCTTAGGTGTCATAGAATGTGCCGGTGGGCAGAGTCACTTTGTAGCGCGCCCAGGGGACAAGAAACAAGCGAACAAAACGCAGAAATTATGAACTATCTAGATTTCTCCACGTCGAAACTCGGCCAGAAACTACAAGATTGTGAGGGGACCAGCTCATTTTAGATTAAATGGCTTGGATATTCTAATTCCTTGGATTGTTGGCAATGTAGGAAAAAAATCTTTTTGGCGATCTTTCACCGCTGTGAATAAAGACACGAGGAAAAAGGTAGGGATGCACGCTCGACTTTAGACACTATCGGCTCAGAATCCTTCTGTGTTTCTTTACTTCATAACATGATTATAACCGCTATAAGTCATCTTATGCTTTGTGTGTAGGCTTAATGGAATCATGAGACTAAGCTTTCTAATGTTGTGCTGCAAGAGCATGTTTATGAAGATTTAATGCTTGCAATTTATGAGTAGAGAAAACGTTTTCTCTTAAAATGGAGATAACGGCCCGGCAGCGGGACAGTACCAGTATGATATTAATGCGATTAAATATTTTAATCGTTTGACAGAACTTTATATATATATATATATATATATATATATATATATATATATATATATATATATATATATATATATATATATATATACGATATATGAACTCCCCTTTTGATTGTATCTCCTCTTAACCCTTGTGTTGTCTTCACTTTTGGGACCCTCTTGTGTCCCTCGGGTCACATTGACCCGTGACTTATTTGGGGTTTTAAAATCTGAAATAAAATGTTACTTCATAATCTATTAACAAATATGGTCTTTATCTCAATTTCACACAATTGACATTACATATGTTCAGGGAATGCAATCAGTCTCTGCTAGAACACAGTTAAAAATGGAAGTGGGGTTCGTTTTTTGTTGTAAGGTTATAATTCATGTTAAAAAATCCACTATGTGATCATTCTTATCTTAAAAAGTGGTCATATCCAGAATAATCTTCTGAATTGAGTAAGGAATACATGTTTATCACAGAAAATAAGGCAAGGCCATTGATTTTCAGGTAGAAAAAATATAACATTTTTCTTCTTCTAAAAATTTGAAATGGGTCAATTTGACCTGAATACGATAAAAGGGTTATGAAAGACATTTTCTGAATGCAGCGTAGTCAGAACACAGCCAACAACCGACAACAACAAAAAAGCAGTGACATAGGCAATTCCCAATTATTGTCTGTCACTGCATCGATGTAGAATTGTCAAGGTCGGCATCGCGATACACCAAAGATTAATTTCAACATCCGTACTAAGTGGCAGACTTAACAAGCCAACCATTGATCCTCAGTGTGTGGAGAATCTCTTTCAGGCTGCTCTGCATGGGTCAAAGTAATGGAGTGTTAAAAAAAGATCTACATTGTGCAGAAGTGAAGCCACTATCAAGGTGGAATAAGTTTAAAATGTTTCAAAGTTTGACAGCATACATGTAATTGTTTTATATATATTAGAGTGGGTTCAGTTAGGGGCCCAAGTTTATATTGTTTACCCATCTCTACATCACTGGATGTGGAGGAGGCCTGGAGCGGTGCTTGCAGACATACATATAATTGACTACGCTGCCCGACAGGCAAGGAAATAGATGGATAGAGCTGAATGTAAATAGCATTAAAAAATGCCAAAGTTGTGTCTATATTTATCGCGGGCAAAAGATGCGACAAGTGAACAGGCAGAAGAGGGGGAGAAGAGGAAGAGAGAAACTTTCATCTGTGAGAATGGAGAGATGGGGAAAGTTGCAGCAGTTGTAATGCCGTCTGAAACTTGCTTGTGATGGAGACGGGGAGAAACAGTTTGTGAATCGTGACTGTTTTTGTCATTGATCTCTTCTGGCTTGTCGTAGGTGCTACAGAAAAAGTTTTGTCTCACACGCAGAGCTCACACGGTGGAATCCTCCCTGGATTGTTACACCTGCTGGTGTCAGAAATAAGCTGGGTGGACATCACCAAACCGGTGAAAGGGATGTCTGAATGACAGAAAATCACTGAACTGCAACATCAAACACTGCCTGGGCAAACTATTGACTGAAAGATCCACAAAGAAAGGGAGCAAGAATAGAGTTAAGAGGCGAGCAGAAGATGAAAACTCGTACAATTAGCGGGGATTGGGGCTAAATCTTCTGTCACAAGTTTAACTAACAGTGTTAAACCCTTGAGGCCAGCGAAAGCTTTGCATCAATACCCACCATGCAGTAATTGCAGCAGTGACACAAATAATGACCGTGTGCAGAGAAACATCAAACAAAGAGAAAGTAGGAAGTCAAAAATAATTAGTATGTAAGCATTTTACAGGCAAGAGGAGGTTTTCAAAAATATGGTATTTGGCCAGCCCTCTACCAGCCATGTGAAATCAATAGGACCTGAATTAATGGGCAACTTAACAATGCACTTAAAACCCTCTTAACAGGACAGATAAAAACCCAGTGAACTTTGAAAGGTAATGAACATGCTTTATCCTTATGAAGCTGCTGGCTTTATTAGCTGAAACAAATGGAGTAGGCACTTAAAGTAGACACTAAAATTGACTTCTAAATAAATTAAGTTGGCTAAAAATACAACAGAGGTTGTTTTGGTCCACTTCGCAGCAAATCCATAGGTGTAGGCAAACACTGGGGCTGTGACTTTTGTGTTGTTTAGCTTTTTCCCCTCTTCATTTCTGTCTTTGAGGAGTCTTTGTGGAGTACACAGACTCCTCAAGGACAGAGATGATCTAAGACCATCTGCGGCTTCAGACGGTTGAACGGCACCCTAATTCACCACTAGTCTTGTTTCTTGGGATGATGCCAGTCACCCGGGTTTGCTGTCCATCAAATTGTTTTCAATGGCGCAATCAAGAAAAGCCACATCAAAATCCAGGCATCTTATATGCTTCAATATAATTTGCGAGGCTTAAAGAATCACAAGTTTATTTGGCTTAGAAGCAAATTGATGTGGGATGAATTGATTGCGTCCTGAGTGATTTTTCTTTTTTCTTTTTTTTACTTTCTACCATTTAATTATCACTGTTTTGGAAGGCAGTTATCACTGCCTTCCAAAATAATCATATAGTTGTTACAAAGTTGAATCATATGAGCATTTTCTGGTCTGCTGCTCCTATGGTTAAAGCTGCAGATCAAATGGCAGCCAAAATGTACTTAAAAATATGCCAAATAATAAATTCATTAATAATTGTGGAGATTGTTGGGTTTCTGTAAATAACATCACTGAGTACAGTCTTGACCTGCTCTTTTATGATAAGCGCAGTGAGATAACTGTTGTGATTTGGTGCTATATAAATAAAATTGAATTGAATTAATAGCCTACTAAATTAGTGATTGTGTTTTACAGTCATTGACATTGAATAAAGGAAAAAATATGAGTGCCGTCCGTCTTTTTGACAGATCAGAACAGTGAGTGTCATATAATCTCACTTAAACTAAATGTTTGTAACCGGTACCGACAACGTACAATTTCAGTTTCATTTATTAAAGTTGGACAAGGCAGGATACAGCAGCATGAAAACAATGTTATTAAATAGGGATTCAGTTCATCTTTTCTCTTCATGGCCTTATAAATGCATCATATATAAGCTTGATCTATATATTAATTGTTAAAAATTGTGTTTGTGTTTTATTGCAGTTTAATTGTAGGGTAACATATATATATGTCCGCTAGTTATACTATACAGCCGGAATCTTGGCAGCCTATTGGCTGTTCTAGCAGTCTAGCGTAAACCCTGCCAACATGCGATACTTGTGCTAGCTAAGGTTACTATTACTAACGTTGGCTGGCGAAAAAGCAATTTGACAAAATACATATTTAAGGTGGTTGTAAAACAGCAGGATTTTTCTATTAACCTATGTAACTTGAAAACGGGTCCACCTTAAACTGCAGCCAATAGCAGAGATCAGATAAGGACGGGGGAGGGCATGAGCACTGAGTTGCAGCTGAGTTACATGCATGGGTTTTGACAGTGTGTGACTTCTCAATAAAATAGTATACTCTTTCTACATTACAAAATATAACATGATCAAATTATAATACTTCCTCCCAAGAAATGCATGTTCGTTTCTCTGAGGCTTTTTAATCCAAACCATCCTAAACTTACCTGTCTTGCATCATGACGCTCACTTTTTCTTTTTCCTGAGTGGTGATTGTTGGAACATTGGAAAGATGAACTAAGACGGCTTTTGATAGTTGTACTTTGTTTCGGTCGACATTGAACAAAGTGAATTTTACTATGATAAAATCACTGTTTATTTAAATGGAGTCTGGTGAGTTTGGTGATAGCTACTTCAGGGATGTTTTAATGTTAAAAAAGGATCTTACTCTTTAACAAAAAGTTATGTCTCTGTAGGGATCCTTTCAATAATGTCAGACACTTGGAATATTAATCTGGATGTCAGTAAAAAAACTGAAATTGAAGATGCCCAATAACTTAACTGCTGAGGTCTTGCTCAATGCTGAACCAATCACTTAGAGTCACTTACACACAAAGATTTGGGAAAATGTGTCCAGGTTCTATCAATCTGTTACTGACAACCTTAATCAAATGAGCGTATGACGTCAAGTACCCCGCCCCCCACCGCCACAAATTGTTTTGCTTTCTAATGTGTGGAAAACACTGTAGAGGCTTCTCTGACATGAATTCTACTGACAGCAAGTCTCGCAACAGCTTGCGTGAAAAAATCCACTTGGATCTCAAAAGACCCCCTTTGAAACGATTTGACTCAACCCAAATCAATTTGACCCAATGACATTTATATCATCATGGATTAAGTCTGGCCATCGACCCTTAACGTCCTGAGTTCCAGAATGGAAAGTAAAGACAGAGCAGTCAAGTCACTTCTCTTCTGATTCATTAGAACAGCCAAAGCTCACGCCATTTAACGTTGTCAATAAAAAAAACTTCTTTTACTATTATTCCATCATTGACAGTGTTGGGATTAACGCGAGATAATGCTAGGTACAACGCATGTTAACAAAACATTTAGTGGTGTTTTTTTTTTTTTTTAAGAATTCTCCAACACCAAGAAACATTCTTCACAGGAAAAAAAAAAACCTTGAGTATTACTTCCCGTTGCTCTATTCAATGGTTGACGTGACTGCAAATACAGTTACGAGATGGATATTATTTTCAGGAGTTATTACGCTGCATTGAAGCAAGGTGTCCCTTCTCTGTTCCAGTGGTCAGAGCCAGAACCAGGGATGGTATGGACAACTGTGTCCCAACAGGTTGTGTACCTTTTTTACTTATCAGCTGTAAATCAAGCACTGTAAATAATGTAAATAGTGAGTGTTAATCACACTATAATTGACCATTTCATTCATAAACAACATTAATTTCTAATTCAAGTGCATTTTACAACAATGCCGTACTTCAGTACAACTGTATGATACTTTTAATTTTTTATTTTCTCCTTTATTAGAAACTTGCCTATTGTACATTTTACTTATCTATTTTTATAGCTTTAGTTACTTTGCATATTTATATTAATTATATAAAATATTAGGAATAATCTATGATGTATTATAGTGGATAAAGAGGAGTCACAAACTAGCTGTTATTTTGGTGAAAGTAACTCAAAAGTAATGCAAAAGTAGTGTAACGCATTAGAATTCTGAGACAATTAAATTATGAAATCACTAATTACTCTCAAATGACAGTAACTTGTAATATATAATGTATTAAATTTTGGAAGTAACTTGCCCAACGCTGATCAATGAGTATGCGGTTGCCTTCCTTCCTAAATACCTACTCTGCACATTCCTATATTGTCAAAATGAAATGCACAGAGAACCAAATAAAGGGCTTTTGCTGTTGTTTTCATAAAATCACCTCCCATTCATTCACCAGGAGAAGCTCAGCTTAACATTGGTACTCTTCTCTGCAGCTGAATTGATGCATGATGGCCATGCAGTGCATTGAGAAAATGAAAGGGACATAGAAATTCATTTGCACATCAATACACACTAAGGTACAGTATGTAGGTCCATAGTATTCATCCTTTCATATGTGTAAAACATGACTGTTAAAAACAGGTGTAAAATATAAGATATGAAAGTGAAACTAATCACTGTGGCTGACCATAAATTGTGTTCTGTGTGTATATTAAAATTAGGAATGTTATTTATGTGACTCATTTGAACAAAATGCTACCATTTCAAAATTGTATTATTTGTAGAGGTTGGTGTGGATGTGTTTGATCAGGTGGCAGGTTGTGTGTTGACTGTTGACTGAAAAACGCACTGCACACAGAAGAGATCGAGAGACAACTATAAATGCTTGTCACTCTGTCGTTTGACAAAATGTAAACATGTAATCATCTGCACTGTGAATATATTTACCATTTACTTAACTTGCAAATGTAAAAATGCTAAAATTCTGAAATGTGTTTCACGCAGCTTATGTTTTACGCAGCAGGTTATATGCTGCTTACAACTCAAAACAGCATCACATTGGACCAAATAGATGTTTTCTCTGGAAATATTACTTGTTTTTGCAGAGGTTGCTCGCAATAACCTCCGAGGCTTTGTGTGTACTGAACTGAATGACACACAGCACAAATGGCAGGACTATTACTGCATTGAATGGCAGCATGAAAATATTTTTCTAAAAATAAATTGCAAGATTAGAGTCCACTAGTTTTGTGTTGTTTCGAGCTGAAAAGCGTACAGTATACTCGCCATCACCGACCTGTCGCGCGACAGTGTGACGTCATGGGAACTGAGGAAAGGCTACCGACTTCGCTATTTCTACAGACTAGAAGAAGAAGACAAAAGTAAACAATGGCAGAACTGGCAGATCAATGTCAACAGTGGCTAGATGATATTGGAGTCAATGGATGAGGAAGAACAGCTGCTTTTGAGCCTGCTTGCATAGAAACGAAGAAAAAGAAGGTGGAATGTTCGTCTTTTGAATAACGCCAGACATTAATATGGTGAGTTCAACATCCTTGTGAAATGACAATGATGCCAAAACACTTTGAATCCTTCAGAATGTCGGCACAAAGATTCAATGACCTACTTCGTCTACTTGAAATGAACTCGTCTTAACCCAGTAAGTTTACAAGAGAGACTTGCAGTCACTCTGAGACAGAAATGGGAGTAAGTCCCACATGGGCAAGCCACAAGCAAGTCTCAAATCTTAACCTTCCAATATCAAGCAAGTCAAGTCAAGTCATAGCTTTTGTCAAGCAAGCTAAAGACAGTGGTTATGGGCTGCTGGACTTTTATTTGCATTTTTTCTCACTCAATATTCAAAAGACATTGCATCCAAGCCACATACATCTGAACAGTTTAAATTTATAGAGATGCAAAAACCCAGCCTAAAACTCATATCAGGCCAACAATAAATCAACATACTGTACAGATTTGTTAAATATGCCTCACATACAAACAATTCAAGTATAATGGTTTCTAAGTCAAATAGTATTCTTCAAACATGCCTCACTTTTATGGGACAGAAACATATCCATTAACCTTTCCTTCTCTTAAAGACAAAAAAAACATTTCCTTTAAGAGTAGCTGAATCCCACCACCTTTACGTAATTTGAAGAGATTGACTGAGTGTATTTATTACATGAAATGGATAGTATATGTTAATATTTGTATTTATTAGTGTATTTGTGAGTGAATGTGTGCATGTGTGAGAGAGAGAGAGTGAGTGAAAAGTTATTAATATTGGTGAGTGTGAGAGTGCAGAGTGTGTTGTGTGTGTATGTGTGCCTTGCTTTATTCACATACTTACGTCTGCACGTGTGTGTGAGAGAGAGAGTGTGTGATAGAGAGAAGATCTATGCATGTCAACCCCGCATAGAGAGAAATAAAGGGAAGAGAAGCAAAAACAGATTTAGACTATATATTCGTTGCATAATTTAGCAATTAATAGTTCAAACTGGTATTCAATTCTGTATAAGTAGTATTTATTTTTGCAACAATATCTTGGGTTGGTTGAGTAGATCTCACACAATAACGATTAATACACTAAGATATAATAGGCCAATGCAGTGATATAATATAGAGAAATTACACAATTGTCCTTGAGGAAGTACACAAATAATCAGATACCATTACTTAATTGTGTTTAACATAATCACATATTATTTTATGACTCTACATTTTGAGGTGCCGTTGCCTACCTCCTCTGAGGAGCCGTCTCTACGTGCTATGTGTGGTGAATACGTGGAGGGTGAAAGACAGCCGTCCATCATCTCACTGCAGCCCAGCCTAAGTTGGCAAATACTATATCAGAAATTGGGAAAAAATTGATAATCAATTAGATAAGGCTACAGTCCAAACAACACACAACACCTGAGCTACATTGAGCTACTACATTACGCTTTTAGGACTCTCAGTGCTATTTACTGTATATTAATTATACTTTAGTACAATATATAGTAGTATAGTATAGTATATTTAAGTTAATATATGAGTATAGTATGCTTTAGTCTAATATAGGAAGCTAAAAATGTCCTGTCTGGATTGTTGACGGTTTCCTTACTGACTGTTGTTACTACTACTGTAACTTATGGGATAGCCAGGGACGTTTTCCAGAGGGAAGGAGGAAAAAAGAGAGAGCGGCTTACTTTACATTGATGTTGCCATTGTCCATACGTTTTAGTAGCATATAAATTAGGATCATACTTAGGCAAGAACATGTTTCACGTTGCAATTTAACGTATTCTAGTCAAATTTCCTGCTAACTAACGAGTATAATCATTTCAATCAGACATAATGTCCTAAGGGCTAGTCAGACGTATGGTATGGTAGCTAAAAGGATTAGGCTGACTTCATAACTTACCTCTCCTTGTGGGATTTGAAGGGTCTGATGAAATTCGACGTGGTGGTTTTGTCGGACATGTTTGCACTGCAGAGCTTTCTTCGGTCAGATGTGTAATCCCTATAGCCACACAAGTTACTGGCCGTAGCCAGACTTGTTTCCTGCAGGTCTGCCGCATCACTAGTTATCAATGGGGGACCTGCGCATGCAACAGCACCCTATCAGATCACCTAATCAGATTTTCTCAACTGTATATGGATTTTCTAAAATCGCAAAGGTAACTCCTCTTAGATATCACAAATAATTCTTATTAAGTCTCAAGTCTTAAAATTTGCAGTGTGCAAGTCATGTGACTCGAGTCCCCCATGTCTGCTCTGAGAGTCCTGGCATCCGGTTGCCCTTGAACTCGCCCATGCTTCTTGTTTCTGCTTTGTCGTATGCCGCTGAAAAAAATAAGAGTGATAGAGCGAGATCTACGTCATTTTGACGTCACATCATAGAGAGGTGACTATTGAGATTGACACTTGTGATGTCTTAATGGCCCATCAGGACAAAGAATGAAACTGATGCTGATCTTTCTTTGGTAAGGAATGTATGAGGTATGTGAATATTAGTAGTATAAAAATGTAAAGCCCAAGTATCAGGCTAAAGAGAACAATGCTATATACTATGTATGCTATGCTATGTTTTCCAGAGGAAGAGCCTCCAGCAAATCCCAACAATATTGCCGTTTGATGCGAAAAAAGTACAAGCTCCTTGCTCAGGAAGTCAATCCAATTTCGAAGAAAAGATTACCTGCTAACTGCATTAATTGAATGAGGCAGAGAGCACCAAGGAGGACCCCATGAAAACATCATCTACAAAATATGTATTCACTGGAGCTACACCAACACTTTTTAGTGTACTGTTTGACATAAACCCCGGGTCTACCCCTGTAGTTTTTGACGGGAGGGACAAACTTGGTTTGGTAAATTATACAGAGCTGTGAGGGGAGCTCCACTCCCCCAAGCAGATGGCTCCTTTTCCTATAATCAGTGTGCTAAACACTGGATTGTACAAACTTTAATGAGTTCAATGCAAACTTTCTCTCACTCGCTCACAGCTGCTTTGAGAGCCGCAAATCAATCCATTATTACAGGTAAAACAACAGCAGAGTGAGAGGGAGGGAACTGTGGTCATTAGTGCTGACAAATGAAAGGCCTGGGGAGCCGGGGTAATTCATCTGGAGCTGAATATTCTGCTTCCTACGTCGATAAGGAAGAGGTTTTGGACCAATGTTACAAACAGCAATTACTATTATGATACTACATCCATTTATATCCATTTGGTCCAAGCACAGCAAGTAACATATAGTTTATGTAACATTCAAACAATCTATAGCTTAGCTTAACTCCCCTTTAATATAAAACTGATATGTTAGTCATATGATCGTCAGTGGCTCAGAGTAAACTGATGACCCAATGTTAATGGAACATTCTTGAGGTCTTATTACTTGGGTGTTAGTTATATATTTGCCCATTATCTCTATTCTTTAATAGAATTACTGGGAAATCGCTACAAGAACAGATGTTCGGGCACAACAACCTAACAGTTTATCCAGGTTATCTAAAGCACTTTCTGCAGTTAAACAGAAATGGAGTATACTGCGTCTAACGTAATATGATCTCACAGGAATAGTTCACCCCATTACGATTGGGTAACAATTTAGCAGTTCATCTTTGTTTTTTGTTTGTTTAAAACCTGTATGATCGTCTGCTTGAGTTCTTGCACCACTGGACTGATGTTACCATGTTCTCAGATCACAGAGATTACTTTACTGAGTAGAATGTTATCATTAGTGAGGATATATGATAATATGAAAATAAAACCAATGTAGGAAATGTGAATTTAGTAGCTGCTTGTTTAACTATGATTGAATCAGATTTTAATAAAATATGGCCAATTAAAGACAAAAATTAGCAAACTTTACAAAAGAGTTTTAAATGTCCCGCACAAACATTTTGATGGCAATGAAAACATTTTTGTTGTTGCAAGCTACTCACTATTAGAAAGAAAGATTTCTGTAGTCATGTTTTTGTCTGTGCTTTAATTTCTCTGGTTTAAAGCGATGGCAAGGCTCAGTTAAAAAAAGGTAATCTCACACCAATGCAGACCCGCAGGAAGTGCACCAAACTTTGAAGCAAATTGAACATGGTAGCTAAACAGTGAAATTGCAACTCCCAGCCCTTCACGTGACATCCTCTGGCCCACATATTTGTTCCCCATAGACTTACATGGGGAAAGAGACGTCTGTAAATCAGTGAATAAATTTTTTTACCGTCACAACCCGCGAAAAATGATTTGTTTCACTATCAGAATTTGATCCATCAGTCCAAAGAGCAGCATGATTATCATTTAATCCCCATTCAAGTAAGCAGAGTGCTATACTGGAAGTAGCCAAAGTCGCTAGTGCGCCTGCTCTGCAACGATCATCAGGGTAACTTTTGGCTCCATGATGGCTTTCATGCGCAACTGAGGAACCTCTCATTGAACAGGGCTTTGAACGTCAAAGCAGGGTGTAGAGAATGGGAGCGATGTGTCTAGGTGTATTTGTTAAAAAGCGAGCAGCAGCATTTTGCACAAGTTGGAGGCGTGAGATGGACGTCTGATTCAGACCAACATGGGGAGCGTTACAGTAGTCCAACCTTGAACTAATAAAAGCATGAATGGCCTTTTCTAGGTTGTGTCTGTTCAGAAAAAGGCTTGATTTCAGCCAGCAGAAGAACCTGGAAAAAGCTCATTTTAACCACATTACTGATCTGCTTATCAAATTTCATGCTGCAATCAAAAGTAACCCCCAAGTTTTTGACAGCTGATCTAGTCTAAGATGCCAGAGCTCCCAAACTCAAAGCTGGACCATTCTACATGCCTGGAGTAACTTCATTCAAGTTAAGAAAGTTGTCTGAAAGCCACAACTTAATTCAATTCAATTCAATTTTATTTATAGTATCAATTCATAACAAGAGTTATCTCGAGACACTTTACAGATAGAGTAGGTCTAGACTACACTCCAGAATTTACAAGGACCCAACAGTTCTAGTAGTTCCCTCCAGAGCAAGCAACAGTGCAACAGTGGCGAGGAAAAACTCCCTTTTAGGAAGAAACCTCGGACAGACCCAGGCTCTTGGTATCAGTGATACAACTAAGCAGGGAGTTTAGTGCGACACTGTCATTTGCTTTCATAGGCAAATAGATTTGGAAATCATCTGCATAGCAATGAAAACATAGGTTGTGCTTTCCCATAATTGCCCCAAAGGCAGCATATATAAAGAAAACAGAATAGGGCCAATAATGGATCCCTGTGGTACCCCACAAGAGAGAGGAGCAACTGACGAGGAAAGGTCACCAAAAAAAGAAAAGCTCCTATTTGACAGATAGGAGCTGAACCATTTGAGTGCCGAGCCTCTGATGCCTACACAACGCTCAAGGTGAGAGAGAAGGACTGCATGGTCCACTGTGTCAAATGCTGCTGTGAGGTCCAAAAGGACTAAGACACTAGGATTCCCGGCATCTACGGACAATATCATTATTTACCCTCAACAGTGCAGACTTAGTGCTTTGACGTGATCTAAAACCAGATTGAATTTTTTTAACTTGGACAGCACTGTCCCGTCAGCGGGACCGTTTTCTCCATTTTTAGGAGAAAACGTTTTCTTAACTCAAATTGCAAGCTTATCTCTTCATGAACACGGTCATGCAGCGCATCATTAGAAAGCTTAAAGTCTCATGATTCCATTGAGCCCATACACATATATGCATAATGTGACTTATAGCGGTTATAATCATGTTTAAAAGTAAAGAAACACAGAAGGATTCTGCGCCGATAGTGTCTAAATTCAAACATGAGTCCTTACCTTTCTCCTCGTGTCTCTATTCACAGCGGTGAAAGATCTCCATAAACTTTTTTTTCCTGCTTTGCCAACAGTTCAAAGAATAAGTACATCCAATCCTTTTAATCCAAAACGAGCTGGTCCCCTCACAATCTTGTAGATTCTGGCCGTGTTTCCTCGCAAACAAAGCTGAAAAGTCCATCATTTATGGATTTTAATCGCTCCTACTGCCGGCTCTGCTAACGGTCAAGTGTATCCTTCTATTCAGCAAGTTAGGTTGAATCAACAGCTTTTGATTGACAGGTCGTTTCAGCCAATCCGTCTACTCTAACCTGAGTTATCCCTTATGGAAGCCAATCAAGTCGCACGATTTACAGAGGGCAAAGTGGGAAAGATTGACAGCTCTTCCAACCATTTAGAATCAAAAGCTATGAAACCAGCCTCCCTGTGTAGCCAATAAGAAGACGAGTTGATTGATACCAAACATGACCAGAAAACTTTAACCTTGTGATGGCTCCAGCAAAAATAAGGCCTTAGTTATTGCATTTCACCATTTCATCAAATTATAATGACTTATTTCTATAAATTTATGCATGTAGTTATTTTAGATATGTGTATGAGTGATGGGGATGTGTTTTTTAATTTGAGAAGTTTTTAATTTTGCACTTTTTGGGCTTTTTTTCTGAGAGGAAATAAGAAAAACGCACAGACATATCTGTAGAAATAACTTCATAAAATAGCCATTTTCTGAGTCATTTTCTTCTGGATTTTTTCTGTATTAAGTTCAGACATGGGGCTGGGGTACTATTTTTGTATGTAGATCATGTAATATGCTTACAGTAGTGTTTTTTAATAATTTTACATATGATTTACTTGGACGGAAATAGAAATTCTCTATTCTAACCTCTTCAGCTCTGTGTCAGTAAGACCTAGTGTCACACTGACACAAGAAACAAAAAAATTGAGAGTGTTAGCTTCCTAATGACCTCGGGACCATCCCAGAGGGCCAAAGGATGGGGGAACTGTAGCAATTTTTTGGGGGGAAAAATTTAGGCGAGAAAAACATATATTTTGAAGTGATTTGTGAAGAGGTTAGACAGAGTTCAGTTGTAAAAAGACTTGTAACTGTATAAAAACATTTTTTTCTAAAACCTTTGAAAGAAAAGGCAGATGAGAGACTGGTCTAAAATTGGTCAGCACTGTAGGGTCAAGATTAGGCTTCTTAAGTAGGGGCCTGACCACAGCATCTTTAAAGGCAGCTGGGACAGAACCTAAAGTAAGACAGGAATTAAAAAGAGTAAGAAGACTCGCCCCAATGGGGCTATTAAAAAACTTCCACCATTCTGGCGGGGACAATGTCTAAGGGACAGTTGGTAGGTCTCATGTGTTCAACCTCACTTAGTAACATCAGACAAACTGGCTTCCTTAAACACAGCTGGGTGTGTAGGAGAAGCAGATAAAAACACCTTAACGTTAGCACTGGTGATTTTCCTGATAGATGCTAATTTGTCAATAAAATGACCGAGAAATTTCTCACATGTACTGATATACACATCTGCAGGAGCAGGGGTGCATGGATTTATGACAGATTTATTAGTATAAAATAACACTTTAGGTTCATTGCAACTACTAGCTATGACAGAAGAGAGATGCTGTATCTTCGCCACCTTCACAGCATTCTGGTATGTGGCTAGACTGTCCCTTAATACACCCAGTGACACATGTAAATTGTCTTTCTTCCATCTTTGTTCAGCTTGTCTGCAGTGTTGCTCCTTGTGGTGTAATTTAGCCAGGGGTCCGCTTTAGGTTTAACAGCATTGGGGCGCAAAACCACTTTTCATTCAGGCCAGTCATGTTTTTCAGTAATAGGGACCCATTTTTGGAATAATTTACCAACTGAAATAAAAACACAATGCAAAATGAAAACATTTAACAGAAAGGGGAACTACTGGCTGAAAGAAAACCAAACATATTATCACTGAGTCAGTTGTGTTGTTGTAGTGTTATTGTAGTGTCTGTTCTAGATGCCTGGCTGGTTGTGAATGGCTGCGAGGGTTCATCCTGGGGTCTGGGTATGGGAGATGCACCTTTGGTAGCCCAGGCCCATCACCATCGGGGTGGGTATAGGTGAGCAGGTGCGTGCAGGTGGGAGCTTGGGGTTTGTATTGTTACATGACATGCTGTTTTGTGTAATGTGGTCATGACGCTGTGAAATTTTATGTAATATATGACTGTGTAACTCACACTATGTAGTTCTTTTAAAATTTACAGTATATTTGGATTATCTTTTTAGAAAGGCCTGGTGTACACCACACCAGGCCTTTCTAAAAAGATAATCCAAAGAACTACATAGTGTGAGTTACACAGTCATATTGGCCAATTGACTAGAAACCTTTTATGCGAAACATCGACACATCTTCACATTTACACATCTCCTCCTGCTCTCTAGTGAGATGGCTGGAACTGCTTCTCTTTCACTAGGCCTCCGATGTTGGATGCCGATGAGAATGATGCTACTCGCAGTTGATTTTCCAGGTTTTGTACAACAGTGAATTGTGCCAAACAAGGACACACATCTCAGTGCATGCATCTTGAGACCAGGGAATTCTTCAGCACGCATATACAGTTTAAAAAATTCAAGCAGAGGGAGGTTGTTGTATTTTGCTTTGAGCGCCTTGTTGCTGTGCAGCTGATGATTTTGTGTTGCAGGTTGTCTGGCACGTCAGCTGGTCCCACATTAAATGGCGTTGCAAAAATGTTGAGTTCCTTTGCCTTACTTTTCATGTCCTGAAACCTCTCGCCGAAAGCATGAAGGAGTTTGTCGCACTCAGCTGCATATTCAGATGTTATAGCAAGCTTCTGTTCTTGTGAAGTAGGAAAATGGAAAAAAAATTGATTGTGGAAACGACAGTTGACATTACATTACTGAGCTTCAGGGAATGTGCTCACAAATTCTCTTGATGTATGATACAGTGGCACCCAGCTAACTCACTCGGATCAATATTTTGGCGGCTCAATTCTCTTTGGATAAATGGGGTTAATCCCCTTTGGCCGCCAACCATGGCTGGGGCTCCATTCATCGCAAGGCCACTTAACTTTTCAAATGGAAGTTCAAACTGGTTCATAGCTGACATAACTTGCCCAAAGAAATCCTTATCTTTAGTAGTGCCATGCATGGCTTGCTTCGTTGTATCAAACTCCTAAGTAATCCCAAGCGCAATAATGGGCAGTATTTGTAAGGCCTGTTGTTTCATCACAGGCTAGCGAAAAAAACTCAAAATTCTGTTTCATGTCTGTAATCCGATGGGCAATGGTTCTTTGCGATAAACTCACGCTTTGGAGCAATTTCACTTTGTCAGGTGCAAGCGGTTCTGCAGTAGCAACAAGGCACTCCTTCACAAATTCCCCATCTGAATGAGGTTTCAGCTTCTTGGCAATTAGCTCACTCACAACATAACTTGGATGGACAATGTTATCTCTGTTCAAATTTGGTCTGGTGAAAGCTGCCTGCACTCAAACTTTGCCAAAGTGCGTTTATTTTATCTCTTTGTATCTGCCCTTGCAACTCACTTAGACTAGCATGTTTAGTACTGTAGTGGCGTCCAAGGTTGGCCTTTTTCAGTACAGTGAGTGACTCTTCACACAAAAGTCAAACTGGCTTGCTCCTCACTTCAACGAAAAAGTAATCTTCCGTCCATTTTTCTTGGAAAACACAACATTCCTTATCCACCTTTCTCTTCTTCATGGATGCCATGCTAGCTGTCAGCACAGCAGTTGGATTTGGAAGTCTGTGACTGTGGCACTGCGTGATGTGTTTACAGTCACGTCAGGGCAACGTAAACTTTGTGCTGTCCTGATGTCACCCTCAACATTGGAAACGAAAAGGAAATTAAATTATTTCCAAATGATACACAACCCTAGTTATATCTAAACTCAAGGTCAACTTAATATTGCTTATTCAGGAACTTTTGACTGCATTTCAGTCTTCCTTGGAATGAAATGTGCCTGTTTCACAGAACTGAAGACACTCCATCAATCTGAGCATCTTTAGGACTTCTTGTAATGCATACAATTATAACATAATGATGCTCAAGAACAAGCGAGTAAATGGACCTTGAGCAGACATTGTTTTGAGGTAAAAAATTAACTGAACTTAAATTTGACTAATTTCACTTTAAAGGGCATTTTAGTGTTGGCATCAACTTTCTCCAAAGGGGTCATACAATTCACAGCAAAGACAAACAAAGTTCAATAATTCCAAAACTCACTGTACAGCCCTACAGTGCACTAAAAAACTATGACAGCCTGTTCCACCCCATGGACAGGCTGTGCTTGAATTTCATTAGTGAACAGGGACCAAAAAACAAATCCACATAAATCATATGAAGTAGCCTATGTTGTGGAAAGCCCAGAAGCCACTGGTTGAGTTGCTCTTTGTTCCCTCTTGCCCTGAGTCCTACAGACAGCAAATTTAGCTGAGGCCTGTAGCCTCTTGGGTACCAAGTGCCAGATTTAACAATGGCAGCTAAAGCTACTGTTATTTAAGGCTTCATTTGGATAGATCCGTGCTCTTTGGGAGTATGTAAGGAAACCAAATGTCATTATTCAAATGCCTCCAGACTGTGTATTCTTCTCAGTAGACGCAAATCACATATCTATGTGATACTGTTTCTTTCTATTTCTGTATTTATTTTCCCCAGGATACTGTATCTACAAAACAGTACATTAAGAAAGCAGAGCAGTTAAAAAGGAACTGCATGGCAAGGGAGCTAGAACTTTTCAAAATACAGTTCAAAAGTGCTCTAGTGCTGGACTTGATGCAACTCATACTTGAGTCCATAAATTATGAACTGTTTCTTTAAATAAGATGGCTTTATGAATATATTAACATGATGTAGAGAAAGTGTTGGCAGAAATCTCTGCAAATCTATACATGCTACACTCACAATCATATTTAATGAATGTGTTCTAAAAAAAACAACAAGAGTTTACGCAGATTTGTTAGAGAAATCTGGATTTTTGAGTAAGCTGACAGTGCCTTTTAAAAAGGTATAATAACTAGGGCTGGGTATCGTTCAACAATGTTCTATGTACAGTATGATACCGGTTCCTAAACAATACTTCTTCAATACCAATTTTATAAAACAAAAAGAAATTACAACATTACACATACCTTTTTATTTATTTTTCAGCTCCTACTACATGAGCCCTTTCTCTGCACTTAACATAGACTTTTGACTGGGAGGAGGGCTGATGCGATTTACTCCTTAGGTATTGAAATTGGTTATTGAATGACAAGGCATTTTTTTATATTCAATAATTAATAGGCAATTTGGTCAGTGCCTAAAAAGTATTGACTTTGGTACCCAGCCCTAATAACCAGGATCAGACCTTTAGGAGGGCTCAGCCCCTAATGACAACGGTGCCTTGTAAAAGTTTTAACAAAAACTAACAACAAAACAAACAATATACATACACACGATAAAAAAAAAACAATATAGACAGGCTGAGACAATAGTGCAATGGAGAGTGCAAAGTATGCAGGAGAAAATTATAATTATGGTAGTTATTATTATTTTAATTATGGAGCATAGTGCAAAGGGTGCTGGAATAAATAATATGTTATTATAATAAGTATTATATTACAATATGAACAGCTCTGAAATAGAGAAAGAGAATGATGAATAAATAATAAGTGGAACCTGTAAACAGACTGATTAGAGACAGTGCTTTTGGGTTGTTGCACAGGAATGGAACCCGGCACTGTGAGTGGGACATTAAACCAGGATATTAAACCTGTTTCAAGCCCTGTGAACATGTCATTGTTTGTCCTCTGTCACTAACAGACATGTTTGCAAACTCTAAAATATAATTTTTTTTATTATTATCATTTTTAGGGGGGCTGAGGAGTAATGTAGCTTGAGTCCCCCTAAAGAGGATCTAAAATCATCCACGCTAATAACATAATTAAACTTTAGCTGTGTGTGACTAACTTTATGCAGAGTGACAACACCACATTCCCTTTGTGTGAACGCACCAAAATCCTCACAAATTACATGACAGACGTTGTTGCTCCTCTGTAAATAGACTAGATTATACTCCAAATGACGTAACAACAGAGAGACCAAACATTTGTCTGATAAGCTGTACAGGATGACAGACAATGGTGCATAATGTGTTGTAGTGATGCAGAGTAAAGCAATTCTCCATAAAGCTCTACTCTGCAGGCTTTTGATAGGGAAAACAAACCCAAACCGGAATGAGCTTCACTTTGGCACAGAGCTGCCTGTCCAGCAGTTTAACCGCGATAACAAAAGGCCTCCTTTAAACCCACACTGAACACCACAAAAAGTCATTTGATTTGCTTTTTCTGTTAAGTGCATGTACGAAACTAAAACAAAAAAAATTGCATTTGATGCTGAGAACCTCTTCAAAACAATGTGCCACTGGTAATGCTCCCCCTTCCAAGTTTTCATTGATTCATGGAACTGTGTTGAGTATCAAGAGCTACACTCCAACATAGGTTTATTATTTATATAACTTTCCACAGTCTTCCACAATGTAGTTTAGTCTATACCAGAGATTTTCAGCAGGGGGTCCGGGACCCCTTGGGGGTCCATAGAGTCACTGCAGGGGGCCCTCCAAATAATTGTTAATTTGAGTCTTAACATGAATCCAAAATAGTATTAGCCAATGCAATTCCGCACTAGTATAGGCTCAACGGCCTATAGGTAAAGTAGTCCCTAAGGCCGGTTACAAATGCAGTTCATCCTAAGGATTCACTGTGCCACATGTTTAACAGTAAAACATGATTTATAAACTCATGCCAACCATTTAAATACCTTTGTATTCCATGTAAAAAAAGGTATGTATAAATGCTTTAGACCCTACATTATTGTAGGTCCAGTTTAATATTCAACTTCATTGTATACAATATAGTCGGGGGTCCCTGCTCCATGTCTCTTTCAGTTAAGGGGTTGTTGGCCTAAAAAACATTGAAGACCCCTGGTCAATATCACTAGCTGTTTTATCAGCAAAGGGGCTTCAACTTATAGCTGTATCAGTGTAGTACTCAAGATCGGTCTTGGTCTCGGGACCGGTCTCAAGACCACGTTTTAAAGGAATCAACTGCATTTTAAGTGTCTCGGTCTCAGATAAAGACGACTCTGGATTCTATTTTCAGACCGGCCATAATAATAATAATAATAACAATGTATACTTTATTAATCCCACAAGGGGAAATTACAATTTACACTCTGTTTTTATTGCACAAATTAAACACAGACCTGAACTACACACACATGCTCAGTACCTATACATGCACTTATGGAGAGATGTCAGAGAGTGTGTGTGTGTGTGTGTGTGTGTGTGTGTGTGTGTGTGTGTGTGTGTGTGTGTGTGTGTGTGTGGCTGCCCATGGAAGGGCGCCTCAAGCAGTTGGGTTTTGGTGCCTTGCTCAAGAGCACCTTGGCAGTGCCCAGGAGGTAAACTGGCACCCCTCCAGCTACCAGTCCACCACCATACTTTTGTCTGTATGTGGACTTTAACCAGCAACCCTCTGGTTTCCATCCCAGGGAGGGGTGTTTAGCCCGAGATCATGGTGCAAAGGACCCTAGGGTGAAATTTCTTGGACCATCACTTAAAGTAAGGTTTTAAAGGCAGGACTGTTACTTGTGGTGTAAGATTTTCTAAGTGTGTTATTTCTGCATTTTTTTATTTTACTTACCTCAACTAGAGCTCATAATTTGGTATATCACACTGTTTCCTCATAAGCTTGAAGGCAGTGAAATAACTTCAGCGGCTTACATTTCATCAACACCTTTAATAAAACAATAATTCAGTTTTACATCCAAAAGCCCCCTGGGAAATAGTATATTAGCCCATGAATTGGTAAATGTGCTACATGCTGATTTAATTCAAGTTTTTGTAATTCAAATGAAGATGCCCATCATTCTGTAATGAGAGAGAAAAAAAATGTCCAACCTAGCTATGGCGATGCATTAATCTCTCCCTATGCAACTAGGAGGTGTGAAAAAGAATTAGCCAATATGGTGCCGATCAGAGTGCTGACACTCCTACCTGTTTGATGTAATGACTACACTGAGTGATGGATATACACAACCTGTCCTCTCCTCTGGGTGTTCACAAGGGGGAGACGGAATAAAAAAATGCCAGCGACATTATACCGAGAGTTATGAGAGAGAAGCATCACGCTCCAGGGATCATTACCAACACGCTATCCAAATGACAGCAAAGAGCTGGATTATCACCGCCATGCAGGGGAAAAAACAGGAAAAGAAAACAGATGTCTGTCCAATTTGCTACTAAATAGAGTTAGATTCCAAATTGTTCATTCTCCATTTCATCCAATTTCTCGATCTGTCACACACAATGTCTAATTGTGAATCAAAACAGGGCGCTGCCAATCACACTTCTCTGCTTCTGTGAGGATGAATTATGTTTCTGCAGAGAGGTTTAACAATGTGTCTAAACGGCTGCTTTTTTTCCTTCTTTAATCTCTCGGTCGTCATCTGATAAAACCCATTAGAAATGTGCAGTACATCAGGCTGTAATTACAGCAAAGCAATGTTAACTAGGTAACGGAGGATTCAGGTAGAGTGCTTTAATGCTCATTTCACATCCCAACAGATGTATTTCCACTTTCTCACACGATATGTTGTTGTCAAATAAGCCACGGCCGTGCTGTCCATCATACTAACATACAGTAATTGATCCTGATACAGTAACATCCTGATGCTCGGTAAGATCTGCTGTAGGTAATAAGTAGTAAGAAGCAACTCCTACACATGCTGTTTATTTGTCAGGTTTCCCAGCAGCGGGTCTCCATCAATACCTGAAGGAGATACATTTGCTATATGAATGTAACTAAGTACTGTACTTAGGTATACATTTTGAGGTACTGTACTTGAGTATTTTCTATTCATGCCATTTTCTACTCCTACTCCGCTACATTTCAGACAGAAATCTTTTATTTTTTTACTCTCCTACATTCATCTGACAGCTTTTGTTACTAGTTACTTTACAAATTAAAACAAACACAATGTCAATTATAAATTAAAATACCCAACCACATGTCCAGCTGAAATAATCAGACACTTTTAATATTTTAAGTACATTTTGCTGATTATACAAACATAATTTTACTTAAACAATGTGTTTAATACAGTGTGGTATTAGTACTTTCAAGTAAAGGATCTGAATACTTCACTAACTACTGATATTTAGATGGTGTACTGCAAATGCAACCCCTAAATAAATAAAGGAATAGAGTGTTTAATGCAAGTCCAAAATGTCGGTATTCATTTCTGAGTTTGAATTTACACAGGAAGTGGGCGGGACCTAGTTTGTGAGAAATGGTCAAGAGTGCATTGACATTGTCATTTTCTGACTCACTTTGTCTGTTAAATTGTTTCCTACTGCTATTTATAGTCTTCGAATAATTACAAAATGTACAAAATTATATTACTTGAACCAGCTATCAGAATAAATCAGATAATGAAAAATAAACAAAATTATATTACTTGAACCATCTATCAGAATAAATCAGATAATAAAAAATGAACCGCATCTCAAAAAAACGTTAAAAAAATAGAATGGGGGTTTAACAATAGAACCAGAGCTGATGCCATTACATTTTATGATTTCAAAAATGTAATAATTTCATCATTGTTGTTTCAATGTTTCCCTCCCGCCCTGACTTTTCTTAAATAGGTATTCCGCCCATTCCTATTCATTTTTTTTTAATGATAGAATAACGTTTAAAAAAACAAATAGATGGGTTGTTGGTGTGGTTTTTCACAAGAACACCTCCCTTCAGTCATCAGCAGCAGCGAACTTCAGCCCATCATTTTACACTCTGGAGATGGTCCCTATCTTCAGCCCATCATTTTACACTCTAGAGATGGTCCCTATCTTCAGCCCATCATTTTACACTCTAGAGATGGTCCCTATCTTCAGCCCATCATTTTGCTCTCTAGAGATGATCCCTATCTTCAGTCCATCATTTTGCTCTCTAGAGATGGTCCCTATCTTCAGCCCATCATTTTGATCTCTAGAGATGGTCCCTATCTTCAGCCCATCATTTTGATCTCTAGAGATGGTCCCTATCTTCAGCCCATCATTTTGATCTCTAGAGATGGTCCCTATCTTCAGCATATCATTTTGATCTCTAGAGATGGTCCCTATCTTCAGCCCATCATTTTGATCTCTAGAGATGATCCCTATCTTCAGCATATCATTTTGATCTCTAGAGATGGTCCCTATCTTCAGCCCATCATTTTGATCTCTAGAAATGGTCCCTATCGTCAGCCCATCATTTTGCTCTCTAGAGATGGTCCCTTTCGTCAGCCAGGAATTATGAAACATGGGACATTCAATAAATTTAGAATAATTAGACTACTGTATTCAGTGGTGGAAGAAGTATTAAGATCTTTTTCTTAAGTAAAAGTAACACATAAACAATAAAAAAAATATTACACCACAAGTAAAAGTCTTGCATTTAAAACCTTACCCCCTAACTAAGAGAAAAAACTAATAATGCATAAATCCGGATGTCAGTCTCATCTGTTACTTGTGCATAATCTGTTCATATTTAAATATTGTTGTATTCAGTTATATCCCCTTGTACGCTGTAATATATTTTAAATACAGCTGGTAACAGCTTGAATTCCAAATTAACTTACAACCATGAATGACTCATCCCAATACACTATTTTTTTAGCAAACATTTCATTTCTATTCATCATTGAGTCTTAAATCACTCCCTATTAATGAAGACTTCTAATTAGGCATTCACATCAATTTCTACCACATTAATTTATATGACAAAAAATTAATTTCTCCTTGCTGTGACATTGCTTTGGCTGGAGCCATCCTTACGAGCTAAATATGTGTATAAAGACAGGCCGAAATAGCAAAGGAGACTGAAGCCAACATTAATCACTGGAATTAACAATTTTATGATTGATGCTAATGAAAAAACTGCCTCAACTCTCCTCCCCTGTGAATTCTATTAGCCAAGTTCAATACCGTCATGGATGCTGCAGATATCTTTTGTCTGTGGAGTTATTACCAGAACGACTCATGCAAAAGCTCAAGTTATGTTGGTTTGGGTTATATGTCTAGATATGGAAACAGCAAACTGTCAGAAATAGAAAAATTGTCCCCAGATGTATCAAGCTGTACCCGCTTGTCTGTGTGCTGTAAAACAGCCAGAAGCCAAAATAAAAATTGCAAAGTACAACAAAAATTGAGACTTCACGACAGAACGAAACCTTGTGAGCCAACGATTTACAGATCTATAAAATTATATATTACTAAATATTATTATACATTATAGACGCTACCATCTGTCATTGAAAGGTATACTAATTAAAGGGTAACTACCATTTCTTTTCAACCTGGACCCTATTTTCCTATGTTTTTTGTGTCTAAGTGACTGAATGGAACAACAATCTTTGACACTGGTCCAGTATTAAGAAACATCGCTGCAGTCGGCAACGGCAAAACAAGCTTGATTCTAAGTTAATAGGGCAATTGTCCAGCTTGTATTTACCTTCACAAAAGTGCTTGTTTTGCCTTATTTTGACAGGCTCAGACTAATATTATTAATGAATTAATATTAGTGTCTGACAACATTATGGAAATGATTTCTAAGGAGATCGACATTTAGAGTAAGATCCTTTTTTACACATAAACAATTGCGTTCGCTGAAGTCACCAGACTCCATGTAAATAAACAATAATTTTAGCATAGTAAAATACACATCATTCAAATTTGAAAAAAAACAAACTTTTGGGTCGTATTTCCACTTTTGTAACCATCACAACTCTAGTTTTGGTTTAAATAAACACACAGTTACATGTGAAAATATGTTGGCTCTATACACGCTAAATATATTGCTTTTTTAAATAGAGTCTGGTGGGTTTAGCGCTAGCAACATCAGATCTGTTTTTGGTTAAACAGAAAGGCCCTAAAGAAGTTTTAATCTATCTCTGAAGGGATTATTTCCATAATGTTGTCAGACATTTATTAATCTAAAATTAATCTGAGCCTGTCAGCACTTTTGTGAAGGTAAATACAAGCTGGACAATTGCCCTAATAACTTACATTTTAGCAATCCTGCCAATGTCAAAGATTGTTGTTCCCATCAGTCATTTTGACACAAAAACATAGGAAAATAGGAAAAAAGATAAAATATAGAAAAAAACTCTAGTATCCCTTTAAAGCTGCTCTCATTCTCCTTTCCACATGGCTTCCGGTTGACAGGAAAGAAAATTCCGTATTCCATCTAATGACACAACGCCTGCATCATTATGACCCGATCCTAGTTTCCCCAGCAATTAAAATCTGCAAAGTGCTGGTAGAGACACTGCATGACTCCACCTCTCATCATCTGAGCGTGAAGCCCTTTTTTGTATTATTTTTCCCCCTCAGATCAATCAACTCATCAGTGCAGTGCTAAGGGATCAAACCGGCTAGAATTTGCTTGAGGTGTGAATCTGAAAAAGTCCTTCGATTGAGGAATACGGTAATAAGACCTCCACTTGAACTACGCAAGGCTCTTGAAGCCCCCAGACAAAAGGAAAAGCACCCAGAAATCTCATTAGGCACATTATTTTTTTTTACACTCCTGCCCCATCACTATGTCGAGCTTAAGAAATCCCAGCAGTCAAGTTAAAGGACAGTGGGAAAAAAAAAGTAGCAACCTGAAGAAACAAAGACATCCTGCTGCCTGGATGTGCCTCGTGGCACTGAAACAGACGCTTTTTAAAAAAAGAAAGCTGCAAAGTTGCAAATTTCACACCATGAGATGAAGTTAAAGTGCTCGAACCAGCGATATTTCCGATTCCCAGATGGAGGAAATGGAAGCTCTTGCATACGAAGCACATATAAACAGAAAAAAGGTCTCCCCAAGATAATGGGGGAAAAAGAATACCTGAGATAAAGATAGACCGCTTCAAACAAGTCTAGACTTTGTTCGGTTGCTTTCCGAGGGAAGACACCTCTGTATGAGTCAACGCTGCTGCCCTATGAAATCTTCAAGGCGAACTTTGAGGTCTTCAGAAAAATGCCCTCATGTACTATAATTTTTTCTTAGATGTACAATGGGGAACATTTTTTAGTCTTCAATGAATCACTCACTTTTATCTGTTAATGTATTTATCAGTAAAAGCTAGATGAAATTCACCTCTGTCAGTGAAGCTTTAGTGTGCAACGATTTGATATTAATGAAAGCCTGTTACATTCAAGCCATTGCCAAATGAGTTTCTACAAAGCTAATTAAGACTATCAGTTCTACACAACTCTCTCTGTATTTCTCAGCATGTTGTTCAGAAGATTCTGGCACCCATGCAGAAATTCGAGTGAAGTTAATTACCTTTTCTGGTTTTTTTTATCCTCCATGTCCTCCTTGGCTACTAGCAACTGCGCAATCAAGGATGGCTTGTATCATGTGGACGCGTCAACAGTTTTGTTGTCATTACTTAGAATTCCTCTTAGGGGCGACAAAAACTATGTACTATAGCTTTAAAAGGTCATTTAAATTTTTTTTCTCACTGGACACTATTTACAAATGTTCATCGGTAGTTTCCGTCCACTAAAAGTTCTGTTTTTGCCGCTGACAGGCTCAGGTTATTATTCTCAGTGACTTACAACATTATGGAAATAATCCATATAGAGATAGACCTTTTTGTTAAAGCACCCATATTATGCTAATTTTCAGATTCATAATTGCATTTTGAGGTTTTACCAGCATAGGTTTCCATGGTTTCATTTTCAAAAAACACCATATATTTGTTGTACTGCACATTGCTGCAGATCCTTTTTTCACCCTGTGTGTTTGGGTGAGGCAGAGGGAATTCAGAAACCTGTATCTAATATTATTTTTCATAATATGGAGCCAAAATGCCTCCATGTTTAATGTTGTCTTCTTTTGTTATGTTTTAATGCAATCCTGCTTATTTAGTTGGTAATAAATATTCATCAAAAGGTTAGTCAAAAAGATTAAAGTTGCATTTAGGGAAAAAAAAAATCCAAAACAAAATACCTCAGTATCAATAATGTGTCGATATTGTAGGCTTGACAACTGGTGCATTAAAATTATATTTTCACAATAAGATTTGTGATAAATAACGGACGGTCAACCATATTAAGAGTGTTGCCGTTGCATAGTCTGTCCACCAGAGGACGCTCTACAACGTCCCTGTTAGTGATGGCGCTGCATAGTCTGTCCACCAGAGGACGCTCTACAATGTCCCTGTTAGTGATGGTGTTGCATAGAAACTGTTTGTTTTGTATTTATCAGCCGATATATATATCGCTATCAACCTTAAAAATCCTGTATTGGTCTGGCTTTAGTCAAATGAAAAGTTCATTACTGTATATATCTGACAGCTTGAACTTGTTGATGAAAACCATGTGTAGCAATATATATTAATAATTCAATTCAATTCAATGTTATTTATAGTATCAATTCATAACAAGAGTTATCTCGAGACACTTTACAGATAGAGTAGGTCTAGACCACACTCCATAATTTACAAGGACCCAACAGTTCTAGTAGTTCCCTCCAGAGCAAGCAACAGTGCAACAGTGGCGAGGAAAAACTTCCTTTTAGGCAGAAACCTCGGACAGACCCAGACTCTTGGTAGGCAGTGTCTGACGACCGGTTGGGGTTAGAATGAAGAGTGGCAATAACAGTCACAAAAAATAACAGTTTGTAGTAGTTCTTTGTAGTAGTTCATGGCATAGCAGGGCACTGTGCAGCATTACAAGGCACAGCAGGACGTAGCAGGGCACAGCAGAGCGTAGCAGGAGGAACACGGCATCGCAGGACGTGTAGCGGGACCATGGCGACAGCTGCTACCATGATTTTAGAGCCTCCCTGATCCAAGGAAAACATGCTGGGCGAAAAAGAACAATATTGAGGAGGTGAAGCCTCGTGATGCATCGTGATATCAAATCGAAATGCAGTTTAGTTGTATGAGAACCTAATTTTTGAGACAGAATTGGAATAAGATAATTAAAAAACTGGACAAGGCACAAGGCTGTTTGACAGTGGGTCTTAAATTAATTTCCAAAGCCTTGAATACAGTCCACAGAAGAATACAGACTCTGACTAATTTCTTTGTGAATATTTATCTTGAATATGCACTCTTTTGCTATTCACATCCTGCACTGCACATAATGATGAAGTTATTTTGGGAGTTGATCCAAGATCCAAGCGTTAGGTAAGCATGGTGTTGAAAACAGGTAAAGGAAAGTTCCGTGGGTGAAACTACAGACAACGGGCAGACAGATGCAGAGCTCCTTAATGTCAAGACTTTCTGTGCTCATTGTGTCAGACTTTATTTGAATAACAAATCAGTAAATGTCACAGTCACATCAAATAAAACCCATTGAGCGTTCTGTTACTGCGCCACTATATGCATAGCACTTTATTACTTTTTGTCTCTGTGCTGCCTGTAAATCAGGAAAACATTTGTATTACAATATCCTTGGATTATATGTTACAGATAATAAAAATCTCTGATTTACATGACTACTTAAATCGATAAAAAGCTTTTTAAATCCATGTTTAAATATGTTTTCCTTTCCAATTAATCCTGCACACCTGCATCAGACATTTGCAGGTCTGCTTCTCTCTTTTTTTACAGGTTGCATAACTTCATGGTGGAAAAGGAAGAATGTTTGTGCATCTCAATATCCAAACAAAGCAGATGCATTGTCATTTTCATCAGCGATGCTTCTTTTTTTGCACCACCCATCTCTAACCTGATTCAGTCAACATCTGACAGCAGAGAGTGAGATGGAAAAGAAACAGTGGAAGGAGGGAGAGAGGGAGATGTAAGGAAGTACCCCCACACAAAGCAAACACTGAGAAATGCGCCATGTTGTATGTTGTGGGTGTGAGCTTCATTACACCCAAATAATGTTGTACTGTTGAACTGGTGTCAAGTCCATTTTTAAGACCATTATGAATGAACTTTAAGACATATATCACAACATAAAAAAAAGAGTCAGATGTCATAGTCTGGAGTCTCATTTGTAGTCGTAATACAACGAATTATATTTGGATTAGCGATAGAAACATTCTAAAGAGCTGCAGGAGCATTCCAATGAGCATTAGAGGCTGCGTTACAATAGCCATGTTTCCATGTAATAATCAAATGAATTTTAATGTGAATCGGAAAAAAGAAAATGCAAATTACAAGCGTTTCTGGTTCAGAGCGAATAAACTACTACTTGTTTTGTCACAAGTTGACGTTCCTACGTGGTTCACAGTGTTCTTATACAGCAGCCGTCACTGGAAAAAAAACAACAACTGGACCGCTCACGAATTACAGTGCTTAACTTTTGATAGCTATATGAATGTTTGGTTCATGAGAACAGCCGGAATTGATTTGATGAGACAAATTTTGACGCCTCTTTATCACCTTCAGAAATCTTATATGTTTGTAATTGAGCTCACAATCATAACATTGTATCAACAGCCCTGGGGATGTTTCATATGAGCCACCGACTGAGCTGCTCTTTTTACAGATATGAAGTGTGAATACATATGCCTGTGCAGTTTCTTCTGCCAGTAACCTTGACCTTGTACGGGTCCGTAGGGGTGGGTGTTTTGTGGAGAGAGTGGCCGGATCACTTTGAGCCCTTCAAACTTCCCTCAGCATGCTTTGCTGCAATGCAGTCAGTCATTTGACCATTGCGTTTTCCTGTCTTCATTTACAGCAATCAAGAGCTGAAGTGTAGAAAAAGGGCCACGTGGCTAATATGTGGACTTTGGATTTAAATTTGTCCTGATTGGCTGTGCAGTATGAAGAATTGCTGTCATTTAATTTCGAACTTGGGCCGAACGTAATATGCAGAAAGATCCACATTCAGAGAAATGTTATGATGGTTGAAGCTTATAGCTTATATAGGCAATTTTTATCAGTACCATTGTACAACAAAAGCGGCAACTTTTTAGGATTCTTAATTTTCCTGACCAGTGGTCCCCAGAAGGCCTTATATCAGGGGGAGGGCTGAGTGATATTGCGCCATGGAAGGGCCATCTGGCCTAAAGAGCGCTACCTGACTCAGGCCCCTACACAGGGGCCACAGGCACCTGGTAAAACTGGCAAGGCACGCCTTGGCAGTTTGCCAGATATGGAAAGACACCACTTCTTTTCGGATGGGCCCACTCAGCATGGAGATCCTCTGCCTGGAAGGTTACCAAATGAAACAAAGGAAGTTCAATAGGGCAGCTCTGCTGGAGCTTGATATGCAACTCACACTTCTAACATCTAACTGGAAAAGGGAGGTTTTTCAAAAATGAAGCAGCCTTGTAAATCCTCAAAAAAGAATGAGTGAATTACTGGGGTGGTAGACCAAAGGTCCGTACCTGTAGGTAACAATTTACTACAGCTAATTTATACCAAAGAAAGTAAGTAAGTAACTTTTTGAGAGCACTTTAAGTACAAGCCTGACAATATTTCCATATCAATATATCAATATTCCATAAAAAGACCAAAACTGATATTTACCATATATCATTATTTCTGTCTGTGGCCCTTAAGCCTACGTGATCCTACTGAAGACATATATCTTTACTGATTTCATGAATCAAAAAGACGTAAAGGGGACATATCATGAAAAACTCACTCTTTCAGTGCTTGTGCACATACATCTGGAGTGCCTGCCAACCGACAAACTGTGAAATAACAAAGTCAGTTTTTTTGTGCAGAGAGATCAGAAAACATGGGATTCAAAAGACATTCAGATTTGTCTCCCCTTCCTTTGTCACATGCATGCTCATTATAATACACTGGAAAAACAGGAGTTGTGACGTAAGAACAGAAATGTCTATGGCCTAATATCCTTCATATTTGTACATTTGGGTACATTTTATGAAACTAAAGATGAATTTATTGCCTACAGCCGGTCTCCAGGGACCTCCATACCGCCGACCTCCATGCCTTTGTCCAGGCAAGTGCGGGGCACAGAGCTCCAGGGAACTGGCAATAAGAGCAGACAGGCAGACCACCGGAACAAAAACAGAAATATAATCCAATAATCCTAATACAAACTCACAATTCATTTTCATTGGTTTCTGTGACAAGAGAATTACTTTTAAAAATACAAAAATGGCCAAAATACACAGAGCAGGCTACTGCTCAGTCATGGACAAAGCCAGTGAATGAGTACGTAGTTCCACTCACAGTTAAGTAAGAGGTTGTTAATGTGGCCCAGAACACATTCACATACACACTGCTAAAACAATGTGGTCATTAATGGCCAAGACCACCTGCAAATGTGGTCTGAGTGATCGGATCTCAATGCGTTCTCAATGTGTCCCGGATGCATTCACACCTGTACTTGTGAATGCATCCAGGGCCACAGTTAGCGTAACCTTTATTTATGGATTAACAGCTAATCTTTTCTCTCATCAAAGTATCGATTCTCACTGAGTATGTTTACTAGGGCTGGAGTAGAGATGCATGCCCGAAAGAAAAATAGGAGACACACAATCTAATTATAACCCTCGTGTTGTCTTCCTGTCAAAATTTAAAGTAAACACTTTTGTTGATCAATGTTTTTAAATTTTTCTTACGTTTTTGTCCCTTTTTTCAACACTTTTGTTGAAATGTTTGTCACTTTTTTTGACGTTTAACACTAACTTATTAACTTTAGTTTTACAGTTATTTTTGGAAGTTATGGTCAATAAAGCTAATTTTTAGGAAATGATACCTAATGTTTGAGTTAGAAAAGCAGAAATTAGAAATTATTTAGATTAAAATGAAAGGACTGGATGTTGATGATAATCACAGACTGGAATATGTCAACTATTACTCAATACTATTTCAAAACAATTTTTTTTAAATGCTATAAAATTGAATAAGATGCCCCAAAATTAATGAAAGTAGAGATTTGTAGTTGCCAAAGAGCGTTGTGTGGAATCAATCATGTTATTTTGGGTAATTACAATTGGGTAGTTAAAAAAGAACATTGATAAAGGAAAAAAAGGACAACATGAGGGTTATGCATAATGAAAGACTTAGATATCAACATGTTTTTTGGATATGCGCAATAATGACAACACCAATGTTTTTAAGAAGCTGGTAAAAGGAATGAAAGAGGGAAGTCCTCCACCGGTGAAAAAAAATCTGATTTTCCCAGCTGCATGTAAATGGGAATATTAGCTGAATATTCACTTTCATTAGTCATGTAAAGAACTTAGTTGGAAATTTGTCTTTTTCTAAATAAGGGCAAACACTGGAATATTATGTGCATGTAAACTTTGTTACTGCTTAATAACACCATTGGTGCTAATTTAGTAGATCTACAAGCTTGTCTTAAAAATTTTAAAATTATAAAGTGTTGTCTGAAGATTGTCTGTTCAAAATGAATAGATTCCAGATTTTTGTGTATTACTTAAATATCAAAGCAACTCCTGTAGGTTCTTAGAATAGTAGACGTATTGTCCTGAATTCACTTCTCTCATCTGCCTCCTAATATTACACACCTCCACACCGCACCGCTCAGGCAAGTGGTGAGTCAAAGATGTGAAGTGCCTACCACTGCTCACAATGATAATCCAATGGATTATGAACCTTATCTCACACGGTTGAACTCAACATTTCTTTTGACTCTCCATGCATTACATCGGCAGCCGAAGAAGTATTAAAGGTATGACACACACAAAGACAGCGCTCAAGAAGGCTTGACCGCCACCAAGTCTTTTTTTTAAAGTGTTATTTCTTTCAGCCCTGGGAAGGATGCCTGGTATGATATAGTTCCACTTTATAAGGTCCTTGCTGCCCCCTAGACTTGCTTGCTGCTGAATGGATGAATTCATTAGAGACCTGAAATACTAATAATTCAAACTAATTTGATATGTAATTGGTTTAATTGTAATATTTGGTTGTGGCTTGAGGATGATGTGAAATGAACAAGATGAATTGTGATTATCAAGGCAATCTATACAATGTAATTTCTCACAAAAACACGGGATAGTTCAGGATGTCTGGATGAGAAACTGAAGGAAAAATGTACTTACTTACTAAATTCAGAATAATGTGCATTTTCAAAGCAATAAATCTGTCAGTACCATACCAAAGTCATGGCAAACTCACCACTGCTCTGACTTTCTCTTCTGTAACAGAAATACTGTTTTCCTTTTCTGATCAATTGTAGTCCATTTTATTGTTCCGTCCTTTTAATTGGTCATACTTCACCAAAGATGTTTCCCATTAAAACCCTTCCAGCAGCTCAACAGGCATGCAAACCTTTCTTTCTGACAGGGCTCTTAACTAACTTTTAACCATCCTCCTGGAACTAAATAAAAGTAGACATAATTTGAAATCTTTGTTTTTCTACATTATCATTAGTTAAAATCATTAAATAGTGACCTTTAACATACAGTAGCTTGACAAAGTTCACACCCCCATGCTAAGGGTTGATTTAAAAAGAGGAATAAAAAAACATCTTTTGGAAATTGATCTTAATGCCTTAATTAAAAACATTTAGGAAAATCCAACCTTTTAAGGACACCAATTTTCTTTGTGAATGAATAATGTATTGTAAATAAATAAATGTTCTTCCTTAAAATACAGGGGGCATCAGTATACACACCCTTATGTTAAAAGCTAGAACAAGCCCTGCCCCAGTTTTGATTGAATCAATATCGTCAGCTGTAAAAGTAAATGCCGGCTGCTGACTGGTAGGCTTGCGTTAACTTTAACGTTACTGTTAACAATAAACAGTCCAACGTTAGCTAACTGGTAACGTTAGCAATAACGTTAACTATGGTCAAAGTCTGGCGGTTCAGGAGCTGCCTCTGCTATGCCTTTTCCTAGTGTTTTCTTTCTTGTTAAAAATAATGTGTGTTGTCAAGGAGGTTCAATAAAGAACTGTGTGTGCGCCACAAAACGTGCAATCAGTTTTATTTTCATCCATTAATTGCCAGAATTGCACAAAATAGCAATACTACGTTGTGTCCAAACAACCAGTAGTTCGGACTAATTAGCATCCAGCAAGTAGCTACTGGTGTGGTTAAGGTGTGTGTGACAACCTGTAACAAAAATGGCGGATGTGATACACAGATGGTTCATTCAATCACCTACCAGGTACTTTTCTAAAGTGTCCCAAACAGTATCCAATGACGGCTTCTCATATGGTTCTGTGTAACAATCTGACATCTGTCCCGTCAGGTAAGTTCATTGTAATGTTAGCAGGGTTTTTATTTCTCATAACTCCCGTTCCAAATTTGTCCCAAAGTTACTTTTCATCCTTCCTGATACTATTTCTTTTGGCCTAGGGACGACGTCATGTCCTTACGCTTGAGCCCTTTTTTCTTGAGCCAATATCTGGATACTTTCTATTATTTTTTCTGAGAATTTCCATTATGCACTAGCCGTTAATAGAAGATGGATATTTGTTAAATGTGATCCAAAGCTGCTGCTGTAGCTGCAGTGTCGACAGCTTTACCTCCCTGTTGTCTAATGGGCTCTGAAGGCTGGATGCTGGCTTCAAGAGCTGTGACACAAGGAGCTGGGCCGATCAAAGCATCATCCGAGGGATACATGCTAATTCACATGGTAATGACATGGTTGAGGTAAATGTGTTTAGACATTAGCAGATGTGGCAGGTACTGTATCTCCAGATGTCTTCATCTGTCCTCGGTGTGTCTGTTCAAGGACAACTCTAAAGACAGATGGGACCTACCAAAAAGCAGGAAGTGATTTATTTTTCTAGGCAAGTAGTCTTGGTTCATAAAACACATGGACACCACTTGCAGGGTGTTGCCAATGGCAGACAAAAGCTAAAGACAGTGCCAAAAGTCAGCAAGAATGTAGGACAGTTTGATTTTCCCCACATCTTTTGTACTGAACGATATATATGTATAATGTATGAATTCACATCAGTTGATGAGATGCCTGTCTCAAAAAAAAGTAATAAAAAAATCTCTAGTGGCTGTGTGTAATTTTGATTCCACAGATGTCTACTTCCCAAAGAGCTTTACACAACTATTTTAAAATGATAGGATAGCTCTGGAAGGAATCATTCTTTAAAGTTGCAGCATCATTTTTAACCATCACATAAAATAATATGAGTCATAAATCACCCTTTCTGGATGAAAAACTGTCAACTTATTTTCAGCTGTTCCCTTAAAAAAACAATTTAAGCAAATGCTTCTAGAGCTGCAACTAAGAAATGTTTTCATTGTTGATTGATTAGTCTATGTCAATTCACAGACTAGTCAAATGTCAATTCGTCAGTTAGTTGTTTGGTCTATAAAATGTCAGAAAATGCTGACACATGTGGATCAGTGTTTTCCAAAGCCTAACATGATGTCCTTAAATGTCTTGTTTTGTCCACAACTTGAAGATATTCAGATTACTGTCACAGAGGAGCATAGATCCAGAGAATAGACTTTTTTCACAGTACACATGGTAACTTGTCATAGCAAGAAAAGCACAGGTGTATTCCAAACCATCAATAATGGCTGCATTCCACTTAGGACAGGCCCTGGTATTGTGCACGCTAACTCACTGATATAGCTTAATGGGCCACTTGATGGAATTGAGCCATCGTTAAGGTGATCAATTTTAGCTGTGCTTTTTCTACTATGACAAGTCAAAATGTCTGCTGTGAAAAAGTTCAATATATTTGCATTTAACGAGCTGGAATTTGATAATAAAAAAAGAAAAGCTGTTTTTGGTTAAATCGTAAGTCCATGCGCGACTTTGGCGGACAGGAAAACGCACAATCGAAAGGTACGGTTATCAGAATCAGAAATACTTTATTGATCAGAGATTCTGTATTATTAAGATTAGCGTATGATTGGAAAGAGCTACGCATTTGAATTCCGCTCCGTCTGCTACATTAAAGCAACACTATTGGCTGTAGAACCTTTAATCATGTTACTGGTAAACACGCATTACTGTATCAACTTCCAACACATTCTCTCTCTCAACTCGTCAAATACTGGCGCTTAGTCAGGACCCCTTGGCGGCACTTTTGACACCTCTGCGTCATTTTTCAATGTGCATGGTAGTTAGGGTTAGAGCAAGATGGTGGGTGGGGTTACAAAATGTATGTTTCAGTGATACCCGGACCAACAACAGGACAAGAACCCCCGGTATCCTTGGTTAAAGTCCTTTGTTGTTTGACCAACTGTCTGTGTATCATCTTTCCATCAACAAACATCCTAATTACAGGATCAGCTTTAAGTGTCTATTTTGGATTCTACTGTGCACTTGGACTTTTGCATAACCAATTAAAATTCATTGTGTTTATTTGCCGCTCTAATGTGGCATTATGCACTGAACAGAGGTGTTAACTCAGCTATATATGTCATGTTTCATAGATCCCAATTATAGGGAAGCTCAAAGACATTGTAGCAGACAATTATTTGCAACTTTTGTAATGATGTTAATTGATATGAAAATTAATATCCACAACACAATGCTTTATATTCTGCTCAAGGGTTGTGCAGCTGGGGCTACAGCAAACACACACACACATATATACATAGACACTCACGCTTCAACCATAGTTGCCCTACACAAGTCCTTAAGAGCCTTGGCAGCTTACAAAGAAAACAATCAACGGCATCACCCAGCAAGATAAGAGACAAATAGAAAATAATTAAATCCATCATAAGCTCTAAATAGTAGTGGTATAACGGATCATAGTTGATCCCTGGTCTGTATGGTCAATTGCAAAGTTTAACCATAATAATATTGAGGCTCGACAGTAATGCATGCTCTTGGAAACCAGTTTGAGATAATTGGCAACCAATTCATGGCCTGTGGTTGCCTCCTTTGGCAACTACGTTTGTGCGCAACACATTTCAGCTGTTGTGCGACCACTTTCCATACATGCGCGTTTGCCGTGAAAAGATACAAGCCACGCAATTTTCTGTGTGCATGTTAAAATCTGACGTTAAAAACAGACATTCTAGGCAATAGAAGCATCGCTGCATAAAGGACGCTAGGAAACACTAATAACACGTTAAACAGCAGGTAGCGTAGTAACTGGATTAAACATGGTTAAAATACTTACATTTAGATTTAGATTTGGAAACGGTGTAAAGTGTGTCTGTATTTCACTGTAGATGATTCCAACACTAAAGCTATGATATAAAAGACACAAACTACTAAACTAGCACTTGGACACTGCTGTTGTCAACCTCGTGGTGCATTCATAGTTATTGTAAAATTCCCTTTCCTCTTTTTTTTGTCGTTTAACTGCAGGGAAAGAAGTAATTATTGTTGAAAGTAAATGTTATTACATGTTAATAAATTATTTAAATTACCCCTTTATGGTGCTTGATCCAAACCGTGAGTTTTGTGATCCATAACACCCCTACTAAATAGCATTGTTTGAATTGTACTTTGTCAAGCAGCAGCATTTGTACAAAGGCGGCGGGTAAATGCATTGATCATAATGAATAGTAATGTGATACGGGCTCATTAAAAGATTAGTACATTGCTTTGTTGAGTCATTTGCACATGCAGAGCAAGAAAGTGTGTGGGCTCAAGGCTCAGTTTCTTTTATTTTTGAACATTAAGTATTCAGTATACAACATGTCAACTTCAAGAGCATGAGTGGGCAACACAAGGTCTCTTCTTGAGTCTTATTTTGACACACACGCAAACGGAGCAGGAAAAAAAAGATGCTCAACAAAAATGCTGTTGAAAAGCAGAGATTCAACTCCTGTTCTTCTTTGTATTATTCAGGGTCTTTCAGGGATATTTTTTACCACGCTGTGTCTTCATGTTTTTTCATACTTGGTCAATTAACTTGACCGGCCATGCCATCTTCTTCTTAGTTCTCTTAGTCAACGTGATCCTCTCTTGAAAACCCCCTATTTCATCTTGACTTTCAGGCACATTCCTGTACAATTGCCAGGGATTCAATTTGTGTCACAGAAATGTACCATGCAATTCTGAACCTGATCAGCGGGTGATGTGTGACTCTCTGCCTCCTGAAAGAAGACCTCTGACTGCCTTGCAATAGCTGCGAGAATCATCCTTGTCAATCTGAATTGCTATGAGGGGTAAGAGGTTTGAAAGGAAGCACATAATATAAACACCATGACCAGCAATTGAATCCTTGTGCCTCCGACTGCAATTCTGCAGTCAGAGGGTTTCAGATAGTTCTCTGTAAGTTCCATCCAGCAAACTTTTTCAGATATTCTAAAGTAAATGTAACTCCTTGCCCATTCTTAGTACTCTCGGTGGTAGTGTATAAATTACATTTGCTCCCATAACTGTCACAAATGTCCAGATGAAATCTGATCTGTGAGTGTGTTCCACCTTGCAGCTAAGCCTCTAGCTGTGCTTCAGTACTCTCCTAATAGTGTGCAGTGCTCCTCTCTCCCACAAACCCATCACTGTAATCGCCATCATTCACATCAAAGTGTCAATCCCCTATCACAGGGCGTTAGGGCAGCTGCAGTGATGTCACCAGCTGCAGCAGAAAATACAACACACTGATATTTGTGAAGAGACAGTTTTTGAATCTGCTAGCTTGTTCCATTTTGATTCTACTGTCAATGACTGATTGTTAAAGACATAGTTTGACATTTTGAGAAATGTAATTCTTTGGTGTCTTGCCAAGACTTATATGAAAAGATCAATACCACTCTTATGTTTGTGCATTAAGTATGGAGCCAGGAGGCATACATTTCCAGGATAAAGCCTGATATCCCAGGCTTTGCCCCTCACATATTGCTTTCTGTGTGTTCTTAAATTCCTTCGCTAAGGGAACAACAACAACCTTTGAGCTAGCAAGCTCCACGGTGAAAATGGCATGTTTTGAAGACAACTTCGATCGTGCAACAAGGCTTGGTTCTTTCAAATAATGATTGTAAAGAATATGTTCATGATATTTGCTATAGGCAAAGTACACACAACGTTACACTGGCAAGAGCAAATTACGTTTAACCGTGTATCCAGCTAATTTTGCTGACTGTATTTTGTAAACAGTTCTAAGATATTAAACTGCAAACTGTGCAAATTTGTCCGCCAAAACAAGTGTCTTCCAGAGATTATTTGGCAGAGCCACTGCCACTGCATCCAGAGCTAAGCGTTGTGCAAGACGATTGTGATTGGTTTAAAGAAATGCAAACAACCCAGAATGTGTTTTTCCTCCTATCCCAGAATGTATCTGTGGTGTAGCCAGACCTTACTCCACAGCGCTGTGGACAGAGGTCTGGCAATGTCATAAAGTGCAGCATAAAGAATGAAGCAGGGGGAAACAGTGAGTCTGGCTCTTATAACATAGGTTGTGCACTAGGTAGCAGGAAAGTACCATTATTTATTATCTGCCCATTCATCTGACTGCAAGCATTCTGCCACGCTATAGTTGTCTTGCCAAGTTGGCGGTATGACTGTAACGGTGTAAACTTTTAAGAACTCTGAAACCCAGAGAAGGAGCAACCAGCTTTCAGGTTACATCAAAGGCAACTGTCGTTTCATACACGTGCATTGAAATGTCACCAAAACATTTGGTCAAAGTTAGAAAATTATTGAACTTCAATCCCAACAACTAAGCCAGAGTTAAAAGCCTGTCTAAAGGCATTGTAAATGCTTTAAACAAAGAACTTCAATATCAGCTTATCAAACAGTATCTGAAAACCTTTCAGAAGTTGGAATTGCAAGGGTGTGTCCGATAAGTTTTTTAACTTTTCAAATTCACCAACCTGATAAGCATGACTTCTTCACACTGTTTTCCATCACTTTTTGTGTGTACAATCGGGTCAAACACCAAGCGTGTGTTACAATCCCCATTTGTACTATGGGCACAATTTACATATACAATACATCATAAATGGAAACAAACCATTCATAAACCATCAGTCTCCTGCATGAAGTCCTCTACAATCCACGCTGTGAGTTCATTTATGTGTACAGCATAAAACAAATTCCCCACGTTGAAGGGGCCGCACATTGAGTGGATTGTGAAGCTCACAGGTGAAAATAACGTCCTTGGATGATGGAAAAGAATTTAAGAGGGTGAAACAGAAAAGTGTGAGCAATAGGAATGACACGGTCAGGAGCACCCAAGGGCACTTACTGAAATAAAGTGTGCATACCTAAGGCCTCACAGGATTGGCTGAGATTGCCCCACATATTACCCACAAAGTTTTTTGTCAGGAGCCTCCAGGAATACTCTGACTACTCTACAGACTAATTTACAGAAAATACCTTTAAACTAAAGGAAATAATGACTTATTTGTGTGTCTTTCATATGGGATTTTGCTTCTAGAAAAAGGAGCGGGACTGGGAACCTAGTTTGTTTATCGGCATATACAGCCTGATGGCAAGTAAATGCTGCTCATTGGAGCGTAACAGCGTCCGCCTGCCTGATCACTCCCAGGCACGTACCCGAAGGATCGCTTAGCCCACACTGTGGCTTTGCTTATGTTTGTTCCAATGTCTATTTTCTTTTTTTCTTTTTTTTTTATTCTCTCCTCTTAGCAGGATGTGTTAAGTAACAGGTCTGAAAGCACACAGATTAGACTCCGCTCGTGTTGCAATGGGATGTTCACAACCTGATTTGGAAGCTTACATTGTAATTGAAGTGTTAAACAGGATGAGTGTGGCCAATACACAAGGTGCATGTGAGCAGTGGAGGGAGAGAGAGAAGGGAGAAGAGGCAGAGAGAAACATGGACACAGATTTAAGAAAATAAAAGCACAACAGATGGAGGACTGGCAAATAAAGGCCTTTTATAAATGCATTTAGAAATGTGACTAAATACACGTATAGTTGGATAAGGCACTTATGACCACAGCAATGGCACAACACTGTTGGATTATGTAAACGTATCATCTATTATAAATATCTACATTTGTTAAGATTCAGATTTTCCCATTGTTTTCCCCTTATTTAAAAAAAAAAGATAAAGAAAGCACTTAAAGCACCTGCATTTTGTACATCTAAAAAAAAAAACATCTGTATCCAAAATGTGTTGTTCCTACTTTAAATAAGAATGTCTTGCAACAAGAAAGAGCTCAGACAAGTAATACGTGTAGAAAGTGATGAGAAAATGTAAAAATAAAAAAATAGGTCTATAAATAAGCCAATTTTAAATAACTAAAGAACATCATCTCTAGAGTGTTTGCACTACAACTAGTATTTTCAAAGTCCACTAAAGTTTTTTTTACCACAATACAGTAGAAATTAATTTCATCTCAAACTGATGTGTGAATTTGCTTTGTGTTGTACTCGAGCGTGTTAGTTGAAGGAAAACTACGCTACGCCAATGATACCCAAGTGATTCTGTATGTTCACGATGCACCACTTGGTTCGCCTGCTGCTAATTTGCATCTATTCATGGCTTTGTGCATGTTTGCGTCGTGGCATTCTGCATAGGCATGGTATGATAACATGCTAAGTTTAGCAGGAATAATTTACCATGTTAACCATCAAAGTTTAATATGCATGTTTGCATACTAACATTTTCTCATTACCACAAAACATGAAGTACATCTGAGGTTGATGGGGAATTGTTTGGCTGGCATTTGGTCATAAACCAAACCATACCTAAACTAAGAGGGGGGCAGCCCTACACTGTATATCAGAGGGCGATAAGTACTGTCTTCGAAACTAATCACCTTCCCCTGCTGCACAACTGTTATCAATTTAAGCAATCAATCATAAGCATGCTTGATTTCTGACATCTTGGATGAGCAGGTGTTCAATTTATGGCTACATAAATGTCCTACAAAGATGTGTTGCGTTTCCAGCCCTCAAATGTCTGAAAATGAGCTGATTATTAAGGCTTGGTGGTGTAGAGCGAATACCACAGCACAGCAGAGATGTGACTTGGGTGAAACACATCTGGGCTTGGCGGTAAATTGTTGCCATGGCTATCAGAATGCAAACCAGGAATAGATTCCCTTAACACCTAGAGAGGTAGTGTGAGACTGCCAACCTAGACAGCACGTGTGAGTGAGATTCTCACAACGCTTCAAAGAGCGTCATGTGATCGACTCTTCATTAACTGGTGGCAAAATCTTTTGATATATTACTCTGTGTGTGTGTGTGTGTGTGTGTGTGTGTGTGTGTGTGTGTGTGTGTGTGTGTGTGTGTGTGTGTGTGTGTGTGTGTGTGTGTGTGTGTGTGTGTGTGAGTGTGTGAGACACTACCGTTGTGTCTGTACGGTCTTAATTTTTTATTTACCTGCTTCTGTTTGATTATTTTGGACATATCCCAGCATGGAATGTCTTACATCTCTGGAAGCATCTAAGCTCAAAGTGCAAACTTGTTAGACTGATAGCAATATGTCAGCCTGAATCCATCAGAGTGACAGAGCAACGTACTAAATGCCTGACATTTCCTAATGTAAATGATACTGTCCCAGCTGTGTATGTTATGCATCCATCTGAGCAATATGCCACAGGCCCCATGGTGAGGCTGCTCTTTGCCTGTAACCTTTTTCTCTGAATCTCAATGCTGCTCTGCCAGCCAGGCACGGCGTCATGGGTGGGCCTGACGGGCCTAGGCCCACCCACTTTTCATCAGGCCCACCCAAAAAAAAATCATTAAAAAAAAAATAATAATATATTTTAATTATAAATAATTATTAAAAAATGGCAAAATATCTCATAATGTGTGCTAAAATAGTCTAAATCTTAAATAGTTTTTAACTTAATTTTAAAAAGTTGTCTATTTTGATGTTTCTGCGCAAGTTCAGCAGACGCTGAGACGGTGAGCTGGTCAGTAGCGGGTATGCTAAGCTCAGTTGATCTGAAAAGTGTGATTTCCAGTTAAAGACAATGTCGCAGCAGTCATTGTTTAGGTACCTGAAACGTAAACGAACGGTTTCGGAGTCATCACGGCAACCAGAAGATGATGGAGAGTTGAGATCAACAACGTCTGTCACATCTTCGTCTCTGCCCCCCCAGGATGCTAGCGCGGCTAGCATGGACAACGCGGCAAGCGCGGTCAGCGCGGCAAGCGCGACCACCGCCGTTGCTGGTGCCTCGCGAGTGGAAGATAGTCCTGTGGATTTGTCTTCCGTGGATCAGCCCGCAACTCAACCAGTGCTTAAGTATCCGGTCACAGTGATAGGTGACAAAGAAAGGAGTTTCTCCACAAACTGGTACAGCAGATACAGTTTCCTTGAGTACAGCATTAGGAAGGATGCAGTATTCTGTAAGATGTGCAGGCACTTTGGTGAGCGGGGCAGGGAGGAGAAGTTCAGCCAGATTGGATACCGGGACTGGAAGCACCTCAACCACGCTTGTTTAAAGCACCAAAATAGCAAATCGCACAGGTTTGCACTGGATAAATTTAATAATTACAGGCTGTCAATGTCTGAGCGTGGCTCTGTCATCCATCAACTCAACAACACAGATGGCAGACAGAGTTTGTTTGTATTTGTAGGCTACATGTTGAAAGTTAGTAACATAGCAGAGAGAAAAAGAGGAAATGAGTCGTTCGCTTATTCTAGGCCTATTTTAGCGAGTTTAATTGTGTATCACGAGGGGAAAACAGTAAGGAATGTGAAGGCTACTCTGTCTGTATTGAGATATACAAAATAATCGATTCATAACCCGTTACAAATCTACAGGCGCATTTCTATTTCTATATCAGCTTGTTACTGTTGTTCTTTTTCCCTCCTGGGTTTTTCTTGTTATGGACGCTATGTCTGTTCTTAATGTGATTTATTTCCTTTTGTTAAATATGTTTATAACATGAATCACACTAAAGTAACAGTTTGTCTCTTTCGGAAATAACTTGAGTCTTGTTTTACACGACAGATGACGTCAATGACCAAGTTCTGTGCCGGTGTATTGAATGAAACTGTCGGCCTGTGTTGTTGATCTGTATTGTTGAAAACTTAAAAACAATTAAACAGAATTGTGAAATATTCGGCCTCCTGTTATACGAGCAGAACTAAATTATGTTTTGGGGAAATATTAAATGCCTGACCATTGTGACAGTCTGAGGTCTATAGAGCGTTGCGGTATAGCGCAGCCAGGTACGGTGCGTAATGCCACAGCGCTCTTCTTTGGTCAGAACCAAGGAGAGCGAGCGCCGACAGGGCCATCCTAAACGAAACGTTTGTACAATTGTTTTTTACAACATATTTAAAGAGCATCAAGCTATTGAAATCTCTATTATGTTGTTAGCACAGATAATATAACAGTATATTAGTAATTTGTATTAGGTTAAACAGGGATTTGATATCAGGTTTTAATTTAAGGCCCACCCACAATTGGTCTGGCCCATCCAAAACTGGAATCCTGGCGCCGTGCCTGCTGCCAGCACAAAAAACTCAGCAGGTATTTCTTTGTTCCGTTGTATTTCTCTCTCTCTGTTTCCATCATTTTGAGTTGGTTGTAACTAGGGATGGGTCTCGTAAGGGCTGCCTAAGTTTGGAAAACATCATAATCACAATTATTTTGGTCAGTATTGAACTTCAAGGGGCGACCGACAGCTCACCCAGTGAGAGCGTGCGGCCCTGCGGCGCTTTGTTGTATGTCATCCCCCATCGCACTCGCATCTTTTTCTGTCTAGCCACTGTCACTTTAAAATAAAAGGGGAAAATGTTCCCAAAAATAATCTTTAAACAAAATTATTGAACTTGAAAAAAACAGTAAAACAGTTCAACAAATCAACAATAAAAACAACTTAAATTGTGAAATTTCCCTGCAGACTTTTCCTGTTGAACTTTTTTCAACTCCCCTACAGAACATGAGACCAAACAGAGTTGACTTGTTTTTCAAATCAAAATTGCAATACAAGTTGGGAAAATCTGGACCTTATCATTACTCCACTTTTTACTCATTTAGAACCGGTTCCCCTTTAGAACTGGGTTTTTCAGTCCCTCCAGGATTTCGCGATATTGCTATCGCGCCAATTTACGCAAATTCAACCAATACCTGTGAATTGGGCGTGACTCGCAAATTTGACCAATAACCGACTATAGGGAAGTTTCCCGACTTGAACCAATCCCAGCAGTCCCACGTGCACTCTGAGAGCCTCTGGCCAAGCAGGAGTAAGAACGGGTCAAATTAATTTTGTTGTTTCTGATGTGAAGTCGAGACGTGTGTGACTCAAACATCTCACATTCACCAACAAAACAGCAAAAGCCGGTGAAAAACATTTCAGACAGTTATCAATGTAGGCTGTAACGATTTTTCATTTTGATCTCGCTGAAGTGGCCACTTTTTCAATCCTGTACCCCCCATGACTGACACGTGGACTCACACACACACGGTGGATGCAGCAAAAACCGGAGATGAGACGTACAGGATGACCTAAATTGAGGACAGCTACACTTGTTATTGTATGTACAATGATAAGTTAAAGTCCAACAAGTCCTTTATCAAACTGTAGGAATGTGTCCCAGCCCAGGATAGGAAATTAACTGACAATGTAAAGATCAACAAGCCACTGACAGACATGTTCATATTTGATTCATTCAATAAATATATTATAAATATTTGTCTTAAATCCACCAGCCATTTTCATATTATACCAACATTTGCAGCATTCTGAGCCTTTTTGGTAAGGTCAGCCCAGAGTAATTTTATTCTCCCTGAAACAAGTTTCCTTTTTTACACATTGCAACTTTTATCGCAATTGTTTACAAAAGCTTCTGTGAAATCAGGCATTTTAGGCTCCAACAATCTTAAAAAAAGGCAGTGAAATCCTGGAGGGAAGGGTTTTTGGGGGCATCCCTAGTTGTAACAGTTGTCTTGTTAGATTGCGTACATGCGTGCACATGTATTTGCAATCATAGTACGGGTTTTCCTATATTTGATGAACTCCTGTGGCCAATGTTTCATGAGTCATAATTATAACCTCGAATCCAATCTGACACACAGGCTCCCAGTGTAAATGCCTGAAAGGTTAAATATTAAGAGCAGCGAATGCCTTATCTGTATCCTTTTCTCTTTAGCTATGTGACATGTTGTTGACTCATCTGTTTATTTATACAGCAGCTCAGATTGTAAGGACCGAGGACATCTGTTCCTGCTTATAGCAGCATCTCTGCATATTTAATGTCTGATCCTCTATTCTCGCACGCCTCGAGTTAGTTGTTTGCGTCAACTGAAAGAATAGGGGCAAATTTGTTCTTAGTTACACAAGTCACATCCATTCACACCACAAAATCAAAGAGGGCTGTTCAATAATAATAACTGTTTTGGTTTGAGGGGAAATCCAAATCGGTTAAAGCAGAGAAGTAAAAAATACTCATGGGAAAGAAAATTCATAACCCAGTGGATTCCCCCCCAACCTTGCCTCCATTGTAAGGTCACTTTCTAATGTGAGCTCCAGTAGCTGGTCAAGCCCACAGAAACACCTGAGGCACAGGATGGAGTTTCAGTCAGAAGCGGAGAAGTGGAGGGCACGGGGGCCGGTGATACGCATTTGACTGTAATTGGCTTTGTTACAGACAGGGCTAAGGGATGAGGGTGTAACACTGAGCTGGGCAGTTTTGGAACAGTCCCGACACTGACTCACGGAAAGCAGTTCCATTTTTATCCATTTCATTGCCTTCGATTCTTAGCCCTAATTATATTTGGACTCTTAAGAAGAAGCCGTCGCGTCGAGCTATATCAGTGCTCGCAGCAAATGAATACATTTGAACTGTGCTCCAGTGTTTTTCTTCCCAAATACCTTCTTCTTCCCGTGTTCATTACAGTTCAAAGCAACAATCCAAATTGCATTTAGGCTACTCTGACGGTAGGGTGACCTTCAGCTAGAGCTGGGCAAAATATCGATATTATATCGAAATCGTGATATGAGACTAGATATCGTAATATGACATAAGTGGTGTCTTTTCCTGCTTTTAAAGGCTGCATTACAGTAAAGTGATGTCATTTTCTGAACTTACGAGACTGTTGTACCTGTTCTATTATTTACCTTTACCCACTTAGTCATTATATTTACATTGCTGATGATTATTTATCAAAAATCTCACTGTGTAATATTTTTTGAAAGCACCAATAGCCAACACTACAAAATCATTCCGGTATCGATAGAGGTATTTGGTCAAAACTATCGTGATAATTGTAGAATTTCTCCATATTGCCAGCCAATACTCCAGCCAAAATATTACGGTTTCAATGTATTAGATTAAAAATATATTATTTTCAAATGCTCGTACAGCAGAACAGTATGACGGAGAAGATTAGTGTTTAAAACCGTGATTTTCAAACCATGGTATACCTTTAAATCGGTAACCAGCCCATGTCTATTTTGCATTTTGGCTTAGATTATCACTCGGGGTACAACATAGAGCATGTGTGCTCAGATTCAACACAAGTAAAAGCTTTCTTCTTTTGTTCTCGCTGAAGAATGCAACAACAAAGAGAAATGCGAGAGGATGTTGCTGCATTAAGGCCCATTGCTACATGCACAGGTTGATCCCATGTTAGTATTGCTGTCTGACAGCCAGCCTTAGTGCAGCTGCTGTTAGGGATGTGATTGGGATGTGTGCTCCACCCTCGTGTTGAACGTGTCTGCAGCTCATGTAAATGTGCTGCCACGCTGACAAAACCCCGATCTTCCCGTTCCTGCCGTTACAGAACATGAAAGGCTCTCAGGCCAACAAGCAAAGAGGCAAAGAAGAAAGGTCGCTCTGCAGCTCTAAAGTTTGCTAGTGCCCCAGGCCTGCGGCACAGGAAGCCTGGCTTCAGAAAGGAAGGAGAAAGGCTGAAAATGCTTAACCTCTCCCACAACCTACGGCGCTACTTTCTTGCCCTCTGGTCAGAGATGCTCCGTGCTCAACATGAACACCAAATCCAGTTACGACGCTGAAGTTGGCTTCCAATTCAGCAGGGAACCATAATCTGGTCCTCTTACTGTACTGAAAGTGTGTTAGTCATTAAGGTAAATTATTGATTATATCTAAAAGACACTTTGAGAGTTGTAAAAGCTGTACTGTCTTTATAAGAACAATGAAGGGCGACTTCATAGTGGTTTTTTTCATATGTAGACCCCATTAGACCAGGTTCAGAGCCAAAACCACTACACCTACACTTGTCAAATCTGGACCAATTATGCCAGAGAGGCTAACGATTCTTAAAAAACATTGTTTCAGCTTCATTCTATTTGTGAAAACGTAATAAAAAAATGGAAATTTCCCTGTTTTTCTTTTCATATGTAGATCACAGTGGATCCAAAAAACACTATTTAGAATTTAGTCCAGATTTTATAAATCTAGATGGACCTTGTTGAAAGTTATCATCAAGTGAAAAAAAATCTCTTCAATGCATTTTCACAAATATAATAAAGCTTTTACAAATCTGAAACTGTGTTTTTAAGAACTGTTAGCCTCTCTGGGATAATTGGTCCAGATTTGACAAGTCTAGGGGTTTTGAATCTGGGACTTGGTCTTATGAGGTCTTCATATGAAGAAAAAAACTGTGAAATCTCCTTTTATTGCGTTCTCATAAAGACAATAATGCTTTCCCATATCTAAAGATGTGTTCAGACATAGGTAATAATGTACCTTATACATTAGTATAAGTACAGTAATAATACAGTTAGAGGACCAGTCACTCAGCAATGTAAATTATGTTTTGTAGTAATTCAGTAGCTCATACTGAAGAAGCACCTGATATAAAGTCCCCCACCCAAACCTAGTTAAGGGTCTAGGTTTAGTGTTTAGCTGTAGTTAAGACAGAGATGCGCAAAAGTGCTTAATGAGAGACAGATGTCTGGCAGAAGGTGACAATTTCATCAAAGTGTGCCTTTCTCTTTTTTGAACTTTCTCCCGTTTTCTTTTGCTCTCTCTCTCTCTCACTCTCTCTCTCTCTTTCTCTCTTGCGCGCACGCACGCACAGTCACACCTACACACACAAATGGCGCATCAGACAGAGATGTGGTGCCCTGTGTACACAGCGCATATAAGGAATCCTCTGTGGATTGGCGCATATGGCCGCTGATGCTTAAAGTGGACATGAGAAGTCACTTACACTGCTGTTATGGCCGGACCAGTGCACCATAGCTTGGTTGTGAGATGAATCCCCGGTCAAGGCGAACGTTGAACTGTTAAGTTTGAGCTCCTCGTGCCTCGGAGCGGCGGCTCGGCGCTCATCACCGCTCCAGCGCGGAACTCTGCGGCTAGCCGTCGGGCGCGTGCCCTCTCCCGGGTCTCGACTCTGGGCTGAACCGGGGAATCTGGTTTTCTTATCATCACTGTTCCTCCTGGTGCGCTTTCTGTATACGGCATAAGTCAACCCCTCACCCGCGCTGCCCTCCTGCTGACTACTCGTTTGTACATTGGAAACTTTCATCTTTGCAAACTCGCGCGCACCAATTTCACCTTTAACGGGCAGGTTGTCTGTATTCCGTTCCAGTCTCGGCTCCGTGTGGTCCGCCCGTTCTGGAGCGCACTCAGCGGAGCCAGCAGCGCAACGGAGGCGCCGACTTTCGGCACTTGCAGCCGTGGCTCTCCCTGCCCCGTCTCCACGTCCAAAAACTTCCCCCTTTAATCCTGTTGCGGACTCACTTGTGTCGAATTTCAGCAGTAATTCTTGTGCACGCCACTTATTCCCAGGCTGGCATGACCTGCAAGTTATCTCAGCGTTGTCCGCATCAAAGAAGCAGAGCATCATCAAAATCACAAACCAAAACGCACTTTGCCACTTCGGGCAAAATTTGACCTCCCTCTCCATTGCTGGCGGCAGTGAAGGATGCTGAGGATGCAAGAAGTCCTTTCCCCCACTCTTCTCTCTGCCTTCCCGGGCTGTGAACTGCCGCTCGGCTGTGGAAGAGGAAGTGCTGCGCAAGTTGTGGCGTTGCTCAAATGCCGTGTTGTAAAAAGTGGTCCAAGTTGAAGGATTTGATCAAATGAAGCCCCGCGCGCATGGGGGAGGAGCTGACGATCCAGACTGGGAGATGGAGGATAATGTTGGACTGACTTTCCACATATTTGTTATTTTCCACCATATGGTCGGCTATAATTAAAGCAGTCAGTAATATAGTCATTTAGTCCTGCTGCTCTTTTATTTCTCCCCACAGCCATATTTTCTCAGAACCTATTCCTGGTAGAGTTTTTTATTTATTTTTTCCCTGCAGATTTTATCACCAACCTCCCTTCAGGGAAAGTAAATCGAGTAATTTAGAAAATAAAACTGGATCATTTTACCTATGATGATCCTGTTTGGATTCAATCATTTTCAGTCTGAACAGGGCTTCCAGTTATTGGAACTTATCATGTATGTCATAACATGTTTCCAATTAAGTGCAGTGTCAGGGATGGTAACTTCTATGACGTATTAAATAACAATAAAGAATTCAACAGCCAACAAAGAAACATGAGGCGTTTGCACAACACACCTCTATCTGCATGTATTTTACAACTGATCTTGCATCGCTCCAGTATGGAAGAGGATTGGGGCCAATGTGAAAAATGTAATTGAGTTCTGACTTTACACATTAATGTCTAAATGCAAACACAATAAACGCAAAGCCAGTATACCATCCTGGAGTATGGAAGAGGATTAGGGCCGCACATGAGTTTAAATTCTCTGTATATATTGTCTATATGTAACTGTGTAGTCTATATCCTCAATGTTTCGATTGCTCTGGTGCTGCAGGAAATTCTGCTGGATTCATGTCTTTTTGCCAATGTCAGTTTCCTTCCCCTTCCTTTGTGTTGGTGTTCTAACCTCTGGTGGATTCATGAGGACTATGGTTACCTGCTCCTCAGATCTCTGCAGGGTAAATCCAGACAGTGAGCTAGACTACCTGTCCAATCAGAGTTTTCTGTTGACGAATAAAACTACTTCTGAACGCACACATGTTCCACCAAAACAAGTTACTTCCTGATACTATAATGCAGCGGCTTTGTGCAGAGCTTAGCATCACCCAAGATGATTGCGATTGGTTTAGAGAAATGTCAATAAAACAGCATGTTTTTTCTTTCAAGACCCTCCTCCGCAAGGCTGTGCGCGGAAGGTCTGGCAATGAGAGATTAACTGAGTGTAATAGCGTTTTTTCCACTAATGGTACCTGCTTGACTCGACTTGACTTGACCGCGGTGCCCCGTCCTCCTTTTTCCATTGCAGACATTACGTGAGGCGAGCGCGGCTGGTCGTCATAGCAGGAAACTGCCGTGACCTAACGCGACACACACACACACACACAGAACATCAAAGTTGTGTTGTGTTTGATTCTCGGCCAAGGACAATGCACACTAATTATACATATAACATGTAAAATGTGCTAGAATTAGCCAAAAGGCTATTTTACATGGACAGGTTGTACAATGTTACACCTAAAAAGATAAAAGAATTATAATAGTACATACAGGTTTTGCCCAATACAAGTAAAATTTACTATAAATGTAAAAAAAAAAGAAGAAATTATCAACAATATCAACAGCAACACAAACCTACAAGCACACACAAGCCAAACTGTCAGTCCATTTAAGCACGGCGGGTTTGTTTCAGAACACCCCCCATCTGTCGCTAGCAAGTGAATAGTGAGGATTCTCTCCGACCAATCAGGAGTCTGCACATTTTCACGTCACACTTGGAACCTCGACTTAAAAAACACGTTAAAAAGTACCTGTTTTTTCGTAATGGAGTAGAGTCAAGGTGAGTCGAGTAGATACCATGCAGTGGAAAAATATAAGTGGTGGAAACAACCAGAGAAATTCATCTCTGTGAACGACTGGAGGTTATGGTGATTGCTGATAATCACAAAGAGATATACAAATGGCAACAACTCCTATGCCAGCTGGCTGCTATCTAGTTGACAGCCGAGGATGCTGCCGAGAGGGAATAAAACGAGCAGATTGTGCCTCGATCCATTTCACCGCAAGGAAAACTATCTATTGGCTACATTGCAAATTAAGATTAAAGAGTAAACAATTACAGAAATAGAGTGGCATTCATCCTGTTAAAAGCTGCTTGGACAAATGTGTCTTGCTAACACATGTTGCGTCATGTGTTCTGAAGTGTGCTACATAGAAGCTCGCTGGTTTTAAGACATAAGTTTGTATAATGACCCATCTGTTGAGATTACAGCTCAACACTGCTCATTCTCCCTCTGTTGTGTCCTGAGGGTGAATCTACCACAGTCCTACCTTTTCATCTCCATGTGAATCACAATGAGCTAATTTCATTGTATGCATGTTTTAATTAACATGAGACCATATGAATTACATGAAAATGAGGTTATCAATGGAGAAAAATGCATCTGAAAATGTATAGTTTTGTAATTGGTATTTTGTTATTACGAGCATTAAGTCAGAAACACATTGGTCTGTGTGTTTAAAGGGTTAGTTCACCCAAGTCAAACCCAAAGTGAGCACTACAAATTATATCCCATTCATTTCCGTCAAATTTGGGGTGTGTGTGTGTGTGTGTGTGTGTGTGTGTGAGAAATATAAGTGATATCTGGGAATAGTGACGGGAAATGATGTAGGAGACTGATGGATGAGACTGCACACATGACGAGTCCAATAAATTTAGATTAAATGCAGCTTTATTCAATTATTGAACAAGGAAGATAACCGTGGGTACACACACAGTGTCTCTCTGAACATCAGAAGAACTCCTCTTTTATAATTTTCTTCTTGTCCTCACACATGTCAGTGTATCTATTTCTGTGATACAGTGTTACCTTCAAACCACTCCTTATTTGTGAGACCCTTCTAATAGATAGACACATTCCTATTAGCTGTGGGATCGGGTTACCTCAAACTGTGGAAGATCCTTAAAATAGATGAAATACAATAAATATTCCACCTATCAATAAGGGTGTAACAACATTGGTAATTAGGCCTGCGAATAACGATTATTTTCATTGTTGATTATTCTCTTAATTAATGGATTAAATGTTTGGTCTGTAAAATGTCAGATCAGATCAGTTTTTCCCAAAAGCCCAAGATGACGTCCTCAGATGTTGTTTTTATTCAGTTTGCTGTCACAGAGGAGTGAAAACTACAAAGTATTCCCGTTTAAGAAGCTGGAATCACAGAGTTTTTTTTTCCATTCAAAAAATGACACAAACCAATAAATCAATCATCAAAATAGTTGGCAATTCATTTAAGTGTTGACAAATAAAAGAATCATTGCAGTTCTATTGTTGATATAAAATTATCAATTATAGTAACATTACAGCCAATTAATAGTTTTCTAACCCTATCCATTCCTTAACTTAGCTTATTTGCCATAACCAAAGTATTTCTCTTACCTACACCAGTTGCTGTAGAAAGTAAGAGCTTTAAAAACGTTGGCATGCGTTGAGGTTCATGCGAGATTTTCAGGAATCATCCAACATTGAGGTTTTTGTTTGGAGATAAAATTTGTGTTGACAACAATATTCTGTTTAAATATTCTGTTTCAAGGTATATCACGATTTTTCTTGAATGGATCAATAATTTCTTGTTTTTTACCCAGACATTTCAAAATAATCAATTTTAAAGCTGCTGTTGCAATACTGCAATACTGTGAAACTGTAATGTTTTGGCTGAAGGTTATCATACCGTCAGAATCTCATACCGGCCCACAACTAGACATACCTCAGTTCTGGTTGTTGCCATGGTGCAGCCGCCAGGTGATAGTAGTGTTTGTAGTGTTTTTTTGTTTTGCGCACAACAGTAAAACTCCTTCTACGTTTATCTACAGTAGACATGCTCAGACCTGTGGAAAAGCCACAATAACCCGGCTTTTTTAGAAAAAGAGAAGAATACGACCTCAACAGACCTACATATAGTGAGAACACCAACAGTGACTGCAACCTGACCTGCTATTAGTTAAAATGATATATCAGCTATATACAGCAGATATCTCTGTTTCTGTGTTGGCGGATGAGTAACAAAAACTGTAGAAAAATGCCAGACTAGGTTTGAGGTACTGAAATCCATACGTCCATCACAGAGCCTGGACAACACCGTAAAATGTCCTGCTCTGTAACAAAAAAAGCAATCTAAAAGATCTGTATTAAGATTGTTTGTTTATGTTATCGGTTTGTTTTCCAAAAATTGGGCTGATCTTTTTTTAAGCTCCCAAATGTTGATATCTGTATTGTGTCAATCTTCTATATTGGTCAGGTTACACAATACATTTTTTTTTTTTAACGCTATTTAAAACAAGCAGGATATTCAGTGTATAACACACACACACACACACACACACACAGACACACACACACACACACAAACACAGAACTTCCCCACTGTGCACACAGCATCTTTCTCCATGAAAACGAGAGAAGACGGGTGGTAAAATTCTCAAGTTCACAAAAGGTTGGTATCTCGTCACCTTTACACAATCACACATTAAAAAGTGCAATAAAATATTTTATATTCCGATTACAATGGTGTCAGTGTATTAATGTTGAAGTCCTGACCCGACCTTTAGCAAACAAGCGATTGTGCCTGCTTTAGAAAGTTAACTAGTTGCATGTTTGAGGTAAAATGCAGTTGGGTTGTCAAGGTCATAACACTAGCTGTGAATCAAATGAACTTGTTATGAATAATGTTATGTCATTTTTTTACTCTTACACTGAATGTTTGCTGCTTCAATCCATGTTCCCACAGCCCTATGTCCCCACAGCCCTATGTCCCCACAGCCCTATGTCCCCACAGCCCATGGTCCCACAGCCCTATGCCCCCACAGCCCATGGTCCCACAGCCCTATGCCCCCACAGCCCATGGTCTCACAGCCCTATGGTCCCACAGCCCATGGTCCCACAGCCCATGGTCTCACAGCCCTATGGTCCCACAGCCCATGGTCTCACAGTCCTATGGTCCCACAGCCCTATGGTCCAAGAGCCCTATGTCCCCACAGCCCATGGTCCCACAGCCCTATGTCCCCACAGCCCTATGGTCCCACAGCCTTATGGTCCCACAGCCCTATGGTCCTACAGCCCAAAGGTCCCACAGCCCTATGGTCCCACAGCCCTATGGTCCTACAGCCCAAAGGTCCCACAGCCCTATGGTCCCACAGCCCTATGGTCCTACAGCCCAAAGGTCCCACAGCCCTATGGTCCTACAGCCCAAAGGTCCCACAGCCCTATGTCCCCACAGCCCTATGGTCCTACAGCCCAAAGGTCCCACAGCCCTATGGTCCCACAGCCCTATGGTCCTACAGCCCAAAGGTCCCACAGCTCTATGGTCCTACAGCCCAAAGGTCCCACAGCCCTATGTCCCCACAGGCCAATGGTCCAACAGCCCTAAGTTCCCACATTTCTAAGAGTTTGCTTAAATGGGGATACAATCTGATGCAAATTTATGAAAAAGTAAATGTGGGAACATAGGGCTTAATTTTGAAAAACATGTGGGAACATAGTGCTGTGGAAACATAGGCCCGCTCCCATCTTAACTACTGTACGGTTGTGTGATGATTCGCCATGTGATCAGAGCTGATAGTAAGTCTGCTCAGATTCATTCGGGTACACATCAGGGTTAATGAAGTAAACTAAAACTAAGAAGGAAAAGGAGAGTAAGCAGTGAGAAATAGTAATTGAACTAAAACTAAATAAAAACTAAAACCTTTTAAGCAAATCTAAAACTAAACTGAAACTATTGCCAGGTGAAAAATGAATAAAAATAAGGAACTTAAATAATTTCAGTTTCAGTTTTTAAGCTAGAATATTCCACTACTGAAAAAAAAAGGAGACAAAATGAATTTCTGTCAACTCTCGTTACATTGAACCCCAGAAACTGAAGTGACCTGAAATGAGTTAACTGCTTCACATCGGACAATAAAGTAGCACAAAGATTAAACATTAAGCATCATGGCTATTCTCCAACCATGTATTTTGTAGGTATATATATAAATTACTTAAATTACACTCTTTAACTGAAGTCTGATTACACCCTCCCTTCTTTTTTTGGGAGCGATCCTCCCCAGCCATGTCCTGTCTGAGACATTAGAGATGATAAGTGTTGCCTCTCCTCATGGCACACAGCATTAAGCAGACATATTGTATTGGATTAATGGTGCTGCAATGGACAGGGACCACATGGCTCGCAGACACTTATCAAGCAGTTCTGTGCTATGGTGTGTGTGTGTGTGTCTCCTGCGGTAACCGTCTCACACTGCATCATCTCCTGTCCCTGCCTGGGCTCACCATCCATTCAAAGGGAATCGATGTCCTGCCAATAGTCTAAATGGATTTTTGAGGATGTTGCAGAAGGCAATAGGCAGGCCTGAGCTGTCTAAATTGTATGTAGCCCTTGGACAATGATTCCCAACAAGGTGGTACGCTTCAGAAATCAAAAGGAAAATGTTCTTGTATGCAAAAGTGAGGGCAACGAATATGACCTCTGGCTTCACAGAAACTGATCACATGTAGGAAAGAGAGCATGACTCAAAGCCTTTCCAGAGGCAGGTGGTGCCCAACCCTGGAATTCCACCAGGTGCAGATGTTAGTCCACGAACGTGAACGACACGGATCAAAGATTTGTGGATGTGTATTATTTGTTCAAATAGTGTAGTGAATACGATGTATACGATCAGTCGGTTTCCACAGGTTGCTTATTTTGAAAATTGACTGGATGATTTAGCCCAGTGGTTCCCAACCTTTTTGGTCCAGGTACCCCCACAGTCCTTTCAGATGAACTCACGTACCCCTTCATCAATTCCCAATGTATGTTCTAAATGTATAAGACTATTTATTACTATTTATTATTTATTAAGTTTTCATAAAATTTAACTGTCAATATTAAGGTTTGATTGGCTAGGCTACTGTTACAACTACTTAGAGTGAAACTGAACATTTTAACCATTCAACCACTAGCACTAACACTAACATGTATTCAGTACAGTACTTATAACTAATCATTTAAATATTTTGGACATTACGTTTAGTTATCTGTTTAAAACTGCTGTGCTTGACTTAATGTTAATATCTGGATGTATTCTTTTTATTACATCATAATTTCTAACACCAGTCTTTCCATGTACCCCTTGGCAACAGCAAAAGTTGGTTGGGCATCACGTCTGTTCTACTTCCTGCCCCGTGGCTCTGACAAAAATAGACCTGGTGCATATTTTTAGCGGAGCAGAGTGGAGATGTGCTTCTGGGATGTGCTGCATTTTAGCTGGCACTGCTGCAAGCCAGCGCAGACGCGCCTGGTGGAAATTAGGGGTTACAGTTGGTCTTTATAAGGGATGTCTCGATCAGTGTTGGATTGGAGCCAATTTTGGCATTTTTTAACTGATCGGGTATCAGCATTAATACCTTACTTCAATCATGGACATCAGCTTGCAGTGATCACTGCCTTTAATCACACATGCCCAGCACCACAGAAACACGGCCAGACCACCTGGATGCTGGCCCCTCACCACTGTCCGATCAGAGAGTGTCTCCTAGCTTGCCAGCCATTGGCAACAAGTAAAAAAAGTCTGTCTTTCTTAGTCATCCGTTTTACAGAAGCGGATGACTTCTATTTTCCACACTTCTACTGTGGTTCCACAAGGAAACCACCACGCTTACAGACTGTTAGTCTCTGGAGCCGACATCAGTAAACACAGAAGAAGATCAACGATCGACTATTACTAAAGTCTGAGTTGCGTCACTAAGTTAACTGCATTAAACTTAAGAAATATTTTAGATACTTTATTTACTTAGTTATTTTTGTAAACCAAAAAGACGGTGTGCAGCTCTATTATGGCCTCTCGCAGTGTTATATTTCTGACCTTTTAGTCCCATATACACCAGCACGCACCTTGAGATCCTCGGGCAGAGGTCTGCTATCTGTTCCTGAGTCTCGACTGAAAACTAAAGGGGACAGAGCGTTTGCTGTCAGGGCCCTGAGGCTCTGGAACAGCCTGCCCGAGGAAATCAGGTCAGCTGAGTCAGTGAACTCTTTTAAGTCCCTTCTTAAAACATACTTTTATAGTCAAATAAGCCTTTCCCAATCTTATTTGACTTTATTTTATCACTTTTATTTAATTGCATTTTAGGAATTTTATATTTATCTGTATTTTAGTTTTTAAATGTTTTTCATGCTTTTATCTTTTGTATTATTATTACTCTTTACACTTGTTAAAGCCTTTTGTAACTTGTTTTTGAAAAGTGCTCTACAAATAAAGATTATTATTATTATTATTATTATTATTATTATCTGAGCAACATACTGGAACAGGACTTGGTGTCGGCGGATTTTCAATATTTAAAAAATCGGAAGGTCAAAAGAGTTGATCAGGGTATACTGTACCTAGTCTTCAGAGATGGGCAATCAAGTAGATTTTTCAGATATTTTTTACTTTACTTTATTATTTCTTTTATGGCATTGGCTCGTTTCTTTAGTTTTGTACAAAAGCTCGGCTATCAGGAGTGATTGTGAGTGCATGTGGTGCAGAGGTTCTGTGGGCACTAAAGGTGGTTAATTCTCAATATTCCTACAACATTTCGCCAGTATTGATTACAATATTTAAAAAAATACGCAAACTACAAGACAATATAATCATATTGGTATTTAAAAACATCAGAAACCTGAGACAATATTTTTTTGCTGCTGATGAACTCATGGGGCCCTATTATAACGCATGGTTCAAAAGGGTTGTACTTAGTGTCTTCATTAATTCATAGGTGTGTTTGTAACATGCAATTAACCAATCACAGTTTCATCTACCATTCCCTTTAAAAGCCAGGCGTGTTTGTACCTTGGCGCATTGCTATTACGATGGCGGATTTGCACCATAATATTTTTATTTTTAATCTTTGCATGTGTGTGTGTGCGCTGTGCACGAGCCTAGGCACATTTTTACTAATGTGCTGTTAAAATAACAATGCTACCTTACTGATTTTAGACCAGGTTTTTGTTGGTCAATGGCGCGATCACTTTCTGCTGCTGCAAGATAGCAATACGCCCAGAATGCACCTGAACACACCTCCCTGTAAGACCAGATGCCCATGGGTGCAAAGATGGGCGCAGGTGCATTTGTTATTTAAACTACGTGGCCGTGGGACAGGAAATTAACAACTGCGTTGGTCTTAAAACAGCAAAGACACTTACGTCGGGCTTTGCGACGCACTGTGCCGGGTCCCTACAGAGATAAACATGTGCATAGATGGTTTAAAATCTTAGTTACAAAATCCTATATTCCAAAAAAAAACAGTTTCTCTCTGATACTGCTGCCTTTTGAAGTTAATATCTGTTACTGGACACTTTTATTTATTTTTCAAATATTGTTGCCTCCCAGTATATTTGTCTATTAAGAATAGATAATGGAGTTCTCAGGGTTTGAAAGATTTTATTCTGTAAATATCTTTCAGTGTCCAATACGTGTTTATTTTACAAGAAACCATATAGCTTGTAATTAATTTAACAATGTATATTTTTATTCTTATTTTTCATGTATACCCAGACGTTTCAGAGAAAGTATGGTCATGAAAATGTACCCCAAGGTCAAGGAAAAGTCATGGAAATGATTTGATAATAATGTGAATGAACCCTCTCTCTATAACCATATGATGATACTGTGCTTTTCGGGCGGTCTTTGAGGCTCTGTCTAAAACTGCTATTTCAACCAGCTTTTTGTAACATTAAAATAAAATGGACTATGGATCATTTAACTTCTATAGTTCATAGCTGACTTTACCAACTGATTTCTCTATTGGTTGTTGAAACAGGTGTTTCTTACGTTCTAAAACCAGCCTCTGGAGACTTGACCATGACTATCAGCTGGCTTGAGTCCAGCTGAGACTTTGTCCAAGACGACCGCTGTGTCTCTCCACGTTTCAGGCCCTGGCCCTGTGAGGGACAGGGACTCGCTTCAATTAGAAGTGCAACATGCGTTTTACTTACATTTACATCTGTTGCTGTGGGTGATAACATCAAAAGTAGACCCCAAATATAAGACAACCCCACTTTTGCAGACGTAGGAGATAGAAGGGAAAAAAAAGACGTCTTATATTCAGACCAAAGTGGTATTTTAATGCTTGCAATGCAACACGTGATTATTGACATTTTAAAAACTGCTATTAAAGTTTGTAGCTTGTCTGGCTTTTCAGATAAACCATATATGTGAAACAAACAATGCCCTCTATAACAAGGTCATCTTTTTTCTTCTTTTAATGCCGCATCTTATTAATATTTCAGTCATTCGATCGTACCATGTCACTGACTCATAAAGTGTCTTTTCACAACTTTTACAACATTGTTTCCTCCCGTGCTCAGCTCCCGGGTTACTGTCCACCCACAAAAGCTTTAGAACATTATCCCAAACAAGAGTTTTTGTTTTTGGTTGGACATTGCTGTGTGTTCCAACACAGCAATGTCCAACCAAAAAACAAAAACATTCCTCCTGTCTAACAAGAGAGCCAGAGACAAAAGTAACCCGATAAATGTAGGACAGAAGCTTGTGTTTAAAGGGCTCTGAACAAGTAAGAGTTGAAAAGAGGAAGGAAGTCAAAAAAGGAAGCCAAAGCAAGAAAGAAAGGATGGAGGAGTGTGTGTGTGGGGGGCTTTGAATGGCTGAATTGTTGCCTGTGTTCTACTCCAATGAAAAGTTACTCCAGATAAATAAGTACCCCCAGTAACATATTACTTTATTGGTATTCACTCATAGCAGAGAGCAGACATGGGGTCAGGAGCAATCAGTTTGCCATGGACTCGCAGAGAGGGGTTCAACATCTGAGTTCAGCATCTTTCCATTTCCAACACTTTTTGGCATGTTTGTGTCTCAGCCTGCCATTAATGCAAAACTGTGCACCCATAACAATGTGAGCTTGTGAGATACAAACTGCAGCCTAAATCATAGCCAATCCTTCACACAGCAAAAAAAAGAGACCAGTGGTTACTTAGGACTCCATTTCCAACTCATGATTTGAATTTCAAGCAGTGTCCTAAATTGACTAAGCCTGACCACAGTGCTGCACTGTATTGTCATGGCATTTGAAAAGCAGTAATTGGATAATCCATTTAAAAGATACTGATGAAACCCCAAATTTGGGACAGTTAAGTAATTCCCGCATGTAGATCGTGAGTAATCAGAATCAGAATACTTTGTTGATCCCCTCAGAGAAAGTATATAGTTGCAGTTGTCACATTCAAGGTAAAAAAAAAAGAGTGAGAAAAGAGCAAGTCAAGAAGTGTACACAGTAAATAAGTAACATATCTACAATAAGACATGAATAAATTAGTAAAATATTTACAGACATAAATAAAAATGTTACGTAAAAGTAAGTGAGATAAGGTTACAAGTCAGATAAGGTAGTGGATTGTACAAATTCTATTGTAGTGCAGTGTACAGTACAAATGCATGTTGCAGCAGTAAATAAATAAATAACACTTTTGTATTAGTTTGTTGAGTCTGTCGCTCTCAGCCAGCTGCCCCAGCATGCAACAGCATACAGGAGAGCACTTCTAGCAACCACAGACTCATAAAACATCCTCACCCTCTTCTGACAGTTGTTGAAGGACTCCTCAAAAAATAGAGGCGACTCCGGCCCTTACTGTAAAGTACTTACAGGAAACAGTAATACTGTCATCTTGACACAAGATGTACAGCAACCTTGACACCATCAATCTAGCTGTGCAGTGTGTGCATATTACGAGAAAAACTCCTCCTGTCCAGCACTTCTACACAGTTTTCAAGTGCACTTCTCTAAAGATTACTTAGCAAAGAGTGGCTCTTATTTAGTCCCCTCACACTGGACTTTATCTTAGAGCGGTTTATGTCCCACTGCCTAGTTTCCAATGGCACTTTTGGGGCCAAGTCTCAATTGCACTCTCCTTAATTCACTCAATTCAAATATAAAAGCCACACATTCATATGTACTTCCAGTGTAGCTAATAGTCCCATGAAGCATATACCGTGGCTTGTTGACATTGTAATTATCAGTGAACAAAAGAGGAAGGAGGGATTTCTCTGTCTATTGAAGGAGACATTTTACTACACAAGGACTTCATTCATACGGTTTAAAAAATGTGCATGTTTTGCACACAAAGCCAGCTCTCACTAAGCAGCATTCAGATACTTCTGAGATGTGTTCTGCCTCCCAAGAAATCCCCACCCCGCTTTATTTATTTTTTCAACATCCTCCTGGGGTGTAATGACTCTTCCATAAAGTTCTGTTGATTGGACACATAATCAGCTGTGCTTCTAATATTTAGAGCACAAACTGAATGCACCTGCTGTTTATTCATTTTGCTTGACTCAGCCACAGATACGCCATTAGTTTCTATTCATCAGGCTGTTTTTTCTATTCATTTCTTTAAGAAGAATACTGGCAGAGTGGGGAGAGCACAATTTCTGGGGCTGTCACTGCGGTTTCCTGCTAACATCTTGAGTTCTCATATCAACATTTGCAATAAGAGGTAGGACAAAGTTTTGAAAAAGCCAGGTAAAGAGGGAGGAACAAGATCTGTCCTCATCTATTTGAAGGTCCAAATGAGTGACTGCTTTAAAAGCTTTCCTACGGGGCTGAAATATTAATATTTGCTGCTCAGGAACATTACCAGTATCCACGGAGTAAGGCCAGGATAAATATTAATGAATCTCATTTTCAGGACACTGTGCTGAATGCGACCTTCAGAGGCGTCGCCTTCTTAAGAGTCAGTAGACTAGAAATTAACAATCTGTTACGATTGTTGTATTGCAGTTGGAGCTCATCTTGCTGATTTGTTGATCCCAGCAGTTGTGTTCTGGATGACTTATTCGTGTAAAACCACGTCACTCTAGACGATGTCAAACTCTGAGACTGATCAGGCTCTTTTGTGAGAAATTTGTTAGAGTAAGCATGAGGTCCCTATACAACATTGTATATTTCAGAAGCCCTACATTTGGCATCAGAACACACAGGCTCCAGTTTTCCTCCTAAACGTAAGACTAGTGTGCACTTCAACTCACAATGACGGTAGTGTGGGAAAATGAGCCTACACTGTAAGAAAACAGTAACTTACAGGCAAACAATTGGCCAGCAAGTTACTGTAAATTATTTTTACAATAAAAAAAACCGTACTTCCATTTACAGTACTTTATGAATTCATTGTAAAATACAAAACAATTAAATAAACAGAGCATAAGATAAAAAAAGTAAAATACAGTAGTTTACTATTCACAGTACTATAGTGTCTACATTGTGATTTTTTTTACAGTAATGCTTTGACTACTGTGATTTCAACTGTAATACTTAGACTACTGTGATATTGTCATGTCGACAAGGTTGTAATGTAAACTTACAGCATGCTACTGTAAAAATCATATACAGTAGTATTACTGTTAAACTTAAAGGAAATAACTAGATTTCACAGCCATTATTTTCAGTGTACTTCTCAGTTGATTCATTACCTCAGTAAACATTATTAGTTTATGGTCTCAATCACTAGTTTCAAGTCTTCTTCAACACAGCATGATGTTCATTTTTTTTAAATTATGGTCCCATTTATTTTTAAATACACCATAAGCTAGGGGATGCTTTAGGGGCGGGGCTACACACTGACGTGTCAATCATGATAGAGGCCTTGCAATGTTAACCATGGCACAGTTTACATTAAAATAGCAGTAAACTTGTTTTTGGGTGCTGTCCATGTTTTCATCTATACTTTGACCCACTCACTGCGTTTTCACTTCATCAAAGTTGACTTTAACATTTTGGTCGCCTAAAAGTGTCTTTTTAGTAACAGGTAACTTAAGTGAAAAACTGCCAAATTTCACAGATGATTGTCACCAGTTTCAGGAGGTCCGCATTAACTCAACAGAAAACCCGTGCTGGATGACGATTCAAAAATTACAACTTTCCCTCTTAGCGCAGCGTCATTGAAACCAGCCTGCCAGCTTAGCCACGTTATCCTCCCCAGCTCCACCATTTGTCCAATTATGACCACTTCCGGCTCTAAAATACCAAGATGGCAACGGCCAAAATGCAAACCGCTGGCTTCAAAATTCACTGTTGGACGTCACTGCTACTACTATGTCCATTATTTTTTCCAGTCTATGCTTTGGAGTGAGACAATGTAACATTTGCTTAACAGCGGCCAGTGTGGCTAAAAGTAGCAATCGCAGGATGATGGCCCACTGCCTATCCAGTTATTAACCCAAATTCTCAAGAGCCAGTGGCTTTGAAGCTGCTCTGATCAATATTTTAAGTTATAAAATGACTATTGGGAAATGTGTTGCTCGACAAATACTTTCCAACTTTGCAGTTTCCCCCAGCTCTACAGAGCATCTTAACATCTATCAGCTCATTCTTTTGACTTTCCAGCCACAACTTTATTTGGTTCACTCTCACCATTCGCAACAACTTCATTTTTAGCCATGACAGTTTTTTTTGTTTTTTTTTGCTGAAAAAAATTAAGCCCACTGCACACATCATGCCCAGCACAAAACAGCTGACAGTCAAAGTTCGTGATGAGCTGGTAAACAGACAAAAAATAGAAATGTACCTCCAAGAGTTTATCAAGAGAAAGAAAAAAAAAAGTTTAATAGGTATTGGACTTATATTTGTGGCTAGAAACCAAGTGGCAGGATTTGATATTCTAAACAAGTGTGTTGTTGCATACTTTGGAAAAATAAAAGCTGCCATTCAGAAAGGGCAAAGGTTATCTGATTTCAAATTTACCTATAGCCACTAGAAAAGGCTATAACTAGGAAATGGTACAGAGTTGAACCTCCGAAGAAGGAACTCTGGTTGGAGATCATCCTGGATATGTATTCAATGGAAAAAAAATGAATGTACCAACTACAACTCAAAGGACATATCCATGACAAGAAATAGAGAAAATGGACCAAGTACATGGAAAGTGATGCCAACAAATAACTGGAGTTTTTTTAAACCAAGCGGCAATATTTTTAGATTAGCCAGGAGATAGCCGACATCAGGCATGAGCAATTCAATTTATTTTTTTCAATTCAATTTTATTTATAGCATCAATTCATAACAAGAGTTATCTCGAGACACTTTACAGATAGAGTAGGTCTAGACCACATTCCAGAATTTACAAGGACCCAACAGTTCTAGTAGTTTCCTCCAGAGCAAGCAACAGTGCGACAGTGGCGAGGAAAACTTCCTTTTAGGCAGAAACCTCGGACAGACCCAGGCTCTTGGTAGGCGGTGTCTGACGGGCCGGTTGGGGTTAGAATGAAGAGTGGCAATAACAAAAATAGAAAAAATAGTAGTTTGTAGCAGTTCTGGGTGCTTTAAAGCATAATGTTAAGTTAGCAAAAGAAGTGAAGGATCACAATGTCAGTGAACTGACTCACAGCATCTATCTAAAGTTTGCTAACATTAGCTAACTTTAGCCACCATAAGCTACTGGTCATACCCACATAAAACATCCCAGTCTCATGGCAGTTTGTGAAATGGTGATGTTATTTAAACTATTGATTAGTGTACAGGGACATGGTTTTCTGTTTTTTGTGGTGGTGAGCATGAATATTAAACTAATATTTCAATGGGAAGCATCTTTCGTGATAACCCCATGATAACTCTAGCAAGTAGTATTGAAAAGCCAAAAATCAGCATAAGGAGGGTGGTTGATAGGTCAGACAACACAGGACTTTCAACCCAGAGACCGGCAATCGTGTCCTGCGTGTTGCAGTTCCTTTCCACTTTGTTAACAAAGTGCTTGAAACACTGCAAAATATTAACAGCATGTTGTGGGTCTGCTGCCTTTTGTGTTTTTGTTCTCCCTTTGCCCTGGGTGTCTGTTGGAGGGGCGTGCCTTTCTAGCAACTAGGTCAAGAGGCGTGGCCACTCATCTCTGCACAGCTGAGTCACATCATCATTATCCACCACCTCCGTATTTAAACCCAGGCTGACAACCTCTTCAGCGCCAGTTACATACACCTCCGTGGTAACTAGGCCAGTTACTTAGTGAACTTTGCGCTGAATCTTTACTATTTGACTAATCCTGTTTTTGTCACAGATATCGTGTCCCGTCATGACTCCTGTGCAGCTTCCCCAGACTACCACCTACTCCGTCACCTCCTCCTGTGCTAAGACTGTTTTATCCCGTATGCTGACTGTTTCAGTATTAATCCTTTTTGTTACACTTTTTGTCATCTCCTGTGGTTGTTCTGTGTCCAACCAAAACCCTAACAGAACAAATTGGCCAAATGGACCCCGCGGAAACACCACTGGCTACGAGTGAGGAGGGCGCCCAGCGGGCTACTCAGTCCCAGGGTGTTTTACTCGGACAACACAACCAGCTTATTTGCACGCTTCTGGCAAACAATCAGCAGCTGCTTACACAAGTCACAAGACTTACCGAGCAGGTTGATAAACTGTCTGTCCGTCTCTCTCCCTCTCTACCTGTCTCTCCACCTGTTCCCACAGTTATGCCTGCTGCTCCACCTCACCGCAAGCCTCCCATCTGCTCACCTGAACGTTTTTCGGGAGAACTGGACAAATGCCGGGGTTTTCTCCTGCAATGTGGACTTATTTTCCGACAACGACCGCTGTCTTTTGCTTCAGATTCCTCCAAGGTACATTACGTCATGGGGTTACTTAGAGGCAGAGCACTAGCTTGGGCAGAAGCACTGGAGGAGTGGCGACACTGGCTTGAGGGAGCGAAGCAACCATTCGTGGTGTGGACGGATCACAAGAACTTGGCCTCCATCCAGTCTACTAAGAGACTTAACTCGTCAAGCCAGGTGGGCCTTGTTTCTTGGTAGATACGATTTTACCCTTACATACCGTCCAGGTTCACGTAACGTCAAGCCCGACGTACTGTCCCGTCTGTTTGACTGCACCGAGGATTCTTCTGAGCCTGAGTTGGTGCTATCGTCCTCCTGTGTGGTAGTCACTGTCTGCTGGGAGATCAAATCTCTGAAGGCAGCTCAAGCCACGGATCCTGGACCCGGCGATGGGCCTCCCGACTGACTCTTCGCCCGCAGCCCGTGCAGTCCCAGGTGTTAGTGGGTTCACACCTCACATTTTTACTGCCACCCTGGTATACGATGCACTTTGACACTGTTGAGGCGACACTTCTGGTGGCCGCCAGTTGAAGCCGATGTTTGGGCCTACGTAGCAGCTTGCTCTGTCTGCGCTTGGGGTAAGGCCTCCCACCAACAGCCTGCTGGCCTGCTGCAGCCGCTCCTGGTTCCCAGCCGTCCCTGGTCCCATGTGGCCTTGGACTTTGTCACGGGCTTCCCCGGTCTGACGGTAATGACACTATACTTACCATTAGCCAGTGAAACGGCTGACCTTGTTGTCCAAGATGTATTCCGTTCCCATGGAATACCTGTGGATATTGTTTCTGATCGAGGCTCACAGTTCATTTCATTTCGTGTTTGGAAGGATTTCTGTTCCTCCCTAGGTGCCACTGTCAGTCTATCATCTGGGTTCCATCCACAGTTTAACGTACAGACGGAGAGGACTAACCAGGACCTGGAAGCCGCGCTCCGTTGTGTGGCCGCCCAACATCCTACCACCTGGGCGTCTCACCTGCCGTGGGTGGAATATGATCACAATTCCCTCACTACCTCAGCCACCGGTCTCTCCCCTTTTGAGGTGGCCCTTGGTTACCAACCACCATTGTTTCCAGCCCAGGAGAAGGAACTAGCTGTACCCTCGTTCCAAGAGCACCTTCGCCGCTGTCACCAGGTTTGGTCCGAGGCTCGTGAGGCCCTGCTTTGGATCAAGGAGCGGCCCAAGACTATGCGGACAGGCACAGGACCCTGCTCCCCAGTTCCGACCAGGCCAGGGGGCTGGCTGTCCTCTTGAACGTGCCCCTACGCACGGAGTCTTGGAAACTCACCTCGGTACCTGGGTCCGTTTGTCATCGAGTCCATCATCAGCCCCTCGGCCGTTTGGTTGAAGCTGCCCGCGGCGATGAGGACACTCATCCCTGCTCCGTCTATCTGCACAGCTGAGTCACATCATCATTATCCACCACCACCTGTATTTAAGCTGACCACCTCTTCAGCGCCAGTTCTTTACATACATCTCCGTGATAACTAGGCCAGTTACTTAGTGAACTTTGCTCTGAATCTTTACTATTTGACTAATTCTGTTTTTGTCACAGATATCATGTTTCGTTGCGAACCCTGTGCAGCTTCCCAGACTCTCTCCCTTTGGACTACCACCTAAAATGGCAGCTACTCTCAGTATGATGCCACTCCTTGCTGCAACAGAGCGGAGGCTCGGCTCACACACGCATGCAAAACACTGCAACTTAATTCTAACTAACTCAAAATGTTACTAAAACACCTTAAATGCCCTTGACATGTTAGCAAGTCATTACATTTAAAGTGCTGTTATATCAATAACGTACCTGGAAAAAGGGGAGAAATAATCAGGAGAGTGATACGCTTGAGTTTTCCTCATGGAGAACTTAAGTGTAATGAGGAAAAGACTGCGACTTCCCAGGAACTTGGGTGGAGACCAGAGCAATCGAACTCAGACTCACAGATTAAGTGCACTTCGTAGATCAAAGATCAGTACTTTTACCCTTAAACTAGGCTCCACAAAACAAAGTAATCAATTTAACCTGTCACACTAGCATGTCCCGCGTGTGGCGGTCTGTCCCGTTGTCACCGGCGTGTGGCGTTTCATTTCCCCGTTGTTGCGTCCCTCAGAGCAGCCCATTGTCGTGGCAGTTATCGCCCGCGTGTGGCACTTCATTTCCCCATTGTTGCATCCCCCAGAGACCGTGGATCGTGTCCCGGCGGCCATTGTTGTCACCGTCTACCACGTGTGGATTTCATTTCCCCGTTGTTGCGGAGCCCAGTGTCATGGTAGTTGTTCATTTCGTGGTGTCTCTGTTGAAGAATCAATAGCTCAAAATAATGTGACCATTTCACGAAGTGCCGTGAGACCGGGTTGCGTAAGACTATGCCGTGTACTGACCTGAGCCAGGGTGCCTCTCTACTTTGGAAGAAAAATTATCAAGATTAGTAAACTATAGACCCATCTTTCCTAGAATACATGTTGGAGTGTATACTGCAGTTGACAGATAACTGATTGATTTGTTCCTGAGGTTGAAATTACACACCACCATGCACCACCATGCAAATAAGTAGTCTATATTTGTAGTTGACCTCACATCTGAAAAGAGCCACCTGCCTAAGAGGATAATTATGAGAAGATTTGTGCTAATGATGTCTAAGTTTCAGTGCCCCTGCCATGCAGTCAACTTTGACCCAAAGAATAGTTTGCAATCGTATGATTGTTAAAAGTTCAATTAAGCTTTAAGTTTAGGCAGAGACTGCAGAATAAATGCAAGATAGTGGGTGGTCTTTAATTCAGTTTGAGCATGCCTAAGAAGCAGTGTGTCTCACTTCTCACCGGCTAATAGCATCTGTTCCCTAATGTGAGATGTTGCTGAATAATGACTAGAATAGGCAACAGAATCTTACTGTGGTTATGATTTATGTCTGTTGTCTTCAGAGTTCAGAGAAAAAGCCTTACAATGGGCTGTCAGATTCAAATCCACCTATTTAAAGTACAGAGAAACCACATGTATGTTTTACTACTTAGAAAGGGGAAGGATGGTTATTTATTGAAATTTACTTTGCATAGTTGCTTCTGGCTAAACTGCTCAAACACAACTCCCTGGCTCATGTTAAACATCAGAGACACTTTCTTTCACATCTTCCATCTTTGCTGCATATGATATATTGGCTACAATTACTAGACGTATACACATCTGTTCTATCAAGAGGTATGTGCTCCTGGGGTTTTCTATACCAATTCTTTCCTTAATGAACTCATTTAAAGAGGGGTGAAAAAGCAACAACAAAAATATTCCATGAATGCACTACGTTGATGCTTAGAAAGGGCATGTTGTCCAATGTTGCGCCATGCAGTAGAATGTATTGTTTTACAATCACAAAAATGGCATGAGCCATCACTGCCCTGAAACCACGCGAAAACACATCACTGAAAAACTGGTGACAATTACGTTTGCACCTTGGAATCCTTCTCCTGAGTCAAATAAATAACGTTCTTGTTTCTGAAAGGAGTTCACAGTAAACTACGACCAGGATGGCCGTGCGTATAACACACTGAGTAATTGAGTCCACCATGCATATTTATGACTAAATAGACACCCTGTCTGCATTGGATTTATTGGGGAGAGTTGTGGTTTTGGCGTAGGCTCTGCTTTGCAATCTATTGCATTATAAAAGGGCTTTAGCGAGCAAAACAGTCAAACTGTCATTCCTATTAGGATGTGCTATATCAGCACATTGGCTGCATGGTCAACAGATCATGTTTCTGTACACATATATAGTGGCGGCTGTGACTCAGTAATAGAGCGGTTGTCAATAGGAAGGTTGGTGGTTAGATCCCTGGCCCTGCAGTCCCATGTCAAAGTGTCCTTGGGCAAGACACTGAACCCTGAGTTGTATAAATGTGTGTGAATGTTTATCTGAGTAGTTGTTTAGACTAAAAAAGCACTATATAAATACAGTCCATTTAAACAGTCCATGGAAAGGAAGTGATCAACAAATAGCACAGAAAGAATAAAGCAAAGCTGAAATGATTAAAAAACAATGATACTTATTGGTTTATTCTCAATTTGGGTCCTAAAAAGAGCAGGTGTCTGGGTTATTACAAATACTTGGTTTTTCAATTCACAGTGTTTTGCATGTTTTAGTTGAAGCTTCCAAGTAGACGAAACACATTAACATTCAAAAAAAGAAAAAAGGTCCAAGGCACTATTCTGGCAAAATGTTTAAAAGTCTTTATTCAGTGTTAGAGAAGGCTAATTGTGCTGCTATGCATTGGTTGTTAAAATTCAATTCAATTTTATTTATAGTGTCAAATCATAACAGAAGTTATCTCAGGACACTTTACAGGTCTAGACCACACTTTATAACAGTGAAGCAACAATTCCCACCAACATGAATCATTTGGCATTGCAATGGTGAGGAAACAAAACTTGCTGTTAACATAAGGTGACCAGATTTCTCAGACAAAATCCGGGGACATTTTCAGCTTAGATGCGTAAATACCTCCAAAACAGGTCATGTTTTTATCTTTGTAAAACTTAAAACGGGGACACTGCCCCAGGGGAATCACAAGACCTAGAGCTGCACTGGGGCACAAGGGGGGTCCATGGGCATGCTCCCCTGTAAGAAAATGTTTCAAACAAAACGAGACTAGCTCACCCTCCTCCTCCTCAGCCCCTCCCTCTGTTTGCTGATTATTTGGCTGGAGAAAGCCCGCAAATATACCGCAAACCCAGACGGTGTGCTGAAGGAAAATGAAAATTGAGCAAAAGTACGTAGGAGGGCGGAGCCAGGCTATCAATCTGGTGCACTTTGCAAAGAAATTCACAGGTTAGACTTGATTGTTCTTATCTATGGATGGAAATATTTGTGCTGTAGCCTGAACTAGTTTGCACTTCAGAATTTTAATCATGCACACACAGGTGGAATTGTTTTTTTCTTCATATTTTTGCATTAATGTCACTAGGAAGCATACCATTATAAATATATATTCATATTTGTAAGTGGGATATATATAAGTAAGTGAGATTGTCTGGAATCTGGCAATATAATAACCATTATGGTGGGATACACTGGCTAAGCAATTTACAAAATTATCTGTGATGACATAACTAGTTTACATGAGAATACAATATAGTTTGGAGACCATGTAGAAAATTTGTTGCAATTTCAAAACCGGATTACTCGGGAACCGCTTGTTGTACTGATGCATGTGTTGAGTGAAGCGTTTGAGGTATTTCCCAGAGAGTAATAGGTATGCAGAGATTTATGCATAATGTAAACATGATAACATTTCATGTAGGCCACATTCTCATTAGGGCTGAGCCCCTCCCTAAAGGTCTGATGCTAGAATCACCCCTGCTGCTACTTCATACACCTTCTGTTGTAATGTTTACTGAACTACATTTATGTGACAGCTTTTGCTTTATTGCTTCAGGCTTGTTTCTGCAACAGCTCATAGAGTATCGGATACATTAAAAACTATAGGAAATATTTTCCCTTGACATTGACGCAGTATTAAACGAGATCGCTGCAGTCGGCAGCGGCGACACAAGCAATGTAAGTTAATTGGATAATTGTCTAGTTTGTATTTACGTTCATAAAAGTGCTCGTTTTGCTACTGAAAGACTAAGATTAATATTCTAAGTGTCTGACATTATGGAAAGGATTTCTAAGGAGGTCGACCTTTCTGTTAAAGATTAAGATCCTTTTTTAAAACATAAAAAGTTTAGCGAAATTGTGTTCGCTAAACCCACCAGACTCCATGTAAATAATCAGTATTTTAGCATCGTAAAATACGGCTTCTAAGCATCTCTGAGCAGCGCAAAGTTAAACTTATTCAGATATTGACGCAAAAATCCCCCTTTAGCGTCTGTATGGAACTCACTGGGCAGAGCATTAAGCCATGTAAGAAGACGTATTAACAGTGACAAAGGTAGAGAGTAGTATAGAAGACCAAAAATTTGCATAAAGAGATAGGTTGGGGTGATGGATGGGTCAAACAACACAGGACTTTCACCCAGGACACCGGGGTTCATGTCCTGGTCCCGCATGTTACTGAAACATACATTTTTTAACCTTTGTTTTTCTAAACCTTACTGTCCCGTTCATGTGCCGCATGTCAGTTAAAAGTACGTCCCGACCTAGAGCGTCAAAAAATGACGCCAAGAGTCCCAACCAAACACTTCTACATATGACGCTAAAGGACACTTTTTGCGTCAATATTAAACGCCAAAGGCACATGACCAAGCATTGCTATTTAATGCAATGGACGTAAGAATGTGTTTCCCACCGAGACTACGTCCATATTGTATACAGTCTATGGTTGTTCAACATGTAGAAGCATTGTCTATGCTTTTAGAATTGTGAGTTTGAGTGTTTAGGACCTTTCTTGTTTTTTGATCTTTTATGTTCCCTACCACAGAGCACCTTCATTACACTTGTTTGAACTGAAACTTCATGATCATTGTTGGTAGACCAGAAAACCAAAACTATGAGCTAAAGTAGGCTAAAAGGCTACATAGCTGCATGGTTGATGGCAGAGTTGGGTGATAATTGTCTGTGGGATAGTTCAATTCAATTTTATTTATAGTATCAATTCATAACAAGTGTTATCTTGCGACACTTTACAGATAGCGTAGGTCTAGACCATACTCCATAATTTAAAAGGACCCAACAGTTCTTGTAGTTTCCTCCAGAGCAAGCAACAGTGTGACAGTGGCAAGGAAAAACTTCCTTTTAGGCAGAAACCTTGGACAGACCCAGGCTCTTGGTAGGCGGTGTCTGACGACCGGTTGGGGTTGGAATGAAGAGTGGCAATAACAGTCACAAAAGAATAGTAGTTTTTAGTAGTTCTTTGTAGTAGTTCATGGCATAGCAGGGCACTGTGCGGCATTACAAGGCACAGCAGGAAGTAGCAGGGCACAGCAGAGCGTAGCAGGATGTAACATGGCATCGTAGAATGTGTAGCGGGAACATGGCGACAGCTGCAACAATGATTGTATGCCTCCTGATCCAAGCAACACATTTCACATTGCAATTGGCCAATTAATCCACTGATAATTAAAAAAATATCGGGTAACACTTTACTTGAAGGTATCTACATAAGAGTGACATGAGACTGTCATGAACACATGACCCTGTCATTACACATTAACCCTAACCATACCTTGTCATGACAAAAGAAGCGTTGTCATAAACGTTTATGACACGTTCATAACAGTGTCATGTCACTTTTATGTACAGTAGATACCTTCAAGTAAAGTGTAACCAAATATTGATGAGTGCAGCTTTGTTTATATTTTGACAGCTTCAACTATGATCCCATTTTGATCTTCTGAACCTTGTGTATTAGCCCGTGTTCTGTTAGTCAATCTTATTTTATATGGACCGTAGCATTATAATTGTAACATAAATGTTTTTACAAGTTTGTGGCAAAACACTGATTTACAAAACCTTACCACAAGAGGCTTGTTAAAGTACATCCACAAATATGTCCACAAAAATACAAATAAGTCATCAGGGGTATTGGTGTGATAACAACGCTGTTTCTCTTTAGGCCAGGATTTAATACCTCTATTAAAAACCTTAAAATTGAGTTGAATTACAGAAATAGTTTCCTAAAGAAACATGCACATATCCACTCACATAATGTAACTACACTACATATTTTAAGGCTATGTTCTAAAAAAGAATTGTGCAACCCTTTTATTTATTAATCTAGTCTTATAAAACAGTTATGCATTCCTTGTATTGGTTGAAATCTTTCTTTTTAGCTACTGAATGATGATTGTGTGTGCGCTCAAGGGCAAACGGGGAAGAAAGATTAAACAGAATAGTTATTTTGAAACTTGAGGGAAGGTAGTGACTTTGGGCAAAAATTTATGGATACAGAAAAACAACAGAAAAGCTTTCTTAGACTGTATTTGCATTCACATAAAAAGATGATTGCTGGCAGACCTTGTATATATTATAAAATATGTTATAGAGATAATATGTGGATATTATATAATAGGCTACATATAACTAACTCAGCACAACTAACACCTATCACTCTCATGTTTATGAATGGGTTTTGGATTAAAAATTATAATTATATGAATACTCCAACACACAGCGTGCCATCAAACTAAAAATCTACCCTCCAACCAGGTTTATTTCACTGTTGAATTAGTTAATTACAGCAAAGTAATTAAAGTGATATTGTGGCTATGAGACTATTAAACAGCCTGGATATGACACCAGGGCAGCAGTGGTGTGACTGTCCAGTGTTTAACAGACATGGTGCACAGAGATGCAAGGGACTGTCTATTCCCTGAAGGCATCGTTAATCTGACGCCATTCAGCTCAGTGACTGAATCAGAGCAAGAAGTGTTGTGTCTGCTCAGGTTTCTCCCTGAACCTCTCAATGACAAGGCGATGTGAAAAACACAACATTTCGGGAAACATTCAAAAGGTTGTTGTCTAATTATGTAACTCAGATTTGTTATTTTCCACTTGGCATGCTGACTAAACCGGTGTAGATATAATGGCATGCCGTCTAGCCCTGTAGGTTTAATATGTTGTGAGGAGACTTTAAATACTTTCAATTCTGGGAAGGGCTTTGCTGACTGTGTGCTCTTTTTGTAAGCAGCGCTGTGCTTCACATTCAATTCTGCATAGTTACACACTTTTACACCTGCTTGCCAGGTGCCAAGTATCTCTGACTACAGGCCAAAGAGTTGTCTCACTGGAGCCATTTGCTGAGAGACCCCAGATTAAATTCATAAATTTGCTGAGAGACCCCCAGATTAAATTCATATTCAGCTGTTCTCTGTGCAAATATGAATGACTGTGAATATGACTATGAATATAGTGCCATTCTTGGACAAAGGAACGGCACTTTTTCTCGCTGTTCAACCGTGATCTGTCCATATGGGAATAAGCTCAGGACCCATAACAACTACAATAATTGTCATTGTTGTTGCTGGCCGGCAGAGTAGCTATTAGTGCACCACCACTAATTTTAAACTCACAAAAATGCTCCACAATGCTTTCATCTAATTTAACATTTTAACTTAGCGATGCTAATATTGTGTTGCTTCCTTAGAAGAACCATTTTGGCTTTGGCTTCTATTTGATCAATTAGATTAAATTTCTAAATAACACATTTTCAGCCTCTGTAGTCACCGACTGACAAATCTCCTAGATTATTCAATCTAAACAGAGGTACTAGACAAGGATGCCCATTATCACCAATACTTTTTGCACTATTGTAATATAAATAAATTGTCAAATCAGAATGACAGCATTTCAGGAATTAAAACTAATTCACACCATCTTAAAATGAGTCTATATGCTGATGACATCTTATTATATTTAACAAATCCTTCCACCTTCTTTGCATCTGTCCAAAAGCTAAATTTTTTGGCTTTGGTAAGGTTTCTGGCTACCCCATTAACTAGTCTAAGTCTGAAACTGCGATGCTGAGGTTGTGGCCCTACCATATTATCACGCAACTCAATCCATTAAATACCTTGAAATCTATGGTGAAGCAAACCCAATCTATATATTAAACTCAATTTTACCCCATTACTACATAGCATTAAAAAAATCTGGATAGACTTCCACCCTCTTTAATTGGCCTAATTTCTGCTATCATAACCCATGGGCTGGTTCTCCTCCCAAAATCCAACTGTTAATGTATTCCACTTGAAAGATAAAAGGCCCAGGATCACAATAACTACACTCCAAAAACCCAAACGATATAGTGGGCTTGATGCTCCAAATTACCACTACTTCCTTTCTGATAAGCATCTGTTTGTACATTTGTTAAGCTGAATCTCAGGAATGATGCTCTCTCATAGAAGTGCACTTCGCAGAGTGCACAAGCAGCAGCAAACTGGCTGCTTTGCACCTAATCAGTCATTATCACTGATTTGGCGCACTCTTCACAAATGACTTCAAAATATATGTTTTTCTTGCCTAAATTTTTCCCCAAAAAAAATTGCTACAGTTTCCCCATCCTTTGGCCCTCTGGGAGGGTCCCGAGGTCATTGGGAAGCTAACATTCTCAATTTTTTGTTTCTTGTGTCAGTGTGACACTAGGTCTTACTGACACAGAGCTGAAGAGGTTAGAATAGAGAATTTCTATTTCCGTCCAAGTAAATCATATGTAAAATTATAAAAAAACACTACTGTAAGCATATTACATGATCTACATACAAAAATAGTACCCCAGCCACATGTCTGAACTTCACACAGAAAAAATCCAGAAGAAAATGACTCAGAAAATGGCTATTTTATGAAGTTATTTCTACAGATATGTCTGTGCGTTTTTCTTATTTCCTCTTAGAAAAAAAGCCCAAAAAGTGCGAAATTAAAAACTTCTCAAATTAAAAAACACATCCACATCACTCATACACATATCTAAAATAACTACATGCATACATTTATAGAAATAAGTCATTATAATTTGATGAAATGGTGAAATGCAATAACTAAGGCCTTATTTTTGCTTTGACACAGCTGGAGCCATCACAAGGTTAAAGTTTTCTGGTCATGTTTGGTATCAATCAACTCGTCTTCTTATTGGCTACACAGGGAGGCTGGTTTCATAGCTTTTGATTCTAAATGGTTGGAAGAGCTGTCAATCTTTCCCACTTTGCCCTCTGTAAATCGTGTGACTTGATTGGCTTCCATAAGGGATAACTCAGGTTAGAGTAGACGGATTGGCTGAAACGACCTGTCAATCAAAAGCTGTTGATTCAACCTAACTTGTTGAATAGAAGGATACACTGGACCGTTAGCAGAGCCGGCAGTAGGAGCGATTAAAGTTCATAAATGATGGACTTTTCAGCTTTGTTTGCGAGGAAACACGGCCAGAATCTACAAGATTGTGAGGGGACCAGCTCGTTTTGGATTAAAAGGATTGGATGTACTTATTCTTTGAACTGTTAGCAAAGCAGGAAAAAAAAGTTTATGGAGATCTTTCACCGCTGTGAATAGAGACACGAGGAGAAAGGTAAGGACTCATGTCTGAATTTAGACACTATCGGCGCAGAATCCGTCTGTGTTTCTTTACTTTTAAACATGATTATAACCGCTGTAAGTCACCTTATGCTTATATGTGTGTGGGCTCAATGGAATCATGAGACTTTAAGCTTTCTAATGATGTGCTGCATGACCGTGTTCATGAAGAGATAAGCTTGCAATTTGAGTTAAGAAAACGTTTTCTCCTAAAAATGGAGAAAACGGTCCCGCTGACGGGACAGTGCTGTCGTCATTCAGGTAAATAAACTGCAGAGAGAAGACGCTCCAAGTTCACTCACAAGTTCAGTCCAAAGACGCCAATGGTCGATGAAATGTTTTATTTACCTTCATGATGTTCGAAATGCTGCTTAATATGTTTAGCTATGTTTAACTGTTGTATAGATTACATTATGTTAACATACATTGCATCATTGACTTAATTGATTTTGTGTAAAATGGGTTTGTGCTAAAATAATCATTTATTCATTTTGAGTTTGAAAAAATAAAAGTAAGATGAAAAACAATGGTACAGAGTTAAAAATGTTAAGTTCTGTTAAATGCTAGAACTTTATTAACAACTTTAAGATGAATTAAATCATCTTTTTCTTTATTCTATGTGAAATGCTTAAGTGGTTAACGCATTTAAAATGTATTTAAACATGTTTAAAATGTTAGCTTTGGTTCTGTCTTTAAAGATTAGAACCTAATCTACTGGCAGACCAATCAACTGACAAAGCTAAAAAACTAATAAAAGTGATGGAGTTGGAAATTTGAGTTGTCCTTGTGTCCTTTTGGGAGTTGAACAAAATGAAAACTTAACAGTTGTAAACCACATGGAGCGGCCTGGTCCTGAGAATAAACTGCTTCAGATCCAGAAATAAGTCGTTGACACAGGAAGTCAGGATGCCTGAATATGTCGGTCCAACAGCTCAAAACGGAGAGGACCACTGCAAAAGCAGCTTCACCAGACAAGCCAACTTAATTTCAAGAGAAGCAAGTAGCATGCTTCAAGTGGAGTTAAAGGAGGAATTCACTAAGCCTTCAGACTGTTTCAGAAAGATGCTTAATGCCAATGATGACTACAGGCTTGGACTGGAAACTGACATTAAGTCTGAGAATAAGGAAGCAGGTCTTGATGAAGCGCAAAAGGCCGACATTAATAAAGCTGTAAATGAAGGTGAAGCAAAGTTGGTGGAAATAGGAGACATTGTTCAAACAAACCTGTGGTAAAGGTATGGAAGGAGTGAACGTCTTGGGGCAATTCTGAAAGCAGAAAAAGAACTATGAGAAAGTGACTGATGTACCTGTGGAAAGTGCCAATTTAGAGGGCTATGAAGTGCACCTCGCTCTCTTGGAAAAGAGGCCATCTCAGCAATGTTAAAATGAATTTGCCACTGGACGGATGATCAATTAGCAAGGCACAGGAGTGAAACTATTACCCCAATTGGCAACATCTACAACAATATTGAGAATCAAGCCAACCTCTCTACCTATCTTCAATGGAAGCAAGATAGAATATCACAGATGGAGGAAAGACTGGGAAAGCCTGCAAAAACAGGGAGAGCCATCCGGATCAACTGAAGTTAAGAAAATTCAACAATTGGAGAGTGTGGATGAGAAAATCTCAAGACCTCAGACTTTCAACCTACACCACTGCTAATGTGAAAGGGAACCAGCCAAGATAGGTCATTGAACTCATACAGTCAGTGGAGAAGGTCCTAGCAGATTTTTCAGAGTTAGGAAACTCTGGAGCCATAAAGAACCCACTGGTAATTAAAACCATTGAAAGCAAGTTGCCTGACTTTATTAAGAGACTGGGTGGTGTTCATGGTCGAACCCAGAAACAATGTCACATCAGACAACCACTTTTGTAATGCTCTTGAAGTTCCTGAAGAAATACTAGGGGACTGAAATAGCTAAGAACTGTGGAGAAGATGGAGAAATCAGATTGGTCAGACAAGAAGTATGACAGAAAGATTGCCTCAAAGAAAGAAGAGTTTGAGGTATGTGGTGTCTGTGGTGATAGTAGGAACAACAAAATCTTCTTTTAGAAAGTTCAAAATACTTAAGCTAGCGGAAAAGAAAGCTGTATTGAGAAAGCTGGGAGCATGCAGAAAATGTATTGGATGCTATGATACAGATGGATACTCCAGAGACACTTTGCTATGCCAAAATAAAGACTGTAAAAAGGAAGGTGGTGCCCGGATCGCCATTTTTTTCAAAAGAGAGAGTGGAAGAGACCGCAAAGGTGGCAAACTAACAGAGGAACAAGCGATCTTGTCTCAACTCTCCCCAGAAATGACAGATTGATGCAGAAAGGCTTTCACCAACACCAGCAAAACTACAGTGACATTCAATGCTTCAGGCTACTGCAGAGGAATGGGCTCTCTGAACTTCCTGTCATCATGATGTTGATGCGAGTCACTGCAAATGCAGGGCAGAATATTGGCACTTTAATTAACTTTGCTTCAGATACACAATACATAACCCATAAGGCTGCTAAAAGACTGAGGTTAAAACATGACAAGATAACTTTTGTGCATGGAGTTGGTTGTATGACCATGAAGGGGAGCACACAAAGGCATCTCTTCAAAGTTAGAGTCAAGACACCTAAAGGAAAAGAGAGAGCTCATGAAATGGTCTGCTACAGCTTGGACGAAATTGCCAGAGTGCATCAAGTAATTGAACCGGAGAAGTTGCAAAAAATCTTCCCAGAAGTCTAACTTAAAGAATTGGAAAGGCCTCAAGTTTCATGTTAAACAGGAAAGGATTCAGGCAGTTTGAGTGCACAGGGAGAGCCAACGGGTAGGGGAGGTTGCGGTGAATTCCCGATTAGAAGTAAACCAGACGATAGTGTGCCGGGGAGCAGTGAGGGCGGACAGACAGGCTGGAGAGTCTATGGGCAGGCAGGCAGGCAGCAAATACACACACGGAGTGAAGTGTGGCAGACTGAGAACAGGTCGTTAGTAACAATAACTAATACTAGACAAAATGTACTGATTGGCCGAAGCAAAATACCAAGAGAGGTAAACTGAGGAACTGGCGACGAGTGAGAGCTGAACAAGAGTATTTAACTGCTAGGGTGATGAGCCACAGGTGTGATGTGCTGCAGGTGGTAAAGAGCCAGGAAAAGACACACAAACACACAGAAGACTAGACAGACAAGACTGACAGAAACCTCAGTGGGGTAAAAACTGGGAACACAAGGAAGGGATGCAAAAGCAAAGCAAACCCTAACAAGAGGTTGAACTTATTAGCCACCGAGAGGGAAGACTTTCTTCCCAGAGGGTAAAAATCATTGGAGACCTCATCTTGTGGGAGGGTCTGCGCATCGGAGTGTGAATGTGTGTGCGTGTTTATCTGATGAGCAGGTGGCACCTTGTACGGCAGCCTCGGTACAGTGTATGGATGTGTGTGAATGGTGAATGTATCCTGTATGATGTAAAAGTGCTTTGAGAAGTCGTTAAGACTAGAAAAACACTATATAAATACAGCACATTGCTCAGTTGGCTATCAGTTGCTCACTTGGAGGATGAGTGCAGAGTCATTGAAGAGGACAGTTGTGTGGATGACCTCTGACCTCCCAAAATTTCCTAAATAAACTTAACAAGATCACAGCAAATGTTGAGACCTTAAAAGCTGGAGGTTTCTTCCTCAAACCATGGGTCTGGTCAGGCAAGGAACTGAGACAGATGTTCTAACAGATATACAAGGTAGAACCTTTATTCTTCCATATCAAATGAGGGGCAAAGACAAAGCCTTGGGTATCGGCTACCAAATGGATGAAGACGAGCTGTACATAACCTCAGTTAACGTTTCCAAAAGGAAAAAGAAGATGAGAGTTGGAAAAGATCTTGTAGAAGATCTTCTACAAGGAGATGAGAACTGGGACACCTAAGCCATTGACTAGGAGGGCTCTGTTAAACCAAGTGGCTGGACTGTCCGACCCAATTGGCTTAGTTACACCTGCCAAACAAAAGGAGCTACGTTAATACTACTTACTGCCTGGCGAAGAGCAAATTACATACTCAACCGCAAAGTTTCTTCTCTCACCCCTATTTGGCATAACCCTATGTATAAAGGCAGTCATTGTTGTCAGATTTGTCTCTGGGTAAATCGTGTAGCACATATTACTGACTTAATGAAGCCTCACCAGTCTTCATTCTGACTGTAGGATCAATAAGCAAACTAGTTTCAGAAAATCAATACACAACCAGAATTACTCAAGCTGCATGAGACGGATTTAGATGTGGATTAAGTAGAACATTTTAGGGCCACCAGACTGAATATAATACACAGTTAGCTAGAATCATTTTGACCCGTGCTTCTGTAGTTCAATGCAAATACATATTTATATCTTTAATCAGCCCTTTTTTTGGAGTGCCTTACTTGTTTTGATGGTCTGGAGCATTCCTTGGTGAGTTGTGATTTCACGATTGCAGTTAATCAAATAACATTGCTGCAGATGTCCCATATGACTAAACAGTTCAATATTCTGTCCTTCACTCTGTTTTTTGTATAAGCTTAAGTATAAGATTGTCTAACTTCAAATTTCTGTACTTGGAGTCAATCATTTTGCATTCCATTGCTGGTGCAAAACGTGTTCAAATACATTGGAGATTAAAATGCATAAACACTAGATCAGTCCTCTCAATGTAAGCTTGCTTGCCCTAAAGTAACAGAGGAAAATTTAATGTGAACAATATAAATGAGTGACAAAGAAAAATGTTTCACCGGATATCTTACCTACATTACCGTCTTCCTCCCTGTGTCAGGACCACCATAGTTATGACACTGTACAACACATACTTTTTAACGCAGCCACTTTAAATTATTCACTACCTTTGCAATTTTCATGAGCTAGGTGATTACATACTGAAATGGTACTGCAGGCAAAACAGGAAAGTATTTCTTCTCAGCATTAGCAGCACTGTGGCAAAGGCAGCAGAGGACTTCCCAACATGCTGAAAGGAAAAAGAAGAATTTTTCAAAGATATTCTAATTCAGATCAAGGCATCTAAAAATGTCTTACTCACAAACCTCTAATGAGGGTTGTGACCTCTGACCGTGCACAAGCAGGAAAAGATTTTTATGTACGGGGAGCGTGGGAGCAATTCATGAATGATGGAGCTTTTGCAGTGGAATTCATTTTAAACAGTGCACAGAGGTTTGATGGTATGGTCAGTTACTAGTAAAAGTGGAACCTTTTCTTTATATGTTTGATCAAGACCTATGGTATTGTGTGACCTAGAGGAAAAAAAACTGAAATGTATGTTTAGCAGCCACAAAATATCTGTGGCCAATTTCGCAAATTGAAGTTGTATACAGATGCACTCTTTAGTTTTAGAACTCATTTATAGTCAAAGGTTATGGTATTAGCATGTATTTTGGTATTTCTGATACATTAGGTTAACCAAAAGCAAATGATTGATAAAAATAGACATTTCTGTTTTTTTTAAATGTAGATGGTTTCTGACCTGGACACCAAAGTGAGGGGATTGTATTATGGCATGCTTAGCTCTCAGAATATTCTTTAAATTGTTTATTTTTGCATTTGAAAATCTATGTAAACCAACATTCAGTGCCAATGCAGAAAGTATTGTATCTTTAATGTAGGGGTTGTTAATCTGTTGGACCAATCCTTTGGCTACCAGTAGGTAAGGTTGCATTGTAAATTCCCTTGTGGGATCAATAAAGTAAAAAATAATAATTAAGGTTTCATTCATCATGTTAGCTAGAGATGCCCAGATCCCGTTTTTGTCCCAATCCCAATCAGATGAGCCATTTTTTAGCTATCTTGGCCAATAAACGACCTATACCGATCCTTTTGTTGTTTTTGTTATAGCAGCTAGTATAGCTGTATTACAGTATAGGTTGGTCAGTTTGACTACTTTGTAATGCATTGGAATCTACACCAGGCAGCAATGTAACCTAGGCTATCTGTACATGTGTCAATTTTTGTCTCCCAATATGCCTCCAAAGTTGGTAATACCTCCAAAGCTAATCCCCGTCAGTCTTTCACTCGCTCTACCACACACTCCCCAGCATACACACATGCCAGCCCTGGTTGTCTCTTAAGAGATGCGCTAGAACGACACAGACACCAGCGCAGTGAGCTTTATAGGTGCTGGTTGGCAGATTTTGTTCTCCTTTTGACAAAGCCCATAGCACTTGTTTTCATTCTTTATGCTAAGCTAAGCAACTGCCTCCTTGCTCTACTCTCATATTTACACTATGTACAGCCATCAGAGTGCTGTATATACTCTTAACTCTCAGCAAGAAAGCTTGAGTTTCTGTGAGCGTCTGTCCTGAATTATTGAGCTATTTCAATCAGGAGAGACTTTCTTGCTTTAAGATTTATTTTACATATGCTTAATCTGAAATGTACAGTCTGTGGTGATTGGACTCCATCGTTATGAAATGATATTTATCTTTAAAAGCGGTAGAAAGCCAAAAGATAATCCCCTGATGGAGGTGTGAGGAGCCCGAAGACCGAACCGAGGAGCCGCCGGCAGCAACCCGCCGGCAGAAGTGCAAGGGGAGGATGAGGTTTGCGCTCTTATCCTGAAATGACAATTGAGCAGCAGAGAGAGACAGGTTTAAAACAGGGATGTCATGCTGTGATTGGCTCGTGAAATTCATTGCCGCTTTTGATTGGTTAAAATAAAAGTGAAAGCCTCTAACAGCTGTTCAGTTTACAGAGAGAAAAGTAATTAAGTTTAGAAGTCGTCCTGAAGGAATTTACGCTGTGCTCCATTCCATTAAGCCCTTAAAATTTGAGGGGATTTACTGGTGTATATTCTCACACAAATTTGTGAGGGCTCAAATAACCACAAACCAACTGACACAATGAAAGCACAGCTTGGATAGATGTGTGCTTGAGACGAAGCAGAATTAAAAAGAATTAAGGACTGTCAGCAGTGCTCTGTCTGGCTTCGGAAGTCCTTAAATCTTGTAGGTGAGGCTATCCATCTTTGTGCACCAGCTCCAACAAGAGAAAGATAGATGCATTCACTAAATGTGGTCTGGAGAAATCTGCAGGAAATGATTAAGAGTAATAAATTGTCACAAAGGACTTTTTGCAGGACCGACTTTCATCTGACATCCATTATATCAATGGCAAAAATGGGCTTTTCAAAGCACACGGTGCACAGCAGTCTGTGTAAACTCTTGCCACATTTCTGCATGTCTTTGAAGCAGGCAGAAAGAATATTGTCTTTGAAGCCATTATCTTAAAAAACCCACGTCGGAAATAATAAGAGCTCTATGATGAATGTTTTATTCAGCGAGAAAATCTTTCAGCTAATTAGGCAACAAATTGTCACATTCTTAACAGCATGAAAACGCTAAGTGCAAATGTTTTTTACCTGGACCCTGACAATTGAAGCAAGTGAACTAGTTATCACAGACATTTAATGCAAAATGCATGGGGCAGTTAACAGTGTGAGTATCTGTTAGACTGTCTTTTTAAGCTCTGCTGGCATTTCTTTGCACATAATCAGGTGCTAAGAAACATGGGCTAACTCTGAATGCAGCTACGCATGACGGGAAACAGACACAGTATTCCCTTTTGTTGTTCAAATGCAGTCTTTGATACTGAGGAGGGATGCCTATAGGGGCCACATTTGTCACATAGTTACTGTGTTCCCTTGCAAAAGATCAGACTAACTGTGAAGAGATGTAGAGGGACAAAACCAAGCTATCAAACCTCCAGAGAAAGCACAGTACCTGTAGCGGAACAAAGCAAGTGCTCCGCTTATGAGGATACAAGTTGGCTTTTAGTGTACTTTCCTGCTGATGGATCCTTTTTTAAATTTTTTTATTAAAATGTTATTTTGGTCAGGGTGTTATTAAAGTAAATTTGATTGTCACTCTCATCAGATGTTATCAGAAGTGTGTTTTGTAGCATGTCTAATATGAAAATCCTCTGACTACCAGATGTTCTCTTGTAGTTTTAACAGAAGTTTCAGAAAACATATTCAATTCAATGTTATTTATAGTATCAAATCATAACATAAGTTATCTCGAGACACTTAACAGATAGAGTAGGTCTAGACCACACGCTATAATTTACAAGGCTCAGACAATTGTAGTAATTCCCAAGAGTAAACGTATAGTGTGACAGTGATGAGGAGAAACACCCTTTTAGGGAGAAACCAGGGACAGACCCAGGCTCATGGTAGGTGGTGTCTGACGGTGCCGGTTGGGGGTGTGATAAACAGTGGCAATAATAGTCACAATAAAGAAAATGGAACAGTGACTTCGCAGGGTGTATGCCCTCCTTTAGGGGAAAGGCAATGCTTTCTAGGGGACATTAATTCTCCAGCCAGATAGCTGGGCTTGATTGATTCAAAGTCTATTCTGAGTTGACATTTAGCTTAGCGCTAAATGATTTTTCAGCTTGAACTGTCTCTGTCTCTGTTGGTCTCTCTTCTCTATTTCCCGTTTTGTGTTTCTGTCTTTCTCCCTTAGTAGTTTCTCTCCCTCCGTTGCTCCCTTCTTCCCTCTCCTCATCCTCTGTCTTGCTCCCTAATTACATATCTTTTCCCTTTTACTTTTTCTTCCCTCTACTTTCTTCCATGGTCTGGATGCTGGCTGGCTGAGTACAGCTGCCTCTCCAATTGCTCAGGCATGGACAGATCTTGTCACGGAGCTGGACAAACTACTTCTTAGCCAGGCCGTCATGAGCGCACAGCTCTTTCATTCTCTCTTCTTAGAAGTTTGGGGAAAACAGTTCTCCCAGTTCTTCACTTCATGCTCAAGTTATTAGGACGAGGAGACACAATGTGGCAATGGAGAAAAGCTTTTGCACACTTTCAAAAAAGCTATACACCTTCATTGTGTGTGTGATTGGACTCCATCGTTAAAAAATTATATTTATCTAAAATACTTACAAAATACGAGTAGCTAACTGAAAAGCTTAGATTTAAGCATGTCAAAAGATTATTTCAGAGGACAAGTTAGCTGTTATTAGCTAATGTTATGTGTTAGCAAGCTAAGATACTTAACTCTGCTCTCTCTGTACGCAGATGATCATGACTCATTACAGCTATACACACCATGCTATCCCAAGCCTGTGAAAATGGGGCTTAATAGAATCTTGTTATGACCATGGAGAGTAGGCTACATTATGACAATTGTCAGGGGGTTACTGTATATGCATTGTTTCTAGGCAACAGCACAGTTCTGAAGTAGTAATGTTATCAACAGCCTACTTGTTACTGTAAAGTATTAAGTCAGCTGCTCTGGTTGCAGTAGAGTGGGGTCTGGGTCTGATCCTTCAAGGTTGCAAAGTCATAATGTTTTGAGGTATTTTTTTAAAGATGTGAACAGCTCAACAAGCTCCGAAACAAAATGAAATGTGATTGGTAGGACTGGGAATCGAATTAATTACTTTTTAGGTACTGAGTATCAAAAAAGGCCTTGTCATTTAATACCCAATTTCAAAATCTAAGGAGTAAACCTCATCTATGCTTCTACCAAGATCTAATAATGTTTGTGATTGGCTGTCTAACATTGCATGTCATAGAGAAAGGCATGAAAAGCTGTTCGTATTGTATTGTAATTTCTAAAAAATAACGTTTAGGAACCAGTATCGAAGTCACGATATTTGTACTGGTTTCTGTATAGAAAATATGTGAACGATACCCAGCCCTAGTGATTGGCTAAATCACCCGTACACTACTAAACTCACACACACACACACACACACACACACACACACACACACACTCCGGACTTCTGTCCCAGTCATGAAGTCCTAACCAATGAGTGGCCGAGCTGTAACCTTTTTTCTGCCTAGAGATAACAACAACTAAATCTGATTGGTTAACTCTATTTTTAAGGTTTTAGGACACTACCATCGTCATTTCTGAAGCAAATTTGATAGAAACTCAAGCTAAAATTAGAGTTAAAAGAGAGAATTATCTTTAATTTAAATATATGTAATATGACATTTTAAATGCGGAAATGTTGGGCCCTCTTTGAAGTCCTGGAAGTCCCTAAGGGTTCCGCTCTGACGTGTTGCAGGAATAAAAGGAAGATAGTTATTCCAAGGCTAATAAAGACACTGTAGTAGATTATTAAAAAAGGATCTATGTATCTCTTTGTTAACGCAAAAAATATAAAATTAAATGAAGGCCTAATTTCCATTTCTCTTGTGTGACTTCATGGCTGTTAAACATTGGAATATTGCATGAGTGCTCCAAAGTCATAATGCTGGAAGGTTTTCCCGTTATCACCCTTCTGCCAACATGGCGTGAGTGCTCTATAAGTGGTGGCTTGAGGCAATAGGCAACATGAGGTACAGAAAGGCAAGGTCTACACTTATGCAATTCATCCTCAGCCTCTTGCTTCTCGTGGAAACATGCAGGGTTTTGAAAGGTAATTTTCCAGTTAGATTGAGGAGGTTAGTGCTAATATCGCTCTCCATGTTAAATGGTAGCAGGTTCCAAACTGGGATGGACTCTGCTGATATTTAGCTCAGATGCAGATGTATTACCAGGTCTAGCTCAAACTCAAAAGAGAGCACAAAACACCCCCCACCCACTTCCACACACACATACAGTGTTGACACTGAAGTACAGCATCAGTATGTGTAATGCATATGATTTTAACATGACTGTCTTAAAAAATGTAATTTCAGTAAAAACAGTTGGTGATAACAGGAGATGGAGCTCTTCATACAAAACTGACTGCCTGTAAGGTCTGTCATACTGTATTATTAAGATGCATCAATGAGACTATAAATCATGTATGAATTATAACCCTGTGCAGTAAAACCTCATGCATTTTACCATGCTATTTAATACATGTGCTTAGGTGTCCGAGAGCTTCATGATAATTACAATAACAGTAACACTTCCTACAGTGGCCCTTTGTAATTTATGCAGCCTGTCAGTGCTTTTCACTTTTATATAGGTCATTCTGAGTGTCTGATTTATGAAAGCTTCAAGCGAAACTTCCTATCTGTCCAGTTTTATACCTCTATTAGGCCCTCTTTGGGTGTTATTGATGGGTTTGCAGAGATACATCATTTATGTCACTGCTTCTGACACACGTCCTCAAGATCAAAATCTAGGGCCGAGGCGTTGCAACGCCACTTCCTCAAACAGTCATCTTTTTCTCTCTCTCTCTCTTTTCTCTCCACTACTTTACAAAATGCGGGAAGATTAAGTGTCTTGGACAATAACCATTTTAATGTCCAAAAGTGATATGCGGCGTTGATGTGGCTTGCCAATAATGAAACAGCTGGTGGACAAACTTCTAATCCCAAATGTGCACTATAACATTTGGCTCATGGCCATATTTATGATTAACAGCGAGGATTTCTTTAGTTACACATTCAGTGGAATGACTAACAAAAATAGATTGAGGTTTCTAGTTATATTTGATCATTTTTTTAATGGCTACCCATGTGTTGCTGTTAGTAACTTTACAATATTTAACGACATGATGCCATGCACCCCCCACACACAACACACTCACACACTCCCCCCATTACTGTCTACAGCTATCAAAAAAAGGCCAAAAAAGAATCCACACACACACATACATACAGGTTTCTGTACATCTCACTGGTTTACTACTACAGTGTATTACTATGTTGTCATTCATTCATCAGTTTTTACACCTGCCTGCACTTAAGGGGGCCCACAAGAGGCATTATAGTTAGACTATCACATTAATGAATGCTTTTATCCACTTACAGCAACATTGTTTATGCATTACAGCTGCCATTCCCCGGCACACTGCCCGCAGCTTGCTAAACGAGTGAATCAAAACATCATGTCCCTAAATGCCCTTTACAGGAGCATACCGTAATTCCTCAAATATAGCCGGGGCCTTCATTTACCTGAACCGCAGAAGTTACCCGGCTTTTATTTGAAGCAGGCCTTTATTTCTAATTCCATCTCTTTGATAAGAATAATTGTTTTAAATAAAAAGATGTTGCGTTCCAGTGGACAGACAGCATTCCTTTTTTTAAGTATCACCATACAACAACAGCCAGAAATAATCAAACACCACCACTGTGTCAGTTTGAACCCTGTAAATGTACCGGGTATTTATTTCAAATACAGGTACTACAGTACTGCTGGGAGATTACGATAAGAGCATACAGTAGTTACACCAGTATCTGATTAATGTTACAGACGGTAGCTAGCTAGCTTCATTTCTAGCTCCAGGCTAACTCTTTTCCTCCCACCTCCAGCTAGTTAACTTTGTTTCTAGCTCCAGGCTAACTCTTTTCCTCTCACCTCCATATATATATATATATATATATATATATATATATATATATATATATATATATATATATATATATATATATATTTATACACTGTATGTATGTATGTATGTATGTATGTATGTATGTATGTATGTATGTATGTATAATGACTATAGATGCCAAGAAACCACACATACTAATATATCTATATACTGAGTCTAGTATGGATGTGTTATTATTTATCTGCTATAGATAGATGGTATAGAAAGAAGAAATGGAAGAAAAACAGTGTGAATGTATGTATGCATCTGTGTCTACAATGTGTAAATTAGTGAAGCATAAGATTTTGTATTTACTAAAGGATAAAAATATAGAAAGGAGGTCAGACCTGATAAGTTGTTTATGAACTTCTTCCTACTCCTTTTTGAACATAGGGAGTTTTTTGTTTGAATTACTTTTAATCTATTTGGAAGATTGTGCTGACAAGTACATTACCTTCTTTATCTGTCATTTTAATTATATACAGTATATGTAAGCATGAATGTATGTATATATTTTTTATTTTAATGTTTTACATGTTCAAATAAACTAATAAAAAAAAAGTATGTTGTCTGTTAAATATACCCTTCACATTAAGATAAAGACTAATTCGTTGCTTTCTAGGTGGCCACTGGTCTCATTGCATATCAAGTTTGGTAAACAATATGTTCATTTTTTGTATTAAGTAGTTTTGGTGAAATGCAATTTAACAAAAAAAAAGCCTATTTTAAAAAACAAGTAGTACTGCAAGACCTGAAACTAATGAGTGGCTGGAAGTCATGTCTCGTTATGGACAGAACAGGATGTGTAAACATATAGATTCATACATAACTCTAAATAACTATTTTCTAACAATACAGTAGACGGAACTGACTGAAATATACTAAAGGAAGATCAGGGCAAACCATCATAAGTCATAACATCACAGATTATACCATGGCCACTGAAAATAAATGGGTGTTATCAGTTGCTCACATCACTACCGTAGATATGAGGCAGTAGGGCCCTACTCTGCCTCTTTGTTGGTTCAGAAAGCCGGATCACCCTTCCGCACCAATAATTGACACTTGTAAGAAGACGTAGTGAGCAACAATGGTAGGAAGTATTATTATAAGACCAAAACTCCACGTGAGGAGGAAAGTTGGAGAGGTGGATGGGTCAGACGAACACAGGACTTTCACTTTGGTGACTGCTGTTTAATCCTATATGAAACCATAATGTTTTAAAGTTGTTGTCTGTAAGATTTGAGTAAGGTTTTTTCTAGCGGCAGCTTTTGCAGTAAGATGTAATTGCAGGCGTGCTTCTGGGACTTCCAAGTGAGGTGTCAACTGAATGACATTGGGGCGATGCATTCACATGCTCCAGTCCACACAGATCTAGTCTAAGATGAGCTAGCTCTCTAACTAACTTGCAATAAAAATGTGTGTTTATGGCTGTCTGTGTTTATATGTCAAGGATTTTTCTTGGTCTGAATAGGCCTATGGGAGAACACAAAGCAGGGGAGGTGAGGGGGGTCCTCCCCCAGGAAATTTTGAGGGTACAAGACTTCAATTCCTGCGTTCTGATGCACCAATTTATGGTAAAAAAAAGTCCATATTTATGGCAAGATGTAGGATCGACTCACATAGTCTACTGCTTTTACTGCTAAACTGTACAACACCACAACACAATCATGTTATGGATACAAATGAAGTGTAATGCTTTCTACATTCTATTCATCAAGCCTTATCAGTGATATTGAATATAGCCTAGAGTGTAACGGACCACCACAGTTCATACATACATACGTATAAACCATGGATTAATTGCAGTTTAAACTACATAGTTTAAAACTAAACACTACGTGAATGGGCCACAGCAGAAAGACGGAGCAGAACGACGGTGCTTGTTCAGGGTTTTCATGTGTACTCCAAGAGGCCTACACTTCTTATCAGGCGTTAAAACCAACGGTACCAAAACTCTGAATTAGACTACTTTTTAACGTGACAATGTGACATTTTTAACCGGTAATGAAACTGTCTCAATTTAAGACTGATGCCGTCAGACGGCCTTGTGGACAGACAGCAGTTGGAGCCCTGCACCCATCAGCAGCTGCTTCTAGCTGTGGAGCCGCTCCCCCCAATTACCTCTCACCATGTGAAAGTTCTATTTCAGCTTTAAAACTTACAAAAATATGCAACTGTTCTATATGGAAAAGCCAGTACTAGCCAATAAAATCCCTGTGTACCCAATGAAAAGACAGCATTATACTGCACAGCTGAAAGTAATGAATATGTTGAGATGCTCAAACTTCAATACAACTTCTTGTGCTGAATGATAGCTCACAATTTTGTCAGTTATCATTAATGTCTGTATCTCTTCTGCAGCCTTTGATATCATACCTGGATGAATCACAGCAATGGTTGCTGAGAGCTACTGTAACTGCTTTCAGTATGTCAGAGCAATTCATGAATCATGAATAGGCTTACTGACTTTACACTTTTTGATGTGATAGTGCATCACTCTATCGATACAGGATTTATATAAGATTTTTCATTAGCACAATACTACATTGAAACTGCTTTGAAGAGCAGTTTCAATATCTTTTTAATTCACAGTGTCAGAAAAAAATGAAGCACAGGAAACACACTCAGGTATTAGATGCTTGCTTATGTTGGATTTCTCCTCTAAAGAACAAGGTCCATTCTTCTGGCTCGAAATGAACACATACGGTCACTCTGCAAGATAACTGAATGCAGTTCTTTGCGGGCCAGAATTGTGCAAACACTGGTTTTCAGACAATACAGAAGAGACTTCGGACAATACCCTCAATGGTAAAGGACAAAAGACTAAAATACATTTTCATAAAGTCACTGTACTTTTACACAAGTAAAGTGAAACTACTGGCGATGCATAAAGCTTGTCTACACTGCAGAATTGGCAATACATAAGTGTTTAGAGCCCAACAATTTGCCCATAGAGCTGATTTAGCTACCATTTGAAAAACAAGCTGTTAAGGAAAACCACAGGGGTGACATGATAATTGTGCAAGTGCCATCTTTATCAAACCCTCTCTAGAGCCTTTTCAGGGTCTCCACCCTCTTACTCAGCTGGTGAAGGATATATTAGCTTGCCGATACTGCAGCACACTTACTAAAACAGCAAATTGCTAATTGTCAAATTTGTTCACATGTCAGCGTATTCTAAATAGGGCTCATGAAAGGAAAAAAGCTGCGAGCGCAGCCGAGAGCATTAGTAGAGGTGGGGCTGCAGTGGCCATGGGACTGCTGGTGGCTGCGGGCTTAGTGGGGGCGGCAGATCTCTGATAGTTATCTTCATCGCCAGCATGGCCCTGAAGAATTCAGGGAAGTCAAGAAACCACTGAGCAGTTAGAAGAAGTGAGAAGACTTTCTTTTTTTTTTTTCTTTTTTTTACGTATCTTTGTTTCCTCCCCGGGGGGATTAAGTCCTTGAGCATGGAAGTGGCACAGACTTGTTAAACCAACGTGCTTTACTGAACCAGAAGAGGCTGTGGAGACGAGCTGTGAATCCATCAACCTTGTCTTTGTCCAGGGGCATCAGAAAACACCACTGAATTAAGTGCTTTCAAGGCTAAGAACAAGTGAAAAGGGTAGCTGTATGAAAAGCAGAGGTTTTTGCTTATTTGACATAAAAGACCTTGAATTTCTTGAATGAAACAAACAAAAACTCTATTAAAGGCACATACCTATAATTGTTTATGGAATTCAAAACAATTATGTTTAAGATGAAATTTCATTCATTATTTGCATGTTGTTTTCCATATCAAAAAATAGTGTGTTACACATGCCATTTACTCCTCACAATTGTAAATAAGAAGTCTAATGTTTCAGCCACTATAAGTTTAATTTACAACGTTAATTACACTGTGATGAGTAATGCCTTTAGCTGTCTCCTTGTATCGTTCTATTTACACTCAATTGAAATAAAGGCCAAGATCTGGCTTAGGGGATCCATCCCAGTGCTTTCCCTTTTAATAAGACAAGAAGGTTGCCAATTATGGGCCCTTTGCTGCAGACTCAACTCCCAGACCTCCCTTTTAAATTGGACGCTGGAGTTGTCAATGTGTACGGGATGCCTACCCTGTCCTACACCCATGTTTGAGCTTCACAGAGAAGGAGAGGGGAGACAGGAAACAAGTATTAATAGACACACACCAAGCTACTTGCATTTGGAAGGTTACAGTGAAATGTGTTGTTGATCAGTCAGGGGCCTTGAGAGGAATGTGGGATGTTGCTAGAGTGGAGGTTAGGGATCCTTATGACTGGGATGGTGGAGGTGGGGGTCACTATCTATCACAGTGAAAATGATTCACTGGTGATCTATAGATGCAGGTTTGAATTTGCTTGTTAGGCCATTGGGATGCATTTTTGAACTAGACTTAGTAACAAAATGACTGAGGCTTTTTTCAACCTGTACCCTATTTTCCTATGTTTTTGAATGTAAGTCACTAATAGGAAAAACAATCTTTGAAATGGTCCAATATTAAGCAAAGTTGCTGCAGTCTGCGGCGGCAGAAAGAGACTACAATGTAACATGTTGTCGTAACATGTTGTCGTTGTCGTGTTTGTTGACACTTTTTTCGATGTTTTTAACTTTTTAATATTATGTTTTTGTCCCTATTTTTTTAACACTTTTGACACTCTTTTTCAATGTTTGTCACTTTTTTTTAACTTAACTTTACTTTTACAGTTAGTTTTGGAATGTATGGTGAATAAACCTCATTTTCAGGAAATTATACCTAATTTTCGAGTTACATAAGCAGAAATTAGAAATTATTTCAACTAAAATTAAAGGAATGTATGTTTATGGATAATTACAGACTGGCATATGTCAACTTTTACTCAATGGTATTTTAAAACCACTTCAATTTGTTTTCACATTGCTATAAAATTGAATAAGACGCCCCAAAATTAATGAAAGTAGAGATTTGTACTTGCCAAAGAGCGTTGTGTGGAATCAATCATGTTATTTTGGGTAATTACAATTGGGTTGTTAAAAAGGTCATTGATATAGGAAAACGGGCATTAACAAAAACTATATCAAAATAGCCTTCTTTTCACCTTCTGTTCACTAGTCTAATTTCCTGTTACAGGTCATTTATGATCATCAGATGGAACGTTGAAATTTAAAGTTACATATAGTCACTTTAAATGGACACTGGAGAATTTGGCGATGCCGATTTCAGGGCTGTTTCTGGTTGAACAACAAGGATCTTACTTTAATAAAAAAGTCCTGCTTTGGTCTGAATCAGTTAATGAGCAAACCAAAATGAGTCATTACAAACCACGCAAGTGCTCCACTTCAAGGAGGTCTCGGTACACTTGTTTGGTCCACTTATGGTGCGCATCCAAGTGCAATTTCTGCATTTATATCTGGCCAAAAGAACCGCACCAATGAGGACATTAACTCTAGTGCAATTCAACCAAACTAAATAAGGCAAGTTTGAAAGCCCCCTTAGACTCCAATGCATGGGAACATAAGTCCCAGGTTGGAATTAAAAGTACCCTTTAGGTTGCATGTAACTGACAAGGGAAATGAAATGAAAATCATATAAAAGGTTATTCAGAGACTGCTGAGTGTGACAGATTATCAATATTCTTTCTGTGTCACAGTTTCAAAAGGACATGGTATTTCTTTTACCTTGAAATATTTTGCAATGTTACAGAGCACACTAGGATTTTCCTCTCTGTTATAATGCCTTTTTTCATTGATAGCATTCATGAATGACCTTCAACAGAAGCACAAGTGGGAATGAATCAATCATACCTGTGTTTACCAGAACAAACACTCAGCAACATGTGCTGCATAGTCTAACTCTGCTCACTCTGAGGAGCTGCAAGGAGAATAGACACTACAGAAATGCTTTTAAAGATAGAAGACAGCAGGACAAGTACATGGTAATGCTTTAATACAGCATGGCAAGTGCCCATTAGGCCACAGGTATTTTCTCCTAATCCCTATATCATCAGACAGTAAAGTCTTAGTTCTTTTTCTCATCTTTATACTAAATAGACTGATACTAGTTAAGGGATACCTCTCTTTAATCTGCAGCTCTTAAAGTTGAATATATATGCACTTTAAATTACATCTTGATTGTGTACCTGGGGCCTTATTACAGAAATGTCCTAAGCTTGAAATCTTAATTTTTCTCAGTTTAGGATGACGGTGAATGGTCAATAAGTTTTAGTATTTTTGGTATTAGACAAAGATGTTTCAAAACTGCATTAAGGGAAGAATCTTATCTTAGGATAGGAATTTAACTATTACAGAATTTATTTAGTAAACAGTGATATCACAGTGCAAAAAGCATCAATGCCCATTGTGATAGATTTTATAAGCATTTAATACAAGCACAGTATTAAATTAAAGCAGGGGTAATTTTGAAAACATTTAAACAAAAGAACTGATTATTTACGTTCATAAAAGTGCTCGTTTTGCTACTGAAAAACTCAGATTAATATTCTATGTGTCTGACAACATTATGGAAAGGATTTCTAAGGAGGTCGACCTTTCTGTTAAAGGTTAAGATCCTCTTTTAAAACGTAAAAGTCCGCAAAATTGTGTTCGCTAAACCCACCAGACTCCATTTAAATAATCAGTAATTTTAGCATTGTAAAATATGGCTTTCTAAAACATCTCTGAGCAGCGCTGGCTCTGGCTGTCTTGAGCCTGCATGTTCAGAGTGTGTGACTATCAGCTACGTTTGATCAATGTTTTCTTTCATTCCAATTTCGGGTCTGTCAGTCACAATGAAATCCGGGGACATTTCCGGAAACAGATCCAGCCGGGGACAGGTCACCAAAACCTAGCTACTAGCTAGCTACTGAAGGTAGCCTGCAGTCATTGACATCAACAGTCAACAACAATGTCCATTATACCATTTCACTTTGACATGTATTAATTAGTAATGCTTATCAAAATAAACAATGGATGTATTTAGACAACCAAAAAGATGTAATCAGGTTGTGCTATTAGCTAGATAGTTTAGCCGTATTTTTTGTTGGATGTTTTATTAATTTTTTTTCTTCATGTCAAAGTCAAGATCTCGCAAATAAAACTCGAGATCTCGCAAAACAAAGTCAAGATCTCGCTAAAGTGTTTTTTCCCAGCACGTTTTATTTTTTATTTTTTCCTCCATGTCACCTCGGGGCTCCGTACATAAGGTTACTGGTGGTTTAGAATGTTTTTTTTCTTTTACACTTGAAAAGGATTTTGTTAGAAAACTGTTATAATAGGAATCTGAAACAGGATCAGTTGACCCAACAGCTGAGACCAAATCATTGTGTAAAGGCCCAATCTATCACAGTGCATCAAGAACTCACAGAAGAAATACACACCAAACAGCACTAATCAATGTGTGAGAGCACCACCTCGATCTGTCCTCATCCTGCTACAAACTCCTCTGAGCTGATCCAAGTGCTGACATGTTTGTTGTTACCAGGAGAGATCAGAGGACAGCTAGGATACACTCTGCCCAAAGCCCTGTTCGTAAATACAGGAAGAGACGCTTATCAGAACAGGTCAGCTATCTTCAGGGCCTATGCAGACAGCAGAATTATTCATTTGTTAGGCTCAGCACAGTCTTATACTGTATGTAAATACTGCATGAAATGTGTTGTGGGGATTTTGCTGTCTTTTTGCTGTTGCGGTCTTTGCAACTGGAAGATGATAAAAAAGTAAAAGCTGAAAAACATTCACATACAAAACGGGAGAGAAAGCTTTTCAGTACAGACTAATGATTCATTTGTTGATAAGGAGCTAATTTCAAGGTAAAACTGAAAGAAAAGTGTGCATATCTACTAGGACTGTTGCAACACCTCAATGAATGGTCATAATTGCAGACTTTATGCTGTGAAAACTGCTACTTTTTAGAACATGAGATACCTTTTAACTTATGATTTACTTAAGCATTATTAATTGATTTCCCTTGGCCACATGGGGGCAGATAAGCTGTAAATACAACATAGACAGATGATCACTGTATTAAGTTTATTTGGAGTCATGCTTATGTCCACCTGAGTCGCTTTTAAACTGTTAAATGCTCCACTGTGTTTACCAGCTGCTCACTAATCTGCCACTTGGTGCTGGGCAGGTGGTGTACAGTGGGTTTATCAGAGCTTTTTAAGCAAGCAGTGAGATTGAACCAAAGACGCTAACCTGCTCCTAAAAGCTAGGATGAACTGAAGAGTTTCATGATAATTCCCTGTGGGGGCATTGACATTAAACTTAGTCTTTTCACCAGTTGTTATGAAAAATATTGATTTGTGCAGCTTTAAAGGGGCTGCACTCGAAATATGCTGTTATTCAGCCCTTACACCAATGACTGTTTTACCACTTTGCCTCACCACCATGTCATCAACTCTGTGATGATACGGTACTGGTAGCACTGATGAAGGAGTGAATGCTCATGTTTTTTTTATGTTATGTTGAAGTAAACGATGCATGTGTTAACTAGAGGTGTGAATCACTGGTCTCATGATTCGATCCCGAGGGGGCTGGGATCATCACAGATCCAGCACAGCTGTGAAACCCTATTGCTTTCCTAAAGTTTATTATTCTTCTTCTCCACCTCAATGAATGGGAAAATCGCTATTACAAGTCACACTTATGGCGTTTTTCCACTGCGTGGTATCTACTCAACTCGCCTCGACTTTACTCGCCTTTTTTGGTTTTCCATTATGAAAAAAAATACCTGGGACCTGCTGCCAGGTAGATACGATACCAAAAAAGTGATGAGAAAACCTGCAGACTACTGGTTGGTCGGAGGACCGTCACTTATGACTGTGTTTTTAGCAAACAAGAGTGCGGAGTGTGTGTCCGGAACAACCGCGCCATTTAAAAAAAAAAATCTAGCCAGACACCGACAGATTATCTACTCTCTGCCCTATTCTCACTTTTCTATTCTCACTATTTAATATTAAGGGCTATTATTTTGCATGTCGTTTCCAATATTGCACACTGTTACTTTTAAAAAAAATCAAGACAATATATCAACTTTATTTAGCTATTCAAGTAGCGCATCAAACCCTCTCGTACATCCCGGTCTTGTTCCTCTGCACCCTGTGACAGTGCCTCCCCCCCCCGGCTCTGCTGTCCCAGATGCATCCCAGTCATTGTCATAAGCCTCTCCGTGACCCTCATAAACATTTTACAAAGCACAGCAGGTCAGAACCAGAGATTTCACCAGTTGTACATCGAACGCCCGAACAGATGTCTGCGGCGGCGATTTTGCAAAGCGTGAAGGATCTGAAACACACACAGTACACAGCAGACATGTGTTGGTGTGTAATCATGGTTGCTAAAGTTCATGTACTTTTATATAGCGTATAGTAAATACTGACTGTGACCCTGAACACATGCAAATGTTAGCTAACGTTACCAGGAAACTTAACTTACCCTTTTGTCGACGTCTGAACTCCCAATTCCCAAACTCCTTTTTTTTTTTTTCAGAAGTGATTTTTGTTGCTTCCTTCAGCTTCTTTTGAAACAAATTTTCTACTGGCCGAGAATCAAACACCTCCAACGTGATGTTGTGAGTCGCGTTGAAAATTACATCATGGCAGTTACCGGCTGCGTATCTATGGTGACCAGCCACGCTGAGGTGTTGCTCAATCTGCAATGGAAAACGGATGCAGAGTACGTCGAGTGGAGACGAGGCGAGGCGAGCTGTAACCAGCAGTGGAAAAACGGCATTAGTAAAGTTTCCTGACATTTTCCTCGCCTCTGTCGTTCTTTAGGTTCTGCTTTTGCGTGCTCATCTTTTGCAGGCTCAATTTTGCCGGCTACGCAGGTCATCACGGATGGCGTGCGCCAGGGGGAAATTGTGCCGGGGAGGCTTGGAACCCGGTCATAACTGCTTGCAGTTCAAGTTATATATTGCTACACATGGTTTTCATCGACAAATTCAAGCAGTCAGATTAATAATTTTCAATTTATTTATAGTATCAATTCATAACAAGAGTTATCTCAAGACACTTTACAAATAGAGTAGGTCTAGACCAGATAGAGTAGGTCTAGACTACACTCCAGAATTTACAAGGACCCAACAGTTCTAGTAGTTCCCACCAGAGCAAGCAACAGTGCGACAGTGGCGAGGAAAAACTCCCTTTTAGGAAGAAACCTCAGACAGACCCAGGCTCTTGGTAGGCGGTGCCTGACGACTGGTTGGGGTTAGAATGAAAAGTGGCAATAACAGCCACAGAAAAGATGACAGTTTGTAGTAGTTCTTTGTAGTAGTTCATGGCTTAGCAGGGAATTGTGCGGCATTACAAGGCACAGCAGGACGTAGCAGGATGAACACGGCATCGCAGGACGTGTAGCGGGACCATGGCTACAGCTGCTACCATGATGTTGGAGCCTCCCTGATCCGAGGGAACATGCTGGGGGGAAAAGAACATAAGGACTCCGGGGAATGACTCCCCAGAGCTAGGTTAGTAACAAGCATTTCTGGGACATGGATGCACACAAATGGAAAGATAGAAAGATAAAAAGATAGAGGAGAGAGGAGCTCAGTGTGTCAAAGGAAGTCCCCCAGCAGTCTAAAACTATTATAGCATAACTGGGAGAGCATAACTAACTAGGAGAGCATGACTAACTAGGAGAGACAGGGTAAAGAGAGCTGCCAGATCGGGCTAGAACTCTCCCCAACCGGATCGGGCTGTATGCCCTGCCTCCCTCTAGTTTTATTATATTATTGATTAAGAACTCCACTTTTCATTCATCCTGAATGTAGCAGAGTAACACAGCAGAAAATTAACAAGTAACATCAGTAGGAAATAATAGATTATGGTCTGTCCCTGCATCAGTGCAAAATTGACTAGGGCCGCATTGCATGCAATGATTCATTTCAACACCCCAGGCAATAAAGTTCACTAATACACACACAAACACTCTCACATTTGTTAAAGGATGACCTCAACCCAGGCAGCACTTTTTTGAACATTTAATGAAATTTGTTAAAGTGTTCTTTACTATTGTAATAAACCATAATGGTCACATGAAAAATGCTGGTAAGTACGATGGATTCACATAATTAAACATAACACATTAAACTTAGTTTTTTATCTATTAATACAGCCATCAGTTACAACTTTTAAAGCCTTTATGAAATCAACCTTATTAGGAAGTGGAACTGAAAGGGACAGTACATAATGCATGTTTCATGCTATAGCTATGATCACTATCATCGGTATGCTGAGCATGTTGTACATCTGCCGTTTGTAAAGTCTAAAAAAAAAAAACGCTCTTAATTCTGTGTTGCAATTGGCCTGGAGTATAGTTCTCTTATGCCTCAGCCTCCTACATCACGCATCTGTGCTCCCAAAGCTCAATTTCACAAAAGTATGAGTTATTGATTCTATACAGATGCAGTCATGTCTGAGCTGTTACATTAGGACTTGGTTAATCTCAAGCCTATGAATGTGGTGGACACGGCATCAGCCATAAATCTACACCTGCAAAAATCCTTCCACTGTAGCTCCACACTACTGATGTATTTAAAGCAACCAGGCGTAACCATCCGTTGATAGACTTGGGGGAGTGTGAATCAAACTTCCCTCTTGTTCAGTATGTAAAATCACAAACCTACCACAGCTTATGACACATACACTCGACTTATCTTTGTCACTGAACAGAAACAGCTGAGTTAAACACTTCAATTTTTTGTGGGACAACATAAAGGGCAACCTATTATGTGTGTTGACATTCCCTCTGCTGTGTCATTTCAAGTTTATAGAACCTGTTGATGGTGCTTTAATACAACAGTGAATTATGGCACTATCAAGGCAAGGGTGAGGCACTAGGCTGAGGTTGCCGATGTGTGGCCCATTAAGGGTTACTATGCCAAATTACTCTGTTAAGTGTATGTGTATCTCTGCTAGTATGGAAGAAGGCAGTGGTATACTGGCCATCTGGCATACAGGGACAAATCCCAGCATGCCACACATCCTGTCTATCTTTTTACTTGGTCATTTGGGAATGTGAGCGTGCTGCATGCATGTTCCGGGACAGGGATCACACGCCAATCACAATAAACATGTTTACGTCATAAGCGCCACTGTAGCCTACTGTGTCATTTTGGCTGAAAATGCTGGATACGGTATTTCAAGGGTCACAACCCCCCACTTGGCCAACAAGACGGATGGACAAGAAAACATCAAAAAGTAAAGGAGAGACCAAAAAAAAAAAAAAAAAAAAGAAGGCATTAGAGGCCCAGGCTTTCAAATGTAAAAGAAAAAAAAAAAATTTACATGTAAGCCATCTTAGCATCTTGAAAATATATTAAATACCTTAGTACCTGCCTATACATTAGTTTATGTGTAGGCAGTGTTATGTTTTTTTAGCACAGCAATACAGTATTTATTTTAGGACACATTTTCATTTGTTTTCAATTAGAGAGAATTAGAATGTAAGATGTGTGCTTTTTCTATGAAATAAAAGAACTAACAATAACAATTTTCTGCATTATTTACTTTAAAACATTACACAAAATGTGACAAACATTTAATTATTTATTGCATGTTAGGATTGCAATAAATACATAGGCAGTAACATTTAAAGGACTGTGGTATAATGTAGACCCACCCCCGCAGAGTTATTTTACCATATTTTAGCTAGCAGAGTTAATGTACACCTGTTAGCCTGGGGACAGTTAGCCAGGCTCAAAAACTCAACTTCCTGTATGGACTGTTTTTAACAGCAGAGATTTTAGCATCATAGCAGAGAAAGCACAGTTGTAATTAAAAACATGAACATGTCCAGGGTCGTGGTATCATGCATGCTGGCTCAAAAAGTTAAATGCAGTTCAAGATGTAATATGAAGTTGTCAACGAGGACAATTATAAATATTTTCATGTTAAGTTACTGCCGATGAATCCAAGCTTTTAAATGACAAAATAAGATCAGACTTTTATTGTGAAAAAAATATTGGAAATTGTTTCAACCATTTTGCAGCCGCTGCTTTGACCACCCAGGCTCGCCGGCTTTCGAGACTACAAATAGCAAAAGCAGACTGTTGCTACATAAGACCAGGAATGTCTGTAGTAATATCTTACACATTGGTGAATTGGGGGACGTTTTATGAAACAAACAAAAAAGGTAATTGTCTACAGGCAGGCTCCTATTCCAGGCAACCGTGGGGCACAGAGCTCCACAGAGCCGGGGACATTAGGGCAGGCAGCACCAGAACAAAAACAGAGACACATAACAGACAGTATGATAGGACATGTGTCCGTACACAATGCTAGAAGAATGTGGCTCAGACATCTGAATGTGCTCTGAGTGATCGGATCTCACTGTGTCCTCAAATGCGTCCTAGGTGCATTCACACCTGTCCACGTGTAATGGGGTTTTAGAAAATTGTATGTAGCCTAGAAAGAAAGTTATTTTCTTACAGGGGAAAATATGTTTATTGTATGTTTTTATGTAATTTGTGTTAATTGTATTATTATATAGGTTAGAAGATGAATGTTTCCTGTTATTATATACTCTTGTCTCATGAGATGTATATAGCAAGATTGTAGGTAGAGCAGATGCATGTTGTGTTAACACCAAACAAGGATATCAAAAGTGTTTCTGCCTATTGCCATAAGGTTGGCACAGTTAGCACCACTTTTATTAAATGTTTGGACTCAACGTTTCAGTCTGAGCCTGTAACACGCAGCGTTATTGATTGTCCTGAGAAGTTGTGTGGAGGACAGATAAAACCATGTGTTACGTCAGATATACAATTTTAATAGGACGTTTATAATGAACAATTAATAGAACAGCAAGCCTGCACTGGTGATCCTGATGCATAATAATGGGCACAAACATTCCATATTCATTAAGCAGCAATAATGGCATTACCAATCTTCTCATTAGCCAACTCGCAGACTACCCTCGCTCTTACTTTTTAAGTGTAAAAGCGTATTCAAATTAGAGCTACCGCTCCAGACAGCAAAAAGCCTTTATCTAATACTGTGGCATCCCTACCACGCTGTGTGCCTGCCTTTCAAGGGGAAGATGATAGAGCCTATAATCTATCACAGAGAATACTAACCACTTTCCCTCCAGCTGAGTTGAAGAGGTGAAGTATTTCCCCCCAAAGGGAAATTTTCAGAAGGCTTTAAATATGGATGAAAACATTCATCTTTTTTTGTGTTGCATGAGGATATCGATTTGCCGGAACTGAATGGACAGTCACACTGACGATGTCCTCTAAAGCTGCAGACGTTTTCTGCGAAGGGAAGATTCCTCTGAATTCTGAGCATGTCTGTTTTACGACAAAGCTGTGTTAATTAAAACCTCGTATTAATGATTGGTTCATATTAAAGAGGATGTAGATAAATGGACCCCCTCAGTATTTTATAATTTGTTAAAAGGTGGGGTTATAACTACGGTATGAATTACACTGTGCCAGTGTTCATTTCCAAAGTCAAAAACGCTGATTAGCCACTTTTAATTACTGGGGGTATCTCTGCAGTGGAACTGGCTGCTGAATTGCTTTGGATCCTGGCAGCTTTGGACTGTTTTGTGTGAGTATGTGTGAGAATGCATGTGCATGAGAGCGCTAGCAAGAGAAGAGAAACTGAGAGTAAGAGTGCAAGCTAAGCCTTAGTCTAGACTGGAGTCAGATGGGATCCATGTGGCTCATTAGTAGTATTTCTGTTCTTGAACAAAAGCAGAGGCTGAAAAATATTGTAATTGATTTCTACGCTGGCTCACCCAAGCCTTCTTTTAATGAATAATTACTTCAAATGAGCACTCAGCAAAGAACTGAGGCTGGGTGTCTATTTTTATACGTAAATTAAATTTATTTCATTATTTTATTGCTTTTTTTGTGTGTACGCTGACAACGCAGCTAAACAAGCAACAGAGACGCATCAATCATTGCAGCACTGATAAACGAAGCAGAGTGGACGTGCTGCAGTTAAATGTCAGAGGAAGACATCAAAAAAATACAAGCCAATTAGTGACTCTCCATTGATCCCCCTCTGCTCAGAGACGGACAATAGCACGGACACTTGTTCATGACAGTTATACTTCTGTTTTTCAGAGTAAAGTTAGCAAAAAAAAACATTTCTCTGCCTCTAAATTGCTTTGCCAATGTCAAAACCATAGAAGTCAGGCGCTTTGTTAAGGATGCAAAACTCACATAGGTCCCACTTGTTGTGTTACATGGTTTCATCAGCCTCGTAAAAATGGCTGCATAAGGACCCATGATGTCTTAGTTTATACATTCATAAGATAATTACTACTGATTACTGAATTTGCTCTGTGTTATCTGTGGAAATGTACATGATTCTTTTTTCCCTCCTTAGCTATTTCAATCCTGCTGATGGTGTTTGTGTTCCGGTGCATAGATATCTATCTTTTTGACACCTGTCCAACTTAATGGAAGTGAATGGGGATTTCACTTGAGGTGCTCAAAGCATTGAAAAACTGTTTTTCACTGGATCTACTTTCTATTAAGGAAGTAGTCCCTATGAATTGACATGATTGACAGTGAGGTATGTGGTTTATCTAGAATAGCTGGGATATTGTTACTGAGAAGCAATGCTGTTGAATTATTAGCTAAATTCAATGGAGGGAAACTTCTGTATTCATAGAACACAAGTTATGCCCAGGTAAAGTAGCCTCTCCGTTGGAAATAATCGTAACAGAACACGTTTTAGAGACCCACGTGTTATACCTGGACACAAACTGTCAACATGGCTTTTTAATTCCCTGATTAACAGTGGAACACCTGACCGTATTAAACAATTTGACATGCTTAGAGCAAAACCTCTTTGTAGCATTTATTCTGCAAATATTGTGTATTTCCCTCCATTTAAACCTCAGTACAAATAAGCATGTTTCTATGTTTGGAAAGCTCTTCACACAAGAAGATCTGCTCCTGAAACATTGTCTCTGTCCAACCAACCTCCCCTCCATGGCGGGCGAGGGGGTTCAGTGCAGTCAAAATTAAAACCTTAGAAATGTCCCTGAGTGGCATTCAATATAACCCTACTACACATTTCTTAAATTCAATCAAGATGGACTGAATGATTCATGATCTCCTTACTTGATTGATTATGTGACAACCATTCAAGTAGCCCAGTAGTTCTACACTGGGAGAAAGGGAAAAGCTCAAAAAGGTTTCTCGCGGCTTGTGATGGCCGCACTAGCAGCCACACATGGAAACAACATCAACTCACGGTGGGACTCACGGTTGTTTTGAGCACATTACACATTATACAAAATAAATTGGACACACTTTAGTTCCACAAACAGTTTTATTAGTTATTTGACTGCACACATTTAGTTCACTTTGTCAATTTAGCTAATTTCTGGTTCATTGTCTTTGTTAAAGTCACGTTCTGTAAAATTAATACCTTTCTTTTTGAGTTACCAGTTCCTGGGGAGTTGTTGCTGGGGGTCGTTGGCTGACAGACTAAAGGACCTCCACTTGACTCTAAGCTGTTTAAATAGGGAATGGATAATTGGACTGCTCCATGTTTTACCCATTAATGGGGGTGGCAGAGTATTCAATTTGTATTTTTTTGTTCAGATTATTTGATTGATTTATCCTTAGTTCATATTAGGTAGCGTTGGGTTGTAGTTATTGTGGTTTGTCTATATAATGTGTTTGTCTACCCACTTTTTGTCAAAATGGCCTGATCAGCCACTATATAAGTTTCCCCCATGTCTCAGTCTTGTTAGGTCTGTTTAGTTTGTCTAGGTCTGTTTGGTCCAGCTTATGTTAAGGTTATGTAACCTGAGTTAAGTTCTGTTTAGTTGACCTCTTTTATGGGCCCAGAACTTTCTATTTTCTGTAAATTAGTTGTTTTTTTGTAAATAAAAACTATATTTATTTGAAAACCTACTTAATGAATCCTCATGCCTGCCAGCTTGGTCCCTCACATGGCTAAAGAGCAACATTGTGCCTTACAAAGCCCTCTCAAGGGAAAATACTCCAATGTATCATTCTAAAGGAATCAATAAACTAATTTGAGACTTTTAAGAACTCCTTAGGTTCCCAGAGTCACAGTTAATGGGCATTTGAAGTTATTAATTGCCTCTTTGTGTTTCAATAAATCCAATATGGATGGTGATGTTTTGAGGACTGTGATTTTGAGTCAGGGCTGTGATTCAAATTGTAATTATGTGGTCTGATTTAGTAAGGCTGCTGCTGCTGCTCAACAGTAAATTGTATCTGCTTAGTATACTACACTTGGTCAAATGTTCCCATTCATTTTCCTATCTTTGATAATTAGTTACTTGATTTTGAAGGTTTAATCACATTATATCAAACACTCAAGAGTATAAGATTTTAATAATCCAAGAAACTATTCAGCATTTTGTCAATGCTATTTATTTTAACGCTTCTTTCTGTTAAAGGGTAATTTTGGAATTTTTCAACCTGGACCCTAATTCCCCATGCATTTATTCCAGTATTGAGTGAGAACACTGGAACCATAGCCGCAAAGCAGACTACAATGTAATCCTATAGGCCAAATGTGCGCTGTCAATGTATGTCAACTGCAGTTTTTGCCAATGACAGGCTCAGATTGTTATTATGAGAGTCAAAACTTCATAATGGAAAGATGGTAAAGTCTCGTTTTGAAATCTTGTGAGGTGACTTGCCAGAAGACAGCATTGTGGAACCATGCATGCATAGTGAAGTATAGTAAAGCATAGCATTGTGTTATCTAAAATATTTTCAATTGCACATTCCCAATGTGTGCCAACAAAATGTCGAGCTACACAGTTTTTATAGATGTTACCTTTGGATACAGACAGGCTGTGGCTAGTTGTGCTACTGCTACAAATGGATAGTAACACTCCGGTCCATACACTGCACCTTGCAGACCATCTGCAAGCCAGGAGGAGAAGAAATTCTTTACCAAAGCACATTCTGCTGAAGAAGAATGCTGTTTCAAGCTGCAGACAGACATCTTTCCGTAATAGTTAGACACAGAATAACAATATGAGTCAGTGGGAAAAACAGCCACTTTAGTGGATGAAAAAGGACAGTGCACATTTGCCCTATAGGGTTACATTGCAGCTTGGTTTTCATTTGCTGGTTACAGTGTTCTCGCGCTGTACTGGACTAATTTCAAAGTTAGTCACTTAAACCCAGTTCAGACCAAAGATTCACTACGAGACGAGTTGAAACTTGCAACAAGCTTGTCTGCAGCGTTTCGAAACCTTCCAGTTCACACCAATGAGACAAGACGGTGTATCATCTCCATAGCAACAACTCTTTGTACTTCCGTTCTAACTTCCAACTTTTAGGCTTTTTTGTAGCTGGATATACCATTTGTTTTTCATCTAAATATGAATGTGGTTAACATTAGTGGTATTAAGTTGCTTGCTACAGTAACACTTATAGTGATAAAAAATAAAAATAAAATGAGAGAATCGTATCAATCCTTTCATCCAAATCTCGACAATAAAGCCAATGAGCATATTTCCCAAAATGTTAAACTATTCCCTCAAGACACCATCTTGGAGTCTGAGAAATTGTCATGGCTTTTTTATTTTCTTACAGTGTTCTGACATTTCATAGACTAAACAACATATTAATTGTAAAGCAAATCATTTAATCAATAGTGAAAAATGACTGAAGCCCTAGTACACAGCTTGTGTTATTCTTGGTAACTTGCACAGAAACCAGCTCATTTTTATTCCTGTGAAGTAACATCGTCGTTTGACCTTTCTGAGACCTGTATGAGAGTGTGCATAGCCTAACCTTATTAGCAGCCTTTTACGGGGTAAACTTTCCATCCTGAGGAACCTGACTGGATGTGGTGTCAGACCTGGGCTGCATGCAGAGAACAATAGGGGATGACTGGTAATCGGGTTTCAGAACTGACAGTGGGCCGGTGGCAATCAAATGTAATGGAACAAGCCTGAGGATCAATACAAGTCGGTGATTGCAGACAGACAAAGGTTGTTTAGTAGCAGGCATCACTAATTGAAATCAATGGCTAATCTGAAGACAGTTCTTAACCTTTACACCTCTGAGGATTCATAAACAAGTGAGAATCATGAGACCAGCAGACAGACTGTCGTCTGTGTACAATTACTTTCCCCCACAACATATTTGTTTTTCTGCTGATTCACACTTTCTAAGAAGCCTAACAAAGCCATGCAATGAGGTTTCATTGCCCTGGATCAATACAGTATGAGAACTAACACTCTGGTTAAATGGTGATTCTGCTGTATGTGGTGTATTATCAATAAAAGGTAACTAAAATATGCATGTGGAACCGTACTGCATATGGAAAGTCATTCAGCTGGTAATTGATTCAATCGCTAAGGAAATAAGTGTCAAATAAGGCCATTAAATTTAAATTTAATTCATATGGACGTACATGGGTCAGGTGAATGGAGTGTCCATCAAATAGGATTGAACCCTATTTATATGCAATTACATGCAATGCCCTTAAAAGTGGTGGTTAATTGATCGAGTATTCCATTTTGTATTGAGGATGGAGCCACCGAGCCAAGCGTCGACCGGCGTGACAGCCTGAGAAAGGAAGATGAGACTGAGACCAGACGTTTTAATCACCAGATGTCAATAACTAATCAGGCAGGAGGGCACTAAAATAGATATCTTGGTGAGTTGTCACAAACAAATTGTCAAGAAATATCATGAGAAAACATTTGAAGATGATTGGGCACTGAACACAATGTCGCTTTCGATTGAGGGACCTTTTTCTAGCCAATATCTCATATTTTAAAGCATACTGGAAGTACCAAAACACCACTGTAGAGTTAAATTATATCCTTTTATGGATTGCAACACCACTTAGAACGCCACAGCTATATATTCCTTATTCAGTCAGTAAGTTCACACAAGAGCTCCCACCAGCTTGAATTGTAGACGCGTAGGCGTTCAGTATGGAGCACTTCACTGGTACAAGAATTTGTGCACAAACCCAAAAATCCCGGAATTGTACTACCCAAAACCAAACCGGACCCGTATAGTATTTGAAAGATGTAACCTGGACCCGTGCAGAACTGAGAAATCTTGGACTTGGACTTGACCAGATCTGAAAGCTGATTGCTATCATTTATTTCAGTTGTTAAAACTAATACTGCTGCCAATTCTTGTTAGCTTAATAAAGATTACTTCGATCGTGCCATGGGTTACTTTTGCATATGTTTACTTCATTTGAAGCTTTGGCCATGTTTAACTTGCACGGTAGCTGGATTCGCACAACATGACAAGATCACGGCTCCAACGTAATGCGTTAATGTGTCTGAACTACCAGCTTACCGAACCAATCAGTGTCCTGTGAAGAGCTAGTGGGAGTGCTTTAGGTTTGTGTGATAGACGCCACTGTTTGTTCAAAACAATGGCAAACGTGATAGACACCATCCATTCATCCAACAGTTTCCAATGACACGCCTCTCAGATGGTTCTGGGTTAACAAACCATCTGGTTCCTCAGATTAAGGTTTAATATGAACATTGAACTTTGGACATTGAACTATGACAGATATGACAGAGAATAGGAAAATAGGACTCGTTTGAGGATAAATGTTTGTATATACTTCATTGAACAATTTAGAGTTGACCCTTGCAATTTTGCTCTGTTTAAATGCAGGGGCGGTATTTCACTCTGTGGGAATAGGAGCATAGTTGACATGTGTGAGACGGTTAAAACAGGTACAGAACAATGTGTTAGATGAAACTTCATTGTTCGTCCTGTGGGTAATAAGGTATGCAGGTACTGCAGGCCAGTGCTGTATTGTACCTTGCTGGTGACAGACTTGTCTGAATCAAAGCAATCTTTTATTTAGATGAAGCTATATATTTTCAAACAAAACAAGATATTTCATTTCAACCAGCTGTTTCTTGGTGATGGCGAGCTTTCCAGAAGGTCCTTGGAAAACTACAAAAGAGGGCTGTGTATTATACTATCAAAGTATTCTCATTTGAAATCAGAACAGTGCGCCTGTATTTGAGCAAGGCTTTGATTCATGCACAGACACACTCCCTGATCCCCCTGTCTAATCCCTCCATTGGCTGGGACAAGGACACGTTGACAATTTAAGACCTATTCCCTCAAACTCTCTTAAATAGTCCTGTTGACCGATCACAACATAGTCTCCAGGATTTAGAAACATGTTTTTAATTAATCAGCTTGTAACGGGCAACCCAACTGGGTAAACATATTCTCAACAAGCTGACATTTGCTCAGGATGGCTGATAGATCTGGCAGGTGATATTCTGAGAAAGTTTCAGCCAATTTCAAGTCAACAATATTTGTGTAGCATGGCGTGTTTAATAGCTCCATGTTGGTTATCTGTCTAGTTTTATACACCCTGCAGTGTCATTCTTTTCTCATAATGGCTAATCTGTACAGTATTTTTATTTATATTATAAAATCTTCTGTGAATAACTTACATTACATAATACTCATCAAAAAAGCTACATTAAAGAAAAGAAGTACTTTATTGATCCCTCTTTGGGAAGATTCTATGTTTTCAATTCTTTTTAATTACACACACACACACACACACACACACACACACACACACACACACACACAGACACACACACACACTAAAGACACCTTTGGCCTTTTGAGAAAATGTAAAGGCACTTCCTTGGCTTTGCAGGAGCTATAAGTTATACTTTTTAGCATTTATAAGCAATATATAAAGGGGCAATACATGTTTATAACACACTACAAATGCTACAATGCAGTTATAAGCAAATATAAATACATTTTAACAGTTTGTTAACGATTTTACAGCAAGAACAAATGCTTCATACGTTTGTTGCATGGCTTGGTTGACTACTCGATTCTGATTGGTCAATCACTGTGGTCCGTTATTTCAGTATAATGGACAGGTGGATGGAGTTCTGATCATTGACTCTGGATGACTACTTTTAAATCAATAAAATCTGTATTTGTGCTCTGTGTCAGCCCAGTCTCATGGTATTTCATAAAATGTAATCTATTGATTTGTGTACAGGTTGCATTGTTATTTTCGTGTGACGATTACGAACAATGTATTTCAATGGGATGCCTATTTCGTAGTCACAGAATGATAATGGTAGTGAGTAGTATTGAAAATCCGCGCAGAGATGTTGGTCGGTGTGGTGGATGGGTGAAACATCAAAGGACTTTCACCCCGGAGACCGGGGATCAGCGTTATTCTCATCCTAACCACAACCGTCCTGTTGTTGTTGGCGTGTCCCCCATGTGATGGTTCCTTTCCCCGTTCTTTTTTTCCTAACCACAACCGTCCCATTGTGGCCGGCGTTGTTTCATGTCCCTGCGCCCGGGGATCATGTCCCACATGTTGTTGATGGCGTTTGATTTCCCCGCTGTTGCGTCCCCCAGAGTGAAATGGTCACGTTCGAAAATCGTGACATGTACCCGTAATAATAAATCAAAATTACGTGACCATTTCACGAACTGGGTTGGACTGTGTATGCAATTGTAACCTATAGGCCGGCATGCGCATAACCCTTCCGACAAATTCTTTGTGGTTAACCGATTAATGATCAACTGTTGACATCCCTAGATTAACTAATCCTTACAGTGTGTTAGGATTTAACATTCTACCTGTTACGGGAAAAGAAGGACTTAAATGCAAGGCTCAAAACTGTAAATGGGTTTATTGTTTAGAGTGAGAGGGGAAGTTGGGAAGCAGATGCCAGGGACGGGAACACAGAGAAGGTGGAGCTGGGGGAGTTTCGAGGGTGTGGATTCTCGCAGAAAGTGTGGGAGAGTCAGGAGCCGAGGGAGAGGAGGAAACTGGACAAACTGTTGGACATTATTTACAATGCCAGCCACCCCCTGCACACTGTCATCAGCACCCAGAGGAGCCTGTTCAGTGGAAGGCTGCTCCTTCCCACTGTAAGTGTAGGAACAGCAGACTCAAGGACCCCTTTGTCCCTCATGCCATCAGCCTGTACAGCTCCTCACTTTGGGGGAGGAGGAAATAGGGTGGAGAGGACAATACATACCCACACACACCTGGACTCACATAAATACCTGGACACTTGAACACTTGACTCGACACTGACACTTAACTGATAATTTCTGGTAAATTTCTTTTTATAGCCAAAGGTTTTTATTGTTATTATTGTTATCTCTATACTGTATTCTTCTTGCTAAAAACTGATGCTGGAAATTTCAATTTCCTTGCAGGAGTCATCCCAAAAGGATTAATAAAGAGAAGTCTAAGTTAAAGTCTAAGATGTCAGGCAGGTGTGAGCGGCGGGAGCAGGTGATTGTGGATGAGACACAGGTGTGTGTAATCAGCTGGCTTCAGCAAGAGGGAGAGTGGAGAAAAAATAAAACACAGCAGGATCAAAACAGATCAGGCCAACAGAAAACTAATAAGAATAGTAAAAAAAACAAATACTCACGGCCAGCCGGACCGCAACCATAACACTACCTGTGTCTTTCATATACTTCCTTTGAAATCAAAAATCTATTACTGTTTTTATATCCAATAAGCATGCTTAAAAAGTTGTTATTGTTAAAAAATACATGAACTAACACTAAAATAAATCCTTGTATGGTGTGGTATAATGTGCTATGAACCATTTAGTAATTGTTTCAGTTTGGTTTCTAATCATATGCTCAATCTATCAGGTTCAGTCGTCGGTAGAAAAGAAATGCAACAACATGATCAAACATAAAGAAGACAGCAGCTTCCTAGTGCTGTACTGTAGACAGAGTTCATCAGTGAAATATGTAACATGCATCTCATCTAACAAGACAGGATCGTTAACCTGATGTGAGTTTCAGCTCTTCCTTGATTACTTGACACATAATGCTATTAACAGCAATCTGTCACAACGTCGAGCCTCACAAAGGTGCTGCCCAAGAAGTTGGACAGATGCCTCAAGTATCATCTTCAATCATCGTAATCTGAAATTCTTTCCATCCTGTGAATTTAAGTGGTGGTAGGGTAGTCCTTCAAATGCAGTTAGACATTGAGCTACTCGGTGTGTGTAATGCAATATTTCACCCAATCAATATTGTGCTCTGCGGGTACTGGCGCTTTCACCACTTCTGAAGATAACAAGCAGAAACAAAGGGATTATGCACGCACACACAGAGGTAAATAAGATATTACCCCTTTTATTTGCTGTTTATTTTTAGAGCGGAGGAGTTGCTTACTTCACATTCATGTCTGCGCCCCAGGGGTAGTTCGCCTCTTCTCTCACAGAGCTGCCATTTTAAAGCAAAAGCACTCACTGTCAGATTGCACTGCATTGTACCACTGCTCATCTGGCTGGACTGGCACTGGACAAATCCCAAGAAACAGACTTGGACGTGAATGATCCATTCTGATCCTCTCTTAAGATGAGATGAGGAGCTGCTGGTTGAGTAACACAAGCTAAGTTTCCATCCACTACCCAAAATGTATTTTAAAGCAAAAGTCTGTCAGTATGTATAAATAATTTGTTTTTTATACAGTGCCATAGTCAATCAAATTATGTGAAGTTCGGTTTCCATCCAACGGCTTTAAAGCGAATTAAACCCTGTGCATAATGTCACATGTAGCTCAATAGAAAATCTGAGACCGATAACGGTTAAACTTGGAGATATTCATGAAATTCAATCGAATTTTACTGTTTCCATAAGGCATTTTTGTATTCAATTTCATTTGATTCGCATAAAAACTTGTGGATGGAAACATAGCTACTGTCTTTTAAAAAGGTCCCATGGCATGAAAATTTCATTTTATGAGTTCCCCCAGCCTGCCTATGGCCCCCTCTGTCATAAGGTTACCTCCCCTTTCTCTGCTTTGTCCACCCAGAGAATTTGGCCAACCCATGAGTGAGAGACATCATGGCTTTCAAACAAGCAAAGTGGCAGTTGGTCCAGGCCACACCTCCCCGCCTCCACCTTACACCCCCCCCCCGTGGCTGTAATTCTGCACCAAGGCTGAATTTAGGGAAAGAGACTTCAGAGAGTATTAGGGGACCACTAAGGTTTATATAAATATATGGGACCTTTAATGAAAGAGTGAAAACATACAGGAGGATTTTGAAGGAAATTGACGGTGAACATTTGCCCGGTAGGATTACCTTGCAGCCCAGTTTGCGGATGTTCGTTAGACACACTCGCTCAATGCTGGACCGATTTCAAAGATTTTGGTACATATAAGCCATTGAGACACCAATAAAATAGTGTTTGAAAAAATAAATTACCCTTTAAATCAAAGCTTTCTTTTAACTACACCAGCTTTTTTCAGTTGGATATATTTACAATCAAACAATCCTTCAATTTTCAGCAGAAGTGAGTCACCTCCATACTTTGCTTTAGGAATTTCTTTCTTAAATCTGAGCGAGTGCTCTGATTCATCCCAGGCTTGTGAGGCTCCCTGTGTTCTACCTTGACGGGAGGCTTCACCATCACACCCTCTCAGGAAACAACTTTTCAACCTAACGAATCCATGTGGTTAAAAAAAAAAAAAAAACTTTCCATGTGCTTCATTTCTCAGTAAACCGGATGGTTGTCTACATCTTACTTGGAGACAGTGATATACACAAAGAAAGTTGCGCTAACACTTGCAACAAACAACCACCCACACAGACCTTCATGCCGCAAGCCTTTTTCTTGCACAAGCCCAAAACACATGCACTCACAAACCCCCAAATTTAGAATGAAAGTAAAAAGGTGACTGATAATACTCCTATGGCATGTCTTTGAGGGGAAGGATGACTGATATAATCATCTAGCGTCACTCATTATTGTTCATTAATTGTCTGCCAGGACAAATCCTATCTCTCCTGCAGTAACCGGAGTGTGTATTAAGTGATCTCAATGTCGTACCGTGACCTATTTCTCCGTCTTCTTTGTGAACATCATCCGGCAGTCTCCCAGCAGATTTATACCTTGAGGGCACAGCCACTGCCAGCCAGTATCAACTCCTTATTGTTTTGTGCCCAGAATCAAGCCACTTTTTTCCTTATCCAACTAGCTTGATGCTGTTGAAGAGCTGAAGAGCTCTGAGCCTGATTGTAAAGAAGTGCAGGTCTGTTCTGGGAGTTAGCTTTCCCTCTCTGTTGGTGATTGCCTGGCACAACCTAAAAGGAGTGAGAAATACAAGTTAAAGTGTAATTCCAGTTAATGACTTCTGGTGCTTCACGCTGTGTTCTTTTTCAAAAGACTAGTCCGTCTAGCCTTTATCTCTCCTCAATGGGAGAAGTTCTCATTATCTCAACTTGTTTGACTGCTAAAATACAAGGGCTGCTTGTTCTTCAAATGGCTTGTGGTTCCGGCTAACATATGCAGTGACAATTCCTTGTATCTCCGCCACAGGAAACTGAGCACATCTCCAGCTGCTGAATACAAAATGGAAGCTCGTCTCCCTGTGACCCTGCCAAATCAACAGATAGGGCTTTTTGATTTACAGGGGTAGTGGGCACAAAACCATTATGGCAGATGCTCATAGAATTCACAGCATCAGCATGTTCGTCATCAGTGTGAGCCTGCAGCTACAAACACACAGTGAACAGCATTGTGTCCAGACACAAATAGGAACAAATAAGCTACCAGCACGGGCAAAAACGTTGCTCAGGCCCTACATGTGCTCCACCATGCTAACCAAGGAATATTGAGGCACAACAACGTGAAGTGCATCACTGAGCTGCAGACATGCAGGGACAGGGAAATATACCACATACACACAGTAATGGCCTGCCAGGAGTTTGTTACTTTGTGCAAGGAAAATGCCATCTACATGGTAACAGGAATTGAATAGGGGGCGCTTGTACACTACCTTAAACCTGTCTGGTCTCAAGGAGTCTAGAGCTCTTTGTTAGTTGACGTTCCTAAAATCCCTTTTCGTCCCACAACTGGTGGGATTGCTGTGGACGAAGTACACACAGCAATTCACTGGTAGGAGCAAAAAAAAACACCTGGAAGACAATAGGTGTAATGGTGCGTTCAGACCAGATCAAGCATTCCGTCAATTTGCCGCAGTGTGGTGCAGCGGTGGGAGTGTCACTAAAACGGCCCATTTGTGTGACATCCTGTTGTATTATTTAATCCCCTAAATGTACACAAGTAGATTTATACTGTTTTAGCCTACAATTACTGTTTTAGCCTGCAGTGATTGTGCACCACCCCCAACCCTGTTCTACGCAGTTGCTAGTAGCGAAGAGGTAATAATCTTGTAATTTCTATGTCCTCTTCGTCTCCAAAGCTCCAAACGCTTTCGTTGTCCTCCTCAGTCTTAAAGACATTCTATGGTTGGCACGTTCTGACCCGTCTTATACATTGCCGTCGAGGGGGACAGTAGTTTCACGCATACACAACCTGTACGACAATGAGAAAGCAGCCAAACTGGAACTGCTGCAAAGTGCAAACTCTGTCTCAGTAACCGGTGATCACTGGAGTGAATAATCAAAATTATTTAGGAGTTACTGCACACTATATTGACTCTGGTTGGACTTTGCACTTGTTTGCCTTAACGGTTCGACATACAGAGGAACGACACTATGCTGAAACATGTGCCGAGCACTTCTTTGCAGAGACATGGGGCATTGCAAATAAAGCTACTATCGTCACAGGCAGGGCACGGAATATGATCGCAGCAGCAAGGCTTTTGCCGTACAAACACATTCCGTGTGTCTTCAGAGGTTCATTGCAATGTCAAATCGTGGTTTGAAAATGTGTTGGCAAAATGCTCTAAACTGGTTGGACACTTTAAACACAGTCCAGCAAATGCAGCATGACTTCAATGTCAACAAAGACAGAGAGGGCAAGACCCAGAGTTTCTAATTCAAGACGTCCCTACCCGATTTAACTCTGAGCATGATCACTCTGCTGGAAAAAAACAAAGATGCACTCAGAGCTACACTTGATCTCTATCAGCAAAGAAGCACTCCAGGCTTTCTGACCAATGCACAATTTGAGAAAGCTCAAGACACTCCTCAAACCCTGCAGATAAGCTTAAGCCTAGGCTAATGCTTAAAAGGAACAAATTATTACTGAAGAATCAAACAGGAAGTTTGCTGTGTTTTGAATCCATCTTTATTTTGTAGAAATTGCAAATGTGATGTATTATTGCCACTTGGATAGCCCTTATTCATAAGCATGTTTCAGAGGGTGAAATAAGATATGGAGAGAGAATGAGGGATAGCGGGAGGGAGAAGAGGACAGGGAGGCGAACAAGCATGGTATAGTGGGGCTAGGTGATCTGGCAACCAAGTAAGCAAAGATAAATTATGAATTATTGTCTTTTTTATAACAGTCTTAATTTATTTTTAGTTTTAGTTTTTCATGGCAGGTATGTGACTGAACGTGTTGGAGGAGAACAGTACTTATTCTGTTCAGTGGTCCTGCCTGCACTCTGCCATCTTTTCCGGGTTATGGAAGTGCCTGATGATTATCCAGACTACCTGTCCCAATTTAAAGAGGCCTTCACTGCTGACCTTTCAAAGCGGAAAGAAGGCATTGTCTGCTTTGACTACTTGCCTTGTGTTTTCCTGCCTCCGTGATTGTCTGCCCCACCCTCATGTATTTCACCTGTTCCTGAGCCTAGTGTGACATGTCTCTCGTTACTTTGTGTATTTAGTCTTTGTGCTTCCCTTGTCTTGTGTCGGATCATTGTTTGTAGTATGTCCCTGAGTCAGCGTGCTGTGTGTTTCTCTGCCAGTTACCTGATTTTTTCCATGGTTCCTGTTCTTCTGGTTTTGTTGTTTTTTGACCTGCTGTTTTTGTGGACACCGTCTCTATTTATGGCTTTTTGTGAAAATAAAGACCAGTAACAGTCAGACACACAAGGCGTTATGAAATCAAGGGGGTGTAACTTTTAGTGCTAAAGATTTGCCACCATGGTAGGAAAACACGGGGGCACTTTAGCCGCTAGAGTAGCTACTTGCTCCGAAAGCTAACCACTGTCACTCTCTCACTTCTCCCTTGCTCTATCACCCACACACACTGGCTTGACGCACATTTAAGAATTTACTTGAAAGTAACGCATTAGTTACTTTCTGAAGTAATCAGTTACTTTTCTAATTTGTAACCGAGTATCTAATTTAGTTGCTTTTTGGAAGAAGTAACTAGTAACTGTAACTAATAACTTTTAAAAAGTAACTTGCTCACACTGATAAAGATTCAAGCTCAGTACTTTGCCTGTCATCTCTGCATCAGGGTTCAACCTTCACCACCACCTGTCACAGATACACTGGTAAGAATTGCTTTCCATTGATGTTGTGGCTAAGTAGTAAAGCGGTTGCCTGCGGAAAGTTGGGGGTTCAATCCCTGGCCATGCAGTCCCATGTCGCTGTGTCCTTGGGCAAGACACTGAAGCCCGAGTTGCCCCCGTTGCTGCAACATCGGAGTGTAAATGTGTGTAAGTGTTTATCTGATGAGCAGGTGTGTGAATGTGTGTGCATGGTGAATGCTTTTTTTTTTTTTTGTACTTGTACAGGCCGCACTGGATTTTTAGCCGCAGGTGGCCCACGTAATACGAGATATTTACACAGAAAGATATTACACGTGAGGATTTTTTTAACTTAATTTAATCTGTATGGTAACAAATACATATTGCAAATGCTTTTTTCGAACAGTGCCTAGGCCTATGTACTGTAGGCTACGTATCGGTAACACACAAATTACGTTGCGTATGCTTTTTTACTGAACAGTGCACAAACAACATTCCAATATCTCCTTAACGACTGGTAAAAAATGTATACCGGTATATACACGGCAGCCTACCAGGAAAAGTCATTAATCGCCTTCTTCATCTTCCTCCTGTGCACTAAAACCATCAAAGTCCTCTTCTTCAGTGTCCGAAGTGAACAGCCTCAGGATCTCGTCACTCACTTCAGTTTCTTCGTTTTCGCTCTCACTTGAGCGCACGCGGTCCTCTTCATTACGGAGCAGTCCACCCTTTCGAAACCCGTTGGTGATGGTAGATGTTTTGACGCGGCTCCACGCGTTTAGGATCCACTGGCAGACTTGAGTTAAAGATGCTCTTCGCATGCGGCCTGTTTTGGTAAAGGATTTCGCCGCTCGTCATCCAAGCCTCCCACTCAACGCGCAGTGCCACTTTAAAAGCCCGGTTCACGCTGATGTCCAGTGGCTGCAAATACTTAGTGGTGCCCCCAGGAATCACAGCGGGGATTGAGTTTGTACTCTTGATGGCAGCTTTCACTGAATCTGTTATATGGGCCCTCATGCTGTCCATAACGAGCAATGCTTTTTTTCTGCGAAAAAATCCCCCTGGTCGCTTTGCGTAGCACTCTCTCAGCCAATCCTTCATTAGGCTCTCCATCATCCAACCTTTCTTATTGACTTTCACCACGATTTCTCTTGGGAATTTTTCCTTTGGCATTGTCAGCCGCTTAAAAATCACCATCGGTGGAAGCTTTAGTCCGGATGCTGTACAGCTCAGAACACAAGTAAAATGCGTTCTCTCATGGCCACTTGTTTTCAGTGTGATGGACGAGTCACCTCTTTTATTAACAGTCCGAGTGAGAGGCAGGTCAAACGTCAAAGGTACTTCATCCATATTTATGATATCATCTGGCTCGATGGAATTCTCCGCTATCTTTGTTTGAGTGAATGAACGGAAGTTAGCAAGTTTTTCCTCGTAGTCGGGAGGGAGCTGCTGACACAAAGTCGTGCGTGCCCTGACGGACAGGCCTTTTCGTCTCATAAATCTAAAACACCACGATGGCCCACCTCTAAAATTTTCGATTTTCATTTCGGTGGCAATTGCTTTAGCCTTCAGTCTGATCTGCACGGTGGAAACACCGCGGCCGCCCGCCCTCTGCGTGTTAACCCAGTCTTCAAGAACGTTTTCAAGTTCGGGCCATCTGCTATGATTACCTCTGAAAGCTTTTGTCGTCTTTTTGCATTGACTCAGTTCTTCACGCTGGCGTCTCCACCGTCTCACCATCGATTCATTTATGCCAAGATTACGTGCAGCAGCTCGATTTCCTTCTTCAACGGCCAGATTGATCGCCTTTAACTTAAAAGCTGCATCATATGCTTTTCTTCTAGCGTTTTCCATGTTGATGAGGGTGAGTACAAATGACTGAATTACAATAATGTAATTGTGAAAGTGCGCTTGATTTGTCTCATAATTTCATTGGACCTTTGTGAACTACTCCTCAATTTTATTGGTCTACTGTTACGAAGCAAATGTTTTTTGGCGGCAAAAAAAAAAAAACATGCATTAGCCGCGTCGTAGTACAGGCCGCAGTGTTTAAAGTGTGGGAAAAAAGTAGCGGCTTATAGTCCTGAATTTACGGTATGTGGATGCACTGCGACCAGATGAGCAAAACAAAGGCTAAATGCAAGTATTGCAAAAACCTAATAATCTAATAATAATAATAATAATAATAATAATAATAATAATAATAATAATAATAATAAAAAGCATAATCTCAGCAAAAAACAAAGGCTGTGATTGCATCAGGCAGCTAAACCTGTTTGTCTTGTGATTCACTCGGGTCTTTAACCCATGTCTTTAAATTCACTAACAAATCGTGAGTCTCTAGTATTATTAACTCGGATCAGTTGAGTCCTATTACAATTCAGTCTAAAATGATAACAGCGCCACACCTCTTGCAACATTAGCTACTACTCCAGTAGCCCCTAACCATCTTAGCTGTAAAAAGCTTTATAACTTACAATTTCGTAGGCAACAAATCAACTCAAGCCACTGATTGAGCAGAGAGACCGTCCGAGACAGTTTATGAGAACTTCCCAACCCACAGTCTCAGAGCTCAGACACCATGGGATTTACTTGTTGATGACTGGTGAGTCAGTCAGTTGCGCGAATAAGCTGGCTATGAGTGGATCAGTAGTAGCAGATGAGCGAGTAAAGTCTTAAGGTCAGGTTAAAGCAAATCAACAACTCAAGCCATTCTTTCACTTCTTAAATAACATGCAATATTCTGCACGTAGCCTAGCTAGGCACACCGTGGGTTTGGTGTATAAATGTAGTATGTTCAAATGTAATTAGGTCGACCAGACAGTCCGAAACAATGCAAGCTCGTCTTGGCTCATATAAAAATTAGGTTGATGAATAAAAAAAAAAAAAACATTTATTCACTATGGGCATTTCTCCGTTCCTGTTTCCTGTTGAAGGCCTATATATTGCTTAGGCTACATTAAGTTTAGACAAGAAATAAACAGTCTGGCTCAAAGTTCTTTATTTCCAGTGACTAAATGGCTCTCCTGTAAGCAAGTACACAAGGTGGCGAGTGGGTGTGCAAGTTTTGATGCATTACAGTAATAATAGCTTTTAGGTAATAATAATAATAATAATAATAATAATAATAATTAGTTGACTAGTATTAGTAGCATATTAATATAATGTATGTAGGTTATTTGACTCCCATTAAGCTAACATGACATGTTTTCAGGTAGGCTAGTGTCACAAAGCCCTTCCCCCCCTTCTTTTTTGGAATGTAGGCTATCTGGCTTTTTGACCCTCTGCCCTATGGCTGCATGGAAAGATACTGAGTGAAGTTGTCATGGTAATGTAGTTGACCCGGCCGCTTTGACCCCTTACCCCAATCGCAGGCCTATATGATTAAAAACACCTCAGAGAAGTGACAAGAGAAGTGAGAGTGTGGTGTCAAGACAAGTTAAGAGGTTAAGTTCAACAAGTTTCTGAACATCAGCACCCAAAAGAAGAGCAAGGTGTGGATGCACTTCGATCAGATGAGCAAAACGCAGGATAAATGCAAGTACTGCAAAAACCTGATTTCAAATCATGGAGGAGCAACATCCAGCATGAGGAGGCTCTTAAAAACTAAGTATGTCCCTGCATTACTTAAAGACACACAAGAAGGAGCAACAACAACAACTGAGGCAGCTGCAACTACATCTGCAAAAGCATCTTCCAGAACTGGGGTGCCAGCTACAAGATCACAAGTTGTAAGAAGGCGGCCAACACAATCTCCAATGGAGGCATTTGTAAGACGGCCAATTCAAGCACTGCAACAGAGCAAAGTAGATGAAGCCCTTATCAAGATGATTGCCAATGACTTTCAGCCATTTTCAATTGTGGATGACAGGGGCTTCAGAACATACAAACAGGCACGGTTTCTAATAGGTTGCTGCCTAATCTCTGTGATAAAGTCAGAGCCTTAAAGACAATATCAAAACTGCTCCTGCTGTTTGCTAAACAACCAGTTACATGTAAGTTACATGTCACTATATACAAAATGTTGAACTGAAGTCCAATTTATTGGATTGCTTTATAGTTGCAGAACATCTGGCACACAAGTTGGATACTGTGACCCAAGAGTGGGGTATAAAGGACAAGATTGCTGCTTGTGTCAAAGACAATACAAGCAACATCCTTAAGGCTGTGAGAGAGGTGCTGAGGTGGAACCACGTCAGTTATTTCAAGTATGTAATTAATCTGGTGTTCAGGAATACACTTCAGCAGCCGGACATAGTTGCTACCATTCAGAAGGTGAAGTCTATTGTGGGGTACGCGCAAAGAAGCACAGTGGCTTCTGCAAAGCTGCGCGAGGTCCAGCAGAAGATGGGACAGGCTACATTGACCAAAGTCAGATGTGGTGACGCGTTGGACATTTTACATGCTCCAGTGCATGGTGAAAATTAAAGAACCCCTGGTCTCCACACAGCTGCTAGCACTAATTCTGAGTGGGAAACAGTGGAGGAGGCCTGTGATGTGCTACAGTCCTTTGAGGAGGTTACAGTGGAAATGAGCTCAGAGAGAGTAAAATACACAGTACATACATACACACACACACACACGATAGATAGATAGATAGATAGATAGATAGATCGTTTCGTTTTATTTCATACCTCATCACTGTACATTCAAACACAATTCCATGAGGCACAATGATCATATATAAGACGCATGAAATGGGGAACCACTACAATGGGGGCTACTACAAGCTTTTCAGAGGGGCCGAAAATAATAAACATACAATAATTAACATACAACAGTTAACATACCAACCAAAACACAATTAACCATGGACAAAACAAAAAACAAAACAAAACCCAAACAAAAAATAAACAATCCCAGCATAAATTGTATTATTTACAGAATTATCAACAATATGAAGAAAGCAATTTTTCCTTGACACGTTTCTTGAAGATGGAGACAGAATGCGACAATTTTAAATTTTCCTCAAGCTCGTTCCAAATCTGCGGTCCCCATTAAACTACACTCAGGCTCGTACATTTTAATCAACGTTTTTTACCAGTAATTCGGTATTTTCCCCTGGTGTCATAAGTGTACAGGGGACGACTGATTGGAACAAGCTCACACAGCCGGTCATTTATCCTGTGAACCACCTGGAACATCATGCAGGCATTATGATGTACGTTATGTTCAGTGAGTCTCAATAAACCAAGACGATGAAATAGAAGATGAGTGGGGGTGTTAGGCTCAGACCACGTTAATGCCCGTATAACTTTTTTCTGTAAAATCTGTAGTTTTCCCAAATGGCTAGGAAAAGTATTACACCATATAGTGTTATGGTTTGGGGTTTTGTTGGGTTTATTTTCTCTCTCCCCTTTTCCTCCTTCTGTTTTGTCTTGGTTTTTCCCTGGTCTTGAGATTCTGGTCCCGTCTTATGTTTCCCTGTCTGCTTATGCTACTTCCTGTTTTATTTTGGTAGTCTTGTTTCCTGTCTTGTTTTGTCTTGTCTAGCTTCACTTTGTTTGTCTGATTGTCCAGCCCCGCCCTAATGTGATTCACCTGACGTCTCACCTGTTCCCCATTACCTCATTACCTCATGTATTTAACCCCCGTGTTTCTTTTGTCCTGTGTCAGATCCTTTTGTCCGTCAAGTCTACGCGCCATGTCTCCGTGCCCTCCGTGTTCTTCGCCCCGCTCTTCTAGTGAGTTGTTTCCTGGCTTTCCTTTGTAAGTGTTACCCCCCTGTGATCTGGCGTTGCCTTGCCTCCCCCTCTACTCTGCTTGTGGTTGTTTTTGCTTTTGGACTTTGGGATTTTGGTTGCTCCGGAACTTTGCCCGTTCCTGTTTATTTTGAATAAATCTGTGTTTGTCAACTCCTGCCTGCCTCCTGTACTCTGCATTTGGGTCCTCACCTCCTCATCCCATAACATAAGGATCTGACCATTATGGACCCAGCAGAGTACCAATTCGAACCTCTCCTCCACCCCCTCGACCCGGCTGCGGAGTTTATGACCACCACGTTCCGCAGTCTCTACGAGGACGACCCCACCACCACTTGGCACCTTATGATGGTGCGGTGGGAAAGGGTGGACCAGGAGTATGGTCCCCTCCCGGAGTCGGCAGAGCAGGCGGAGTTCTGGAGAGACCCAGCTGACATTAGGGAACGTCATAAGGCGCTTAGCCGGCTGGAATACGGCCTCAGGCGATTCCTCGTGGAGCTGGGCAGGACCACCGATGTGAGGCGCCAGCTGACTATCTGTCAGCTGATGCGGAACACGGTGGCAGGCAAGCCGTGGACCCTGAAGGCGCCGGGTGTGGCCAATATTATCAGGGAGGTCTACCGGCTGGAGGCGAGCCTGCAGCTCTCCCTGACCACCACCAGCGAGCTGGCGCCCAGCGACGCGGAGCCCCAGCCGTCTTCCGCCGACAACGGGCATCCCCAGCCGCCGCCGCCTGCCGCCGCCGACGGTCATCCCCAGCCGCCGCCGCCTGCCGCCGCCGACGGTCATCCCCAGCCGCGCTGCCGCGCGCATCGCCGCCGCCGCTTGCCAACGGCGCGGTCATCCCGCGCCGCCCGCGACGACGGTTACCTGCCGCCGCCTGACAACGACGACTGTTACCCTCCGCCGTCGCCTGCTGCCGCCGCGGAGCCCCAGGGAGTGTTCACTGCTCAGTCCTCCCTGGGGGCCTCCCCTGAACCTGAAGGGCCTGCCGGCCCCCCTGAACCTGAAGGGCCTGCCGGCCCCCCTGAACCTGAAGGGCCTACGGGCCCCCCTGAACCTGAAGGGCCTGCCGGCCCCCTTGAACCTGAAGGGCCTGCCGGCCCCCCTGAACCTGAAAGGCCTGCCGGCCCCCCTGAACCTGAAGGGCCTACGGGCCCCCCTGAACCCGAAGGGCCTGCGGGCCCCCCTGAACCCGAAGGGCCTGCGGGCCCCCCTGAACCCGAAGGGCCTACGGGCCCCCCTGAACCCGAAGGGCCTACGGGCCCCCCTGAACCCGAAGGGCCTACGGGCCCCCCTGAACCCGAAGGGCCTACGGGCCCCCCTGAACCCGAAGGGCCTACGGGCCCCCCTGAACCCGAAGGGCCTACGGGCCCCCCTGAACCCGAAGGGCCTACGGGCCCCCCTGAACCCGAAGGGCCTGCCGGCCCCCCTGAACCCGAAAGGCCTGCCGGCCCCCAGACCCAGACCGGTTGACTGGCCCCCCTGACCCAGACCGGCCGACCGGCCTGACCCAGACCGGCCGACCGGCCTTCGTGACCCAGACCGGCCGACCGGCCTTCGTGACCCAGACCGGCCGACCGGCCTTCGTGACCCAGACCGGCCGACCGGCCTCGTGACCCAGACCGGCCGACCGGCCTTGACCCAGACCGGCCGACCGGCCTCGCGACCCAGACCGGCCGACCGGCCTTCGCGACCCAGACCGGCCGCCCGGCCCCCGTGACCCTGACCGGCCGCCCGGCCCCCGTGACCCTGACCGGCCGCCGTCCCCCGTGACCCTGACCGGCCGACCGTCCCCCGTGACCCTGACCGGCCGACCGTCCCCGTGACCCTGACGGCCGACCGTCCCCGTGACCCAGACCGGCCGCCTGTCCCCCGTGACCCAGACCGGCCGCCTGTCCCCCGTGACCCAGACCGGCCGACAGTTCCCTCTGACCCAGACCGGCCGACAGTTCCCTCTGACCCTGACTGGCCTGCCGGCTCCCTTGGTCCCCGGCTGGCGCTCGGTGGTCCTGGCCCCCGACTGATGACCAACAGTTTTGGCCCTCAGTCGGCGGTCGGCGTCCCCGACCCCCAGCCGGGGTTGGGGCCACTACCCTCTCTGGGCACTGGCTCCCGGGACCCCCCTCGCTCTAGGCCTGGGGGTTCCCCGGGACCCAGTCCCCCCAGAGCCAGTTCCTGGACTTCCTCCGGCCCTGGTCCCGGGGGCCCCCTTCTGGGTTCCCCGGGTTCCGGGTTCGCAGGAATCCCAGCCCCCCGTGTCTTAGGTCCCCTAAACCCTAGCTTCCCTGGTCTTGTGTCTGTCCCAGTCTCCGTGCTTTTCCCTGTCACTGTATCCGTACCTGTCCCTGTCTCTGTGCCTGTTTGTGTACCTGTCCCTGTGTCTTCGTCTGTCCCAGTACTCGTCTCAGTCCCCGTGTCTGTCCTTGTCCCGGTGTTTGTCCCTGTCCCTGTCACCGTCTCTGTCCCTATCACCGTTCCTGTCCCTGTCTTCCTCCCTGTCTCTGCGTCCGCCCCATCCCAATTTATCACCAAGCCCAACCCGTGTGTTTTCGTCATCCCGTCCGTCCCGTCTCAGTCTGTTCCCTTTATGTCCCCACCTGTCCGTTCTGTCCTCAGTCTGTCCCGTCCGAGCCGGCCTGGTCCCTCCGCAGGGTTCTAGTGTGCCCCGTGGGCTTCCCGTGTGCCCCGGCTTCCTCGTGCTTTCCATGCGCCCCGTGGGCTTCCTCGTGCCCCTCGTGTGCCCCCGTGGGCCTCCTCCCACTCCTAGGGTGCCCCGCCGCAGGCTTTCCGCGCCCTCCGTGGGCTTTCCGTGTGCCCCTTCGCGGGCTTTCTCATACGCCCACTAGTAGGCCCCCCTGTGCGCCCCCGTCCGGTCCCTCTTGCGCCTCCTAAGTTCCTTCCTGCTTCCTTCCTCTCTCCCTTCTTGTGTTGTTCTTGTGTATGTCTCTTAGCCCCTTCCTCTCTTTCTTTCTGTGTCCTTGTCTTGTCCCCCCTCTCTGTCTGTCCTGCTCCCTGTGTCCCTTTTCTGCCTCTGTGTCTTGTTTTGTCTCTTAGTCTTGTTTCTGTCCTTCTCCCCGTATCTCTCGCGCTGTCCGCCTTGCTCCGGTGTCTCTCTTCTGTCCCTATTTTGTCTCTCTGCCCCACTTGTCCAGTCTCTCTGCGTGTCCCTATCACTCCCTTCTTATCTCGTTAAGGATTTCCCTATTTGCCCCTGTCTGCCTGAGATTTCCTCTCTCCATATGTCTGTCTGCCCGACTCTCCGTCCTACCGTCCGCTTTCTGCACCGCGCTGTTCCTGCCCCTGGTCGCTTCTCTGCTCCCTTTTTCTGTCCCTCTCCTCCGGTTCCTCACTTGTCCCCGTCTTCGCTTCGTCCCTTTCCTAGTCTCCGTCGCTCTGTCTTTGTTCCCTGTGTCTGCCTGTCTGTCTTGTCCTTTGTCTTTTCTCTTTCTGCTGTCATTCCCTCTATTCCTCCTATTTGTGCGTATATCTCCCTCTTTCTATGTGGGTCCTTGTGTCCCTTGCGCTCTGTTTCCTTTTCTCCCGCCACCTGTCTTGCTCTTTGGGCCTTTTCTCTCTCTGTGTCCCTCTCTTTCTGTGCCCCTGATCCCTCCTTCGCTTCTCTTCCTTGGGTCCCTCTTCGGTCTCTCCCTCTCCGTCTGCCTGGCTTCCTGTCCATCTTTCCTTGTCCTGGTATCTGAGTCGCTTTACCTCCCTTCCTGTCTGCTCTGCTCTCTGTGTCCCGTGGCCTTTCTGTCCTTGGCTCTGTCGGTCCGCTCTTTGTGTCTCCTTTGCTTTGTCTCTTTGTCTTGTCCCCTTCCACAGTTCTTCCATCTCCTCCTCCTAGATCCTTCCTTTCCTCTTGCTTCCTGTCACCTTGTCTCTTCGCTCGCCTCTCGGCCTCTGTCTGTCGGCCTCACTCTCAGTGTCCCTCCGTCTCTTTCTCCTCGTTTGTGTGTTTTCTTCTGTCTCTGTTTGTGTGTCTTGGTGTCTGTCTGCCTCTCTCTCTCTCTCTTTGTGTGCGTCTCTGTATCCCTCACGCTGTGCCTCTCTTTTCCCCGGTCTGTCTCACTCTCTGTGTCTGTCTTTTCCTCTCTTTCTGTCTGTTTGGATCTATGTCTCCCTTTTTCATCTCGTCTTGCACCTTCTTTTGCCCTGTCTTTTCTTGTCTTCTTGTTTCCTTGTCGTCTCGCCTATTTGGCATATCTCCCCTCTTGTCCGTTTCGTCTCATAGCCTCTCTCCGTCTCCGAGCCCCTTTTCGTCTCCTTGCCTTCCTTTCGCCCCTTTTCTTCTTGTCTCTCGCCTTGTCTCCTAGCCTATTTCGTCTTGCCCGCTCCTTCCTTCTCAGTCCCTCTCTCGCTCCTTCCTTCTCAGTCCCTCTCTCGCTCCTTCCTTCTCAGTCCCTCTCTCGCTCCTTCCTTCCCAGTCCCTCTCTCGCTCCTCCCTTCTCAGTCCCTCTCTTGCTCCTCCCTTCTCAGTCCCTCTCCCGCTCCTTCCTTCTCAGTCCCTCTCTAGCTCCCTCCTTCCTGGTCCCTCTCTCGGTTCCTCCCTTGTTCCCTTATGAGTTCCTCTGTTCCTCGTGCCCTTTCCCTGCTCCTCTGTGCCCCTTGTTCCCTGGTTCCTGGCTTCTCTGGGTCCCGGTCCCCGGCCCCCTCCCTCTGTGCTTTTCGCCCTCCTGGGTCGTCTTTGGTTTTTGGGGTTTCTTTTTTGACATCTGGGATCTGTCTTTGGGGGGGGGGTTCTGTTATGGTTTGGGGTTTTGTTGGGTTTATTTTCTCTCTCCCCTTTTCCTCCTTCTGTTTTGTCTTGGTTTTTCCCTGGTCTTGAGATTCTGGTCCCGTCTTATGTTTCCCTGTCTGCTTATGCTACTTCCTGTTTTATTTTGGTAGTCTTGTTTCCTGTCTTGTTTTGTCTTGTCTAGCTTCACTTTGTTTGTCTGATTGTCCAGCCCCGCCCTAATGTGATTCACCTGACGTCTCACCTGTTCCCCATTACCTCATTACCTCATGTATTTAACCCCCGTGTTTCTTTTGTCCTGTGTCAGATCCTTTTGTCCGTCAAGTCTACGCGCCATGTCTCCGTGCCCTCCGTGTTCTTCGCCCCGCTCTTCTAGTGAGTTGTTTCCTGGCTTTCCTTTGTAAGTGTTACCCCCTGTGATCTGGCGTTGCCTTGCCTCCCCCTCTACTCTGCTTGTGGTTGTTTTTGCTTTTTGGACTTTGGGATTTTGGTTGCTCCGGAACTTTGCCCGTTCCTGTTTATTTTGAATAAATCTGTGTTTGTCAACTCCTGCCTGCCTCCTGTACTCTGCATTTGGGTCCTCACCTCCTCATCCCATAACAATATAGTATTACAATAGTTTAAATGCGTTTCAAACAAAGTTTTATATAAGGTGAGCAGTGCAGAGTGTGGAAGTAAATGTCTTAGTTTAAAAAATAGTCCAACATATTTAGATAATTTTTTGGTTAGGTGATCAATATGGCATTTAAAATTTAAATATTGATTTTGCAGGTTTGCCCACTTACAAAGAATGCAACGATCTATAATTTTAATCATATGTACATTCTAACAGTGAAAGACAGAATCCCAAAGAAAATTCCAGAAAATCACATCATATGAATTTATAAAAATTGATAACCATTTGATGAGGAAAAACAAGTATATGACCCCTTAACAAACAGCAAGTATTCTGGCTCCTACAAGCCAGTTAGTCTTTCTTTAAGACAAATCCCAACCAATCCCAACCAATTATCTACATCAAATACACCTGCCTCACCTCGTTACCTGTATAAAAGACACCTGTCAACACCCAAACAACCAGCATCCAACATCACCACCATGGGCAAGACCAAAGAGCTTTCTACGGACATCAGGGACAAGATTGTAGATCTGCACAAGGCTGGGATGGGCTACAAGAGAATCGGAAAGCAACTTGGAGAGAAAAGATCAACTGTCGGTGCAGTTATCAGGAAATGGAAGAAGCACCACACCACCGCCAACCTCCCTCGGTCTGGGCCTCCACACAAGATCTCGCCTCGTGGGGTGTCCCTGATCATGCGAACGGTGAGGAATCATCCCAAAACCACAAGGGGGAACTGATGAATCAACTGAAGGCAGCTGGGACCACAGTTACAAAAGAAACGGTTGGTAACACACTACGCCGTCATGGATTGAAATCCTGCAGCGCACGCAAGGTCCCCCTGCTCAAGAAGAAACATCTACAGGCCATTCACCACCTGGACGACTCAGAAGAGGCCTAGAAGAAGGTGATGTGGTCAGATGAGACCAAAATAGAACTTTTTGGCCTCAACTCGTCATGTTTGGAGGGCAAAGAACACTGAGTACAACCTAAAGAACACCATCCCCACTGTCAAGCATGGTGGTGGCAACATCATGCTTTGGGGGTGCTTTTCAGCCAAGGGGACGGGACAACTCCATCGTATTGAGGGGAGGATGGACGGGGCCATGTATCGTGGAATTCTGGACCAACATCTCCTTCCCTCAGTGAGAGAGCTGAAGATGGGTCGAGGATGGGTGTTTCAGCACGACAATGACCCTAAGCACACCGCCAACGCAATTAAAAAAAGTGGCTGAAGAAGAAGCACATCAAGGTTCTGGAGTGGCCTAGCCAGTCTCCAGACCTGAATCCAATTGAAAATCTTTGGAGGGAGCTTAAAATTCGAGTTGCCAGGCGACAACCTCGGAACCTGAATGATTTGGAGGCTATCTGCAGGGAGGAGTGGGCCAACATCCCTGCCGAAATGTGCACAAACCTTGTCACCAACTATAAAAACCCTTTTGACATCTGTGCTGGCCAATAATGGCTTTTCTACAAAATATTAACATGCTGTTAGTCCAGGGGGTCAAATACTTGTTTTTCCTCATCAGATGGTTATCAATTTTAATAATCTATATCTATATATATATATATAGAGAGATCTCTATATCTCTCTCTCTCCCCCTCTCCCTCTCCCTCTCTCTCCCTCTCTCTCTCTCTCTCTCTCTCTCTCTCTCTCCATCCATCCCCCTCTCTGTCTCTCTGAGTGGAAGCATGGAGTGAGTGGTGTGCTGAGAGTGAATGGTATCGTGGTTTCTGTGAGTAATTACTAACTTTTTCTATCTTTTACTAACTTTCTATGGTGTAGAGAGTGTGTGTGCTCGTGGTTGTGTTGCTGTTTTGGCTGTTGGTGCGTCTTTTCGGGGTTTTCGGTGAGGTGTGTGTGTGTGTGTTTGTGTGCGTGGCTCCGCCACCGGCATGGCGTTCACCACGCTGAGCCGTAAGCACGGGTTCAAGGTGTCTCCGGGGTTCCCGTGCTCGGTGGAGGAGTGCAGCCTGGCCGTGGGGGAGAAGATCGGCCACGGCAGCATCAGGTCGGCCGCCCGGATGAACGGTGCGGTCGTGGTGTTTGTGGACAGCGTGGACAAAGCTAACGCTGTGGTGGAGTCGGGGCTCGTTATCAATGACGCGCTGGTCTCGGTGTCTCCGCTAGCTACACCGGCTACTAGAGTCACCGTCTCCAACATCCCGCCGTTCATCCGGGACGACGTCCTGCAGAGGGAGCTGGGCCGTTACGGAAAGTTAGTGTCCCCGTTCAGGATGATGCCGTCGGGCTGCAGGTCTCCTCTACTGAGACATGTCGTGTCTCACAGGAGACAGGTGCTGATGATCCTAAATAAAAAGGATGAGGAGTTAAATCTGGTGTTCAGGCTTAAGGTGGAGGGGTTTGATTATGTTGTTTTTGTAAATTCGGGGACAGTTAAATGTTTTGGCTGTAGGGGGGAGGGGCATTTAGTCAGAGCCTGCCCTGAAAAGACTCAGACAAGGGCTGAACCAGGTCAGGGTGGGGACCGGCCAGTGGTTCTGCCTGAGGTGGTAGAGGTTCAGCCTCAGATGGGACAGGAGGCTGGAGGTCAGTTTGTAGTCAGGTCTCCTGGTCTTAATGTGGGGAACAATTTCGACCTGGTCGGCTCGGCTGGGGCTGGGCTGCCTGTTTTCCCTGATGGGGAGGGGCTGCCTGTGGTCCCTGATGGGGACGGGCTGCCTGTGGTCCCTGATGGGGACGGGCTGCCTGTGGTCCCTGATGGGGCTGGGCTGCCTGTGGTCCCTGATGGAGCTGGGCTGCCTGTGGTCCCTGATGGAGATGGGCTGGCTGTGGTCCCTGATGGAGATGGGCTGGCTGTGGTCCCTGATGTCCCAGCAGGGGACCCAGTGAGGATTACTGAGGTTGTTATGGGTGAGGCTGACGCTGTGCTTAGTTTGTCTTGCGAGGAAACGTAAACCAAGGGACAAGAAAACGGTCTCTCAGGCCAAAAAGGTGTCAGTGAGGGAGGAGGAGGAGATGATGGAGGGGGAGGTGGTGGTGGAGGAAGAGGTCTGTCCTGGTGTCAGTCAGCCTCTTACTGACTCGCAGGTCTCTGTGGGCTCGGTGCTGGAGGAGCTGTATCCAGTCCACCTAATACGAAAGTTCCTCCAGAAAACTAAAAACAACAAAAATGTGATTCTCGACGACCATTTTGACAACAAAGCCGTGTTGTTGTCTTCAATCAGAGCTCAGATGAATCTGAGGGGGGGCGGGGGCTTCACAGAACCTGAGTACTATAGGTTAAAGAAACTGGTCCTGAGGATCAAACTTGAGCTTTTAAATGATGAAGATGATGACATGTAGGACGGTCTTCACCTTGTTTTATCTGGTCTGTGTCTGTCTCATCACTGCTGACATCATGAGTCATTTTAAGATCTCCACCCTCAACATGAATGGAGGCAGAGATGTGAGGAAGAGGGCTCGCCTCTTTGAGTTCTTGAAACTTAAAAGAATAGATGTGGCCATGTTGCAGGAGACTCACAGCAACGCTGCTAACGAGACGGACTGGGGGAGGGAATGGGATGGGGGGGTGGTTTTAAGTCACATTAGCAGCACCAGTGGGGGTGTAGCGCTCCTTTTTGCCAAAAGCTTTTTGCCTGTGTCCCACACTGTGGAGGAGAGGGTGAAGGGCAGACTCTTAGTGGTCCGGGCCCGGTATGAGCTTTTTAATCTGGTTTTTATTAACGTGTACGCTCCGACCTCAGGACCGGACAGGGTTCTTTTTTTGAATGAACTCGGTACGGTTTTAACTGAGTGTGTACCGGAGGACTATTTATTTGTGGGGGGTGATTTTAACTGTACACAGGATGATGGTCTGGACAGGAACCACAGTGAGCCTCATGCTGCATCCAAGAGGGCCATGCAGCAGCTGGTGGTCACCCACGGCTTGGCTGACGTCTGGAGGGGGGGGCATGCAGGGCTGAAACAATACACCTGGGTTCATTGTAGGGGGGATCGGTTGACTATGGCCAGGTTGGACAGGTTTTATTGTTTTAAGCACCATTTTAATGTTTTTAAAGGGTGCTCCATATGGCCTGTTGGTTTTTCTGACCATTCCTGTGTGTCCTGTGATGTTTTTATTGCCAATATCAAACCTAGGTCTGCGTATTGGCATTTTAACACTGCTTTGCTTTTAGATGTACATTTTAGGGATGTTTTTAGGTTTTTTTGGAAAGGTTTTAGGGAAACGAAGGGGGATTTTAGTTCACTGAGGCAGTGGTGGGACGTTGGCAAGGCTGACATCAAGCAGCTCTGTCAGCAGTACACTCTCAACGTTTCTCGTGACATTACTGAGTCTGAGGCTGCATTGATGACCTCAAGTCCAAAAAAGCCGCTTTGGCGGACCTGCTGGGCTTGAAGGCACAAGGGGCACTGATCCGGTCCCGGTTCCAGAGCGTCGCACTCATGGACTCGCCGACCAAATTTTTCTTCGGCCTAGAAAAGAAGAACGTCAGAGCAGGATGATACACGCTCTGAGGTCGGCGGGAGGCCAGGAACTGTCCGAGGCATCGCAGATACGGGAGAGAGCCATGGAGTTCTACTCCGACCTCTACAGGTCGGAGTACGAGGATGATGACGAGGCCTTTGATGGCTTCTGCAGGGGGCTGCCCACAGTTTCTGTGGATGACAACCGGGAGTTGGAGGGGCCCCTGACTGAGGAGGAGGTGTTTGGGGCTTTGTCGAGCATGCAGGGGGGAAAAGCCCCTGGCATCGATGGTCTGCCCCCGGAGTTCTACAGAACTTTCTGGGAGGACATGAAACTGGACGTTATCGATGTTTTTAAGGACTGTTTTGTCAACGGACTGCTTCCTCAGAGTTCCCGGAGGGCAGTGTTGACTCTCCTCCCGAAGAAAGGGGACTTAACTGACATTCGGAACTGGAGGCCTCTCTCGCTGTTATGCTCGGACTACAAACTACTGTCCAAGGTCCTGGCCACCAGGCTGAAGCGGGTGCTGGGCCGGGTCATCCATATGAACCAAACCTACTGCGTGCCCGGCAGGTCCATTGTTGACAATGTGTCATTGATTCGTGATATTTTGACCGTCTCTGGTTCGTTGGGTCTAGAAACTGGTCTGGTTTCATTGGACCAGGAAAAGGCGTTTGACCGGGTTGAGCACCGTTACCTGTGGAAGGTGTTGGACCGGTTCGGCCTCAGCCCTGGTTTCATTGCCAAGATGAAGGTCATGTATGAGAACGTTGAGAGTGTGCTGAAGATTAATGGAGGCTTATGTAAGCCTTTCCCGGTGACCCGGGGGATCAGACAGGGCTGCTCCATGTCAGGGATGCTGTATGCTCTGTCTATTGAGCCCATGTTGCACAATGTCCGCTCTTTTATCAGTGGCCTCGTTTTACCTGGTTTTAACACTCGTTTTACTGTTTCGCCTACGCAGACGACATCGTCATCTTCACTCAGAACCAGCAGGATGTGGACGTTTTGGGACACATTGTCACAGTCTTTCAGAGACTCTCGGCTGCCAGGGTGAACTGGGCAAAAAGTGGGGCCCTGGCAGTGGGGAAGTGGGCTGGAGGTCTCCCTCTGCTACCGGGTGGGTTGTCCTGGAAGAGGGGGGGTTTCAAGTACCTGGGGGTTTTCCTGGGTGATCAAACCACAATGGCCTTGAATTGGGATGGGGTGGCTGAACGAGTGGAGGGGAAGTTGGGTAGATGGAGGTGGCTGCTTCCCCACCTGTCCTACAGGGGCAGGGTGCTGGTCGTTAACAATCTGGTCGCATCCTGCCTCTGGCATAGGCTCAAATGTATGGAGCCCCCTGCTGGTCTGCTGAAGAAGTTACAGTTTATCATTCTAGATTTTATCTGGGACGGTCTTCACTGGGTTCCTCAGTGTGTTTTATTTTTGCCTAAGGAGGAGGGGGGGCAAGGGTTGGTTGATTTGTTTTGCCGGACGGCTGCTTTTAGATTGCAGTTTGTACAGCGTTTTTTATGTGGTGATGATGATGTCGTCTGGAGGCCCGTAGCCAGCACCATTTTAAGGGGGGTGGCGGGTCTGGGGCTGGATGCGTCTTTGTTTTTAGTGGACTGTGGTTTTATCCCTTTGTGTGATTTGCCTCATTTTTATCAAGGACTTTTTAAAGTGTGGAAGCTTTTTAAATGGACCAGACTGGAGCCTGCTGCATCTCTTTTCTGGCTCCTGGAGGAGCCTCTGGTTTGGGGGGCTCGGCTTGACCTTCAAGATGGCGGCAGACTGGGACTCACTGGGAGGCTGACGAGGGCTGGAGTGACGAAGCTGAGGGGGATCGTGGAAGCTGCTGGTCCCGGGTTCCTGAACGCGGAGGCAGTAGCCTCTCTGTTGGGCCTGAGGTCGGCCCGCCAAACCAGAACTATCCTAACTGAATGGACTAAGAGACTGGATGCTGCGGAATCTGAGATGCTGCGGGACTACTTTAATGGGTCTGACACCCCCGATTCCACTGACCCTTTTCCTGATATTGGGTTTTAATTGAGCACACTGGCCCGTCGGCCCAGCGTGTGTTACCATCTGTTGTGGACCTGCACATGCAGACTGGAAAGGGATTTTACAAGTACTGTGTTCTGGCCGTCCACAGGAAGACTCTGTGTGGGAGGAAGGACCTGGTGTGGACGGACAGACTGCCCCCAGACAGGAAGCCAGTATGGAGACTCTTATATAAGCCTCCGCTGAGCAAGAGGTCTGGAGACCTGCAGTGGCGGATCCTCCACGGGGCTCTGGCGGTTAATGTCTTTCTGGCCAGGATTGATCCCGCCGTGTCCTCCTCGTGTCCCTTCTGTCCCTCGATGAGACAGTCATACACTGCTACCTGGACTGTCCTAGACTGAGGCCTCTTTTTAACATGTTGAGGACTGTGTTTCTGGACTGTGGGGAGGTTTTTACTGAGTCTGCTTTTATTTTTGGTGCTGGCTACAACAAACACAATGCCAGGAAGTGGCAACTGTTGAATTTTATTGTGGGTCAGGCCAAACTATCGATCTATAAGAGCAGGAAGAACCGGGTGGACAACGTGTCCGGCCGAGGGCTGGAGGACATGTTTGTCTGTCTGGTGAAGGCCAGGGTCTGGGTGGACTTCAGGTTCCTGTCTCTGATGAGAGACGTTCAGGGTTTTGTGGACCAGTGGTGTTTCACCACGGCGGTGTGTTCTGTGCAGGGGGGGGAGCTCGTTTTCCACTCGGTGTTTCTGTGTTAGTTTGATATTAATATTTATTTTGTGTATTTGTGAAGCGATGACGTGATGGTGAAGATCTGGAGAACGTCGTGTTATCTGGAGAATAAATGTTTCTTAAAAATCTCTCTCTCTCTCTCTCTCTCTCTCTCTCTCTCTCTCTCTCTCTCTCTCTCTCTCTCTCTCTCTCTCTCTCTCTCTCTCTCTCTCTCTCTCTCTCTCTCTCTCTCTCTCTCTCTCTCTCTCTCTCTCTCTCTCTCTCTCTCTCTTCCCCTCGTGAGTCTTACCAGTGTGTGTTTTTGTTTTTGATTCTCTTTTTCCTTGACTTTTTGGATTTTGTTTTTGGCATTTTGTTCCCTGTGTTTCCTTGGACTCTTTTTGTAAAATAAAGCCTCAGCTTTCATTCATTGTTTATTATCGTTATTGTTTTACAATACATACAGTGTGAATGTCTTTCATAGACCTATTATTGTAAATAATAGGTTAAAATTTAAATACTATCTTTTGCTCAGCACACAATGTGCAACGTAGAAAAGTTTTTTTGCTCACCTCTTGTCGGGCATATGCGTAAGATGTGACCAAAAGTAGCAGATCAGGAGCTTAAGAGTCCCGCACATTACGCAAGCAGTAATTTATTTACTTCTAATGTAATATTGTAGTCTCCCTTTGGCGTATCTTAGGAACAATTCCTGACATATCAGTTGTGATTTCTCTATGAACACTTTTTAAATGTAGGCTATAGATTAATGCCCACAATCACGATATGTATATAGCCTAAATTATGTTTAGTTGGTAGTCATCAGTCAATTTAACAATCTGTCAAGAGAGCAACTATATAATGAGAAGGATAATGGCAGGCGATGCTGATATCCTAATAAACATGTGTAAGCACGGACGCTCGGCTAGTTAAAGAGATTCTGGTTTTCAAACAGAAACAGACGTACCCATGTAACGCCACTAAATTGCAGCGTTATGTGATTAAACAAAGGGCAGAGAGTTACCAACTCATAAGGAAGTAAGGCAAATCATACAACAGCACTGTTTAATTGAGTTACTGAATTATTTATTCAATGTAATCCCTAGACGGGGAGTTATATACCAGTGCCATAGAACGCAGGATGAACAAAGGCATCACCTGTCAAAAGTGGTTCTAACTCCACAGAAAGCCAACAGCATACTTGTTGAGTTTCATGCCAGTGCCATCAGAGCTCATCGTGGAGTAGATAAAACCATGCACGCCATCCTGCAACGGTATTACTGGCCTGGGATTAAAGCAGACATCACAAAAGGGACGAGGGCATTATTATTATTATTATTATTATTATTATTATTATTATTAATAATAATAATTAGTATTATTATTATTATAAATACAATATTTCTGTAAAGCTTTTGCAAGTATTTAGGCTACATATTTCACCAGTGTTCTCAATTTCTTTTTACTTTGTTAGATTTGTTAGTGTGATGACTGTCAGAGAAAGAGGGCCTCTATAACGGACAAGACATGGTACAAACCTATAGAGGTAAATCTGACCTCATTAACATTTGGTTTTACATGGAAGTCATATTTATGTTTCTCTTTTTGTTTGCATTTAAGGTTTCTGAACCATTTCAGCTTGTTGGAATGGACTTGGTTGCAAATTAAAATGCAAAGGAAACATTAATGTGTGTCATGGAGGCCAGGATGGATGGAAGTATATCCACTGAAAAACAAGAGAGCTGAAGAAGTATCAGAATGCATCATGGACTTCTGCCTCTGTGCCACATACCACCAACAAACCAATGGGTTGGTGGAAAAGCCCAATGGCTCAATTCAAGGGTGTGAAACATGTTTTTCTTTACTTATTTCTATATATGATAACCTTGTGTAACAATGGTGAATAACTTTTATTCATTTTCCTATATCAGGGCTTTAGAAAAAATGGTGCAGGGCCACCCAAGCGACAGGGAAAACTATATAAAGCCCACCATACTTGGTCTACGTACCAAAAAACATATTACCTCATGTATGGAAGGGAGTCCAGTTACCCTTCTGAAATGCCATGAACTACTACAAACTACTGTTTTTTTGGTCTAGACCTACTCTATCTGTAAAGTGTCTTGAGATAACTCGTTATGAATTGATACTAGAAATAAAATTGAATTCCACATAAGTGGCAGGTACAATGGCATTTTCCTGCAGTATAGAACTACTTTGTCAATAATGGTATCTGCTATAATCTGTACTTGTGTTCATTTATCTCCACCAATGTTACATATAACTGATGTGGAAGTAAATGCATTGGCTGGAAATGAGGAGGTAACATTAACTTCCAGATAAGTACCCCAAAGTGTAGGCCAGTATATTGGCGGCACATCAGAGGGTGCTGAAGAGAAGACGTTCATTGGGCCAGGATGATTGCTTTGTGGTGGGAGACCTAGTATTAAGAAAGAACATTTGCTAGGAACAAAGAAAGGTGGGCAAATTAGAAGCTGATTTATTGGGTCTGTACACCATTGTTAACATGGATGGTAAAAAGTGCTGACCTTGAAACCGAAGGAAATGTATTTGAGAAGATAAACATTGACCACCTCAAAATATATGTGGAACCCCAGCTGAGAATACCAAATAAATGGAATGCTGCCTCCATGCCTCGTCCAGCACTACAGCCTAGTCCTTTGAGGTGTCCCAGGGTTCCCTAATCCCCATTTAAACAGAGTCCACAACCATGCACAAGTCTCAAGTCCCCAGAGGAATGTAAGTATATGTTTCATTGCAAATGACTGAGCAACAACATACTGAAATCCATCTGCATACATGCACAACTGTCATTTGCATCAGGACTTGGGTGACCTTTTGGAAACTGATGCTGCATTCAATTCCAAGTTAGTCCTTGGTAAATAATTGTCTTCTAATTATCAGTAAGCAGAAATCTGGTCTGGAAAACAGCAAAGGGTGCTGTGGAGCAAGGTAGGACCCTATACATTATTTGCTAGAGACCTGCAGAATTTGGCACCTGGAAGACAGGTGGAGAGTGAGGTAAATGTAAGTATTTCAACATCATGAAATCATCACATACATGCTTATTTATTTATATACATACATACATACATACATACATACATACATACATACATACATACATACACACATACACACACACACACACACACACACACAATCGTCACTTAATGCATTATCCATGTAACCATTGAGATCACTGTGATGTGGCAAGGATCATTCAGGGGATTAAAGAAGGTGACTATCAAATGTTGTTCATTAATGGTTACAATACCTACAGTTATTAATTCATTCTGTCTATGTTTTCAGATTGATCCAAGGGCCTATGATGTTTTAACTGGAGCAGTTTGTGACAAGCATCACTGGACACTATAAAATGACTATTTTAATGTAATATTCAATCCTCTTTACATGATCTTGCGTGTATTGTGAAGGTCATTTATCCAAAGGAGAAGCGGGACCTTTACATTGACCCCCTCGGTGAAAGCCCTGGTGGATATGACAGTGGTAGTGTCATAAAAATGTTCTTAGTTCCAAATAACTATATTTAGCTAAACTACAGATCTTTCATGAGATGCAAGAATATACTTGCGATGGATTTGTGATAAAATTGACCATCCACGCCAGCAGGATTAAACATCCTGTGGGGCATTGGTCAGCAAGGTATGTGTGCAAATGAACCTTTGTTGAATACAGCTATTGACTGTTACTAATTCTTTTAAGTCTTTTGTAGTTTGCAGAGCTTGTCCTTAAAGGTGAGTTGGTGGATTCCAGTACCAATGAGGCTGCAACTACTCAGTTGAGAAAGGAAATACCTTACAGACTGGTAGCGGGTTCAGGATTATTTGTTTTTTATGTCAATGTATTATCAATGTATCTTTAAGAAACAGTTTACACTTGTGTAATTTGTTAGAAAACTTGTCGGAGCTATGCAGAGCACGTGGCAATGCATGCCAAAGTCCAAGAACAAATAAAGATGGTCATGATGACATTCAAAATTCTGTAGATTTACAAATGTAACGTAAAAATAGTCTAATGCCATTCTTTTTCTCAGATCCAGTGCACAACATGCAGTTTCAATGGGTGTGTGCTGAATCAGAACTACTTTATAAAAACGTGCCTCTCTCTCTTGCTTAAGTAAAATCTGTTTGGCACAACAAGGTATTCAGCTCCCCACACTGTATACCAGGCTGCTAGGCGGGACAGGTTAAAAAGAATAAGCTCATTAAAGAATATCAATAGCTACTTTGCTGTGTCGGAGTTTAATTTCAGAACAACTTTATATCAATTTGGATGGAATGATTTGATGAAAGTCATTAAAATGCTTGGTTAATTCAAGTAGGTTAACACTGTAGGCTATTACAAGCCTTTGTTGTTCAAATTCAGGGATTTTACGATATCCCATATCATATAGGCTACACAAAAGGAGAGACGATGACTGTAAATCATTAGACCATGCATTTAAACTGCATTGTGTATTACCACTTTTCTGTGACTCGGTGGCAATTGTGTATTTCAACAATGTTTGACTTTGCGATTTATCTGTTAAAAAATTTGTATCAGTCATAATATGTAGCTTAGTACAGTAGGTGGCTATGATGAAGTAGTAGTAGTCAATTTGGCCGTAGATGTGAGCAAAGAAACGTGATAACTATCATTGGGTATTTAATAAACTAAGCCAAGGTAACCAGTTGTTTTAGATTAGCTCAAAACAAAGTGTTACTCGGTTGCTAATACATGACTGGAAGGGACTTTATATAGAGCTATGATAGCTCACTGTGTACAGTTGTGGGCTTTGGTGTGAACTCTTATTTTTGCTACAAAATCAAAACCAGCTCGACCCAAACTTGAATGATATTGTTTTTACACCTTTTTTGTAGGTGGCTGTGATGTGGTGGTTACTTAGACAAACATTTTCGTGGCAGTAGATCTGGGAAACGATTTGAAAATCGCCAGGAATATGTTTGTGATTGTGTGACGAATCTTGAGACAGAGGCAGACCACAACGGCAGCTGTTAGGTAAACACAACATACGGAAACCAGTTGGTGTAGAAACCAGTCGGGACACTGGTCACCTTTTTAATGAAAATAAAATAATGTTTTTAAAACCTAACGTTAGACCACAGTTGGATGGGGAGTTGGGCTAATGGTTAGCCCAAAGTTAGCATCAGTAGCTTCAGCTTTGTGCATTTCAGTCTAGGAGCTGAAGCAGGAATAGTTAACTTTGAATGCAATGGGCGGCAAGCCCCTCCGCCTCGTTGCCATGCCAGTAATCAGGTCCAAACTAGTCACAAACTCAATGCTGTATTAAAAGGCATTAACACACAATGTAATGCTCAATGCAACAATTTGTTTCAGGTAACAGAACAGTACAGTAGTGCGTTGTGATATCAGTGACTGGTCTCAATCTCATACACGCCAGTAGAAGCCTTTGTAACAATACTATAATATTGCTGCTCATATTTTTCCCTGTTCTTTATTGTGTAATGTCAAATAGAATTGTAAATACACTTGACATTAACTTAGATTATTATTCTAACAAATTATGTCTGTTCTTTAACAGAGTGACCTTGTTCTCAAGAGGAACCAATACACTGGACAACTGAGGTCAAGGGAGGAAGAGAGATGGCCCTGATGATGGCCAAGGGTGGTGTCATCAGGACCCATCTGAGGCCATTTATGGACAGACTGAGCCGGGTAGGCTTATTTAAAATAGTCACGCAGGGAGAAAGTCTCTCTCACGCTTTCTTCTCACACCAGGGAATCTTTAAAAAATTTCTAAAATCCACAAATAGATAATGCATGTCTTTTTGACAGGTCATAAAACTGTATAGGATTGCGATATATATATATAGATATATATATAGATATATATATAGATATATATATATATAAATTGGCTTTTTAAAAACTCTTAAATGTAACTTGTTAAAATCTGCAGAAAACTGCACACAGGTACGTATGCAGGACAATGCCTCCTGCTTGTAATGCACACAGTATTGACACATTACCAATCAAGCACTGAGATGAGACAAGAAGCTGTCATCTGCAGCCTTATCCTGTACCTTGGCGAGAAAGAAGAAGAGCTATTTGAAGATTTCCTGGTAAAGCATGATTTTAGTTTTGTGTCATAAAAATCGTTTTAAGTCCAAGAGAGAAATTAAGACACAAACAGATGAAGATTTTTATTTCCAGAGAATAGTTAACACTGGAACAAGAAGACATTTTAAAAATCCCCAATATGTCTTTGATCTCCTTTTTAGTATGTTGTCTTTCATGCTTTTGTACAAATTGTCACTACAGACTCTACTACATTTGAACAATTATTTTTCAAACACAAAATATTAAATGTAGTGTGCAGGGGCCGACATGAACGAACACACCAGCCACCACGTCACTTCTGTTTACAGATCATTTACCTCAGGCTAAGTGTAAGTGGCGCTTTTTGGCAGCCAGCCTTTTAAAAGAAAGCACAAAGAAATTAAATAACTGAGTAACACGGCGAATAGCACTCTTTTTTTTTGATGGCGCCTTAACTGCAAAGTGTTGTGAGAAACCCTGTTTCAACCAGAGAGAGAGAGAGAGAGAGAGAGAGAGAGAGAGAGAGAGAGAGAGAGAGAGAGAGAGAGAGAGAGAGAGAGAGAGAGATCATCGCGGCCGGATTAAGTGATTAATCCGGCCGAAATTATTAAGCTAATTTGTTTTTATTGTGCGATTAATTGATTTATTTACCATCGCAACAGGTCTAGGTTCATCATCAACATTCATTTTATGGGTACATCTGTGAATTGCAGCTGTCTTGCGCAAAGTTCCACACATTTTTTTTTTTTTTTACTTATGTTGAGTCACTGTAAGAGATACAGTAGTTTGTAGCAAGCGTTTTCGTTCTGCACTGATAGTGAATGTCAATTGTATTTGGTTCTCAATAGAATTGTGTTCTTTCTTTCTTATAAAAATTGTATGGAGGACACCTGCAGTGATGACACTGAACATATCCTCAAGATACTGTTTGTCCATAGGTGCAGATTGCAGTTGATGTGTCCATCCTTTTGGAAGGCAAGGAGATGTTTCCAGGATGTGGCAGTACTGCATACCCTATAGGCATACCCTCCAACACTGCGCTACACCTTTGTGGTGTTCCACAAACTTTTCATGGACCCGGATGGCGTTAAGATGTCCCCAAAAGTGCAATCTTTAAAGTTGATATCCTAAATGATGTTGACATGGCACACGCTGTTTAATCGAGGCTGTTGGTACACCCCAACAATTGTAACAAACACTTGAAAAGATAAATTTGGCTCTATTGGACCCAACACCCATGTGCAGGAGCTCTTGTCTTTATGGATATTTGTCTGTCAAACACACTGACTTGAAGCTGACTTAAGGTTTGATTTCCAAAAAGACTGTTTAATGTGGTTAAGGTACAACTACTCAAAAAGGGCCTCAAAAGTTTGGGCACCCCAGGTAAAAATTTGTATTAATGTGCATAAAGAAGCCAAGAAAAGATGGAAAAATCTCCAAAGGCATCTAATGACAGATTAGACATTCGTGTAATGTCACAAAAAGTTGGATTTTATTTCCATCATTTACAATTTCAAAACAAAAAAAACAAAAAAAATAGCGTCTGCAAAAGTTTGGCCACCCTGCAGAGTTAGTACCTTGTACTGCCCCCTTTGGCAAGTATCACAGCTTGGAAATGCTTCTTGTAGCCAGCCAAGAGTCTTTCAATTCTTGTTTGAGGTATCTTCGCCCATTCTTCCAAGTCTTCCAGTTCTTGGAGATTTTTGGGCTGTCTGTCACGCACTGCTCTTTTAAGGTCTAGCCATAGATTTTCAATTATGTTGAGGTCAGGAGATTTTAAAGGCAATGGCAAAACCTTCAGTTTACACCTCTTGATGTAATCCACTGTGGATTTTGAGGTGTGTTAAGGATCATTATCCATGTGTAGAAGCCAACCTCTCTTTAACTTTAGGTTTTTCACAAATCTTCTGAAATTTTATTGAATCCATTTTTCCATCTACTCGTGAAATGTTTCCTGTGCCACTGACTGCAATACAACCCCAAAACATGATTGATCCCCCCCCATGCTTAACAGTTGAACAGAGGTTCTTTCCATTAATTTCTGTCACCTTTCTTTTCTAAACGTACCTCTGCTCATTCTGGCCAAAAAGTTCTATTTTAACCTCATCGGTCCACAGAACTTTTTCCCCACAATGCATGCATGTCTATATGTTCTTTTGCAAACTTCAAACACTGATTTTTGTGGTGAGGTCGTGGAAAAGGTTTTCTTCTGATCACTCTTCCATGAAAACCATATTTGTACGAGTATCCCTTTATAGTGGAATGGTGTACCACAACTCCAGTGTCTGCAGGTCTTTCTGGATGGATCGGATAGTCTAACGTGGGTTTGGACTTGCTTTTCTCACAATCCTGCGAACGGTTCTGTCTGATATTTTTCTTGGTCTTCCAGATCTTGCTTTAACTTCCACTGTTCCTGATGACTGCCATTTCTTAATTACATTCCAAACAGAGGATATTGGCAACTGAAAACGCTTTGCTATCTTCTTATAGCCTTCTCCTGCTTTGTGAGCATCAACTTTTTTCAGTTTTCTAGACAACTGCTTAGAAGAACCCATGGTGCTGATTGTTGGGGCAAGATCAGATGAGTCTGGGCATTTAAAACCTTAAGATTGACATCACCTGGTCTTTCCAGACGATGATTGAGAACAATCCATGACACTGTCAGATCTCAGCTTTCCAAAGGGGGCGGTGCATGCTATAAACTCTGCAGGGTGCCCAGACTTTTGCAGACGCCAGTTTTTTGTTTTGTTATTTTGAAAGTGTAAAATGTTGGAAATAAAATCTAACTTTATGTGACATATTATACAAATGTCTAATCTGTCACTTGATGCCTTTTGAAAATGTCTCTCTCTCTCTCTCTCTCTCTCTCTCTCTCTCTCTCTCTCTCTCTCTCTCTCTCTCTCTCTCTCTCTCTCTCTCTTAAATCCATCAAGTTGTTTTATCAGTTTAGGTGTAATCATGTGGATGTGTAAATGTAATGCTGTGCATAACCAGAAAAATAGGACTTTTTCAATTAGAAATTTTTAAAGCGGAAAACTTTCCCTAGCTCACAATAGAAATGCCTGTGTTACATCTGTGGTAGGTTGATGGCATTTTATGATAAGTACCAGTGAACCAACAAATATACTCCTCAGCTCGGTTAAAGACACACTCAGACTGGAATTTTCAATTGCTCATCAATGCATTAGTCTGTCAGGGTACAACAGGCGGACTCAAATGCACGACTCAGGACTCAAGATAAACAGGTAAGTACATTTTATTGTTCAAAGAAAAATCAGTACAAAATCAGCAGGCAAAATCGCTGTAAGGATAAAGGCAAAACGGCCAAAGAAGCACTGGAAACTACTGGAGAATGCGCCACATGGGGAGTAACAACAAACTGGCACAGGTAAGTGAATGTGGTGAGTACTTGTACTAGGGGAGCAGGTGATGATGATTACACACAGATGAGACACATAAAGGAGTGGGAGGGTAATCACGCAGGTGGGAAAGTAGAGGAAGTCCATGAAAACAAACAAAACATGAAACCAACTAAAACAGAAACTAGACACCATGACAAAACCATGACACCGTGCCAGACTAGACATTTCACCTACATCAGGTAATCAGCCTCTTCCTCAAACTACAAAAATCAAGTAATATTTGTCTAAACTTCCCATCTTGATATGCAGCTTTTGTTCTTTGTTTGGTGTTGTGAGCAGCGTTGGGCAGTAAAGCATTACTTTATTTATATTTTGTGAGCACAGTAAGGGATTTGTAATTAAATCACTTGATTTCAGTTTCTAGTCCCAGTAACGCTCAGTTACTTCAACTATTTTAGGATCAACTTGTTTGCCATTTTAGGGTCAATATCAAGAGGCAATAAGCAAAAGAGATTTGTTTGGGCCACGAAACACAAGGAATGGACATTAGACCAATGTCTTTGGCTTTGGTCAGATAAGTCCAAGTTTGAGATTTTTGGTTCCAACCGCCATGTCTTTGTGCAACGGAGAAAAGGTGACCGGATGGATTCTGCATGCCTGGTTCCCACCGTGAAGCATGGAGGAGAAGGTATGATGGTGTGGGGGTGCTTTGCTGGTAACACTGTTGGGAATTTATTGCAAATTAAAGGCATACTGAACCAGCTTGTCTACCACAGCATCCTGCAGCAACATGCGACATCCCATCTGGTTTGCGTTTAGTTGGACCATCATAGATTTTTCAACAGGACAATGACCTCAAACACACCTCCAGGCTGTATAAGGGCAATTTGACTAAGAAGGAGAGTGATGGAGTGCTGCGCCTCCACAGTCACTGGACCTGAACCCAATCGAGATGGTTTGGGGTGAGCTGGACCGCATAGTGATCCCTAACCCTAAAGGGCCAACAAGTGCTGAGCATCTCTGGGAACTCCTTCAGGACTGTTGGGAAACCATTTCAGGTGACTACCTCCAAAAGCTCATCAAGAGAACGCCAAGAGTGTATAAAGCAGTAATCAGAGCAACGGGTGGCTACTTTGAAGAAACTAGAATATAAGACATGTTTTCAGTTATTTAACACTTTTAAGTACATAATTCCATGTGTTTATTCAGAGTTTTGATGCCTTCAGTGATAATCAACAATGTAAATAGTTATGAAAATAAAGAATCCATTGAATGAGAAGGTGGTTCCAAACTTTTGGCCTGTACTATATATACATTTAGAGTTAAATACATTTTACTTGATACTGGCAACTAAGTTGTACTTGATATCACAGCAGTAACATTTGTTTTTATAAGTGTAGGTAATCATGTGGATGTGTAAATGTAATGCTGTGCATAATTAGAAAATGTTAAAGGGGAAAACTTTCTGTACCTCACAATAGAAATGCCTGCTTTACATCTGTGGGAGGTTGATGGCATTTTGTGATAAATACCAGTGACTCAACAAATACTTTGCAATGGTGCTAAGATTTCAGGCTTCCAAAGTTTACTTTCATACTTCTCAGCTCTGTTAAAGACATTCAGAATGGAATTTTCTATTTCTCATCAATGCATCAGTGTGTCAGGGTACAACAGGCGGACTCAAATGCATGATTCAGGACTTAAATATAAACAAGGAAGTACAGTTTATTGTTCAAAAATCGTTGTCAGGATAAAGGCAAAACGGCCAAGGAAACACTGTGGGAAACAAACTGCTGGAGAGTGCACCACACGGGGAGTAACAACAATCTGTCACACGTAAGTGAATGTGGTGAGTACTTGTACTAGGGGAGCAGGTGATGATGATTACACACAGATGAGACACATAAGGAGTGGGAGGGTAATCACGCAGGCGGGAAAGTAGACAAAGGCAGGCAAACAAGTGAAGTGAATAGTAGATTTAAAAAAAAAAAAAAACAGGAAGTCCATGAAAATAAACAGAAAACTAGACACAAGGACAACACCATGACACTGTGCCAGACTAGACATTTCAGCTACACCAGGTAATCAGCCTCTTTCTCAAACTACACAAATCAAGTAATATTTGTTTGAGACTTCCCATGTAGACATGTAGCTTTGTTCTTTACAATGGTGTTGTGAGCAGCGTTGGGCAGTACAGCATTACTTAATAACACATGCCAGTACTGGAATGATTCATTCTGTGAGCACAGTAAGGGATTTGTAATTAAATTACTTGATTTCAGTTTCTAGTCCTAGTAACGCTCAGCTAACTATTTTAGTGTCAACTTGTTTGCCATTTTAGGGTTAATATCAGTTTGATTTGCGTGTGTTCCGTGATCTACTCAATAACCTGTTAACTTTGCACTGTCTGTCTCTTTGATAGAAATGCCGCACGATGCTAGAGTTTGCATGATCTGCCGCATCGCAGATTGAAAAGCACACCCGACTACAGGAGCCATTTAGCTCACACTTGCAGAGTACACAGTGCAGTTTTAGGTTGGATCGCGTTCTCTGCACAAACTCCAGAGTTTGATTGAAAGTGAAACAGAGACTACCTCTTTTTCAGCTTTTAGTGCGCATATTAATGTGATTGTTGAATTCACACCTGCCCAAATGAACCATCCCAAGAGGAAAAACTAGTGCAAATCAACCAAAATAAATGAGGCAGGTAGGAAAGCCCTCTCAGTCAGAGGTGATTTGGCTTGGGAACCAGAGGCTGGCCGGTTCAAGTCCAGCTGCGTGTGTGTGCGGTGACTGTATCCCCAATCTGCACTGCAAGGTCCCTCGAGCTATGTATGTGGCTGCAGAGAATCCTCTAAGGAAGTTCTCCTTTCAGTGTAGCATTTGTTAATACCCAAATGATACGTAGTTAAGAGAGGGAGACAAGCTGAAACTCGGGTCTGTAAATCCTTGTCAACGTGATTGGTTTTCTCTGACAAAGTGAGGCGGGAAAAAAAAGTTCAAATACATTCCTGTGCCAAAAACACAAATAAAAGTAATTAAACACAGCAACATCATCAATCTTCCCAACGGTGCGCCTACCAGGCCGGTCTCTGCTCTGAATTAACACCGGGTGGGCTTTTGCTGGGCTGGTGTGGCGGCTGTCTGGCAGCCTGGGCTACTATCTTACCTGGCGCCAAGCCACAGCAAGATGCTTTGATTGGGCATGAGAGATAGGAGCGCATCGTTCACTCCAGGGGACAAGCAGCTGAGCCTGTTTATGAGGACATTATTCTGCAGCACACATATCTGTCATTGGGAGTGAAGGGATTACACCAGGTGGATTGGGACATCCAGCAAATTCTATGCATAATATTGATGTGAAAGTGCATCAAGGACATTTGCATACTATAACCATATTGATTAACTATTTGCTTTTCTGCTTCAGTGCAATATTTAACACATCCAAACATGTTGGGAATGACATTCTGACTTCCAGATCCGTGTTGCCTGTGGGAATATACAAAGATACCATAAGGACAATGAGATCGTGGTTATACATTTGTGACGTACAAAGCCAGTTAATCAATGCATGGAATTTGGTCATCCAAAATAATTCTCTAGAGCTTGGTTCATGTATTTGTAATGTGGTTCAAGGTTTGTTTATTAGTACCTAAGGGATATTCCGCTCATTTCAGTTAAGAAATTACAGCAAAACCGATTCCCAGGACATTAAAAACAAATACACACTAGCATCATTACAGTATCAAAAAAAGAGGTAGGCATTAGTGTTAGATTATCTGTTTCCCTTTGTCCTACGATTCTGTTTCAAACACTTGGGCGACCAGCAAACATCTGCATGATAAATGTGAGTATTTCATGTCACTCAGGTTAATTAAAAAGGACCTGACTGGTGATGGAGAGGATGTGATTAAATAGGCCTGAATAACCTATTCCTTCTCTTCCATGTTTAAAAAAATTGTGAAGATTTGAGTGCCGGCTGCTCAGTTGCTGATGGAAAGGGCATTATTTGTGTTCCATACTTACACTGCCGTGTCACAAGATCCTGAAAACAACATTAAAGACACTATGAGGAGACTTCTTTATGTGATAATGTCTTTCAAACTATTCTGATGGTGAAAGAATGCATAAAGAGAAGACAATTGGTGAAGTGTATGTGTTGCTTTCAACTGTGTCCCCAGGTAAAATCCTGGTTGGGGTGTGCATATGAAATGCAAATGTCGCAATTGAAGCTAAAGCCACATAGCAAAATAGTTTACTAATGTTACATAGAACCTATTTTTAATACATCTATGTTGTCTATGTATTGCGTGTGTTACAGCAGTTTCATTTAGACCACGGCAGAAAGCTCCGCTGTGCTTGAGCTTCACAAATCCTTGAGGACGTGTAACTTTTGTGGATGCTATAGCACTTCTTGATCAATAAAAGCTAGGCTACTGAAAAGCTATTTGTTTGAGGAAAACAGCAACACTACTGAGAAATGTAGTATCACTGGTAGGTAGCTGTAGAGCTGCTCCTAGTCTCACCTTGCCAGAACTTACTCCACAACGCAGCGGAGAAAAACATGCAAAATTTTTTTTAAATCAATCACAATCACCTTGGGTGGCGCAGGACACGACTGTGCCTCTGCAAAATAGTCTCAGGAAGGAACTTGTTTTGGTGGTACATGTGTACGTTCAAAGGTTGTTTTAGTTGCTCAAAAGAAAACTCATATTGGACAGATTGTCTGAATTTAACCTGCAGAGACCTGAGGAACAGTTAACCATTAGAAATCCACCGGAGGTTAGAACGCCAACACAGAGAGGAAGGGGACGGCCATCCGGCCAAAAAGACTGAAATCAGGCAAAATTTTTGGCGGCAACGGAGCAATCCCAGAAGCAGAACATTGTGGATGTAGACCAATTTCAGAGCAAATTGCACACAACCAGGGTCCCCAACAATGGGGGCGGTAGGTTTTGGAAATGGAAGCCACAGTGTGACGCAACTTTCACAGGTCCCTGCAGCCCATAACCAAACAGTAGCAGGAATGTTTTCAGTGTTACAGTGGTGGTAAACAAAATAAATAACGGCTCTGTTCTTTTGTTGAGGAATTACAGAATAAAATAACGTGATAATCTATCCATGGGAACAGCCTGGGCTGGTCCCCAGTCTACCAGAAAGACAACCAAATTCACATCTATGGGCAATTTAACCCTTAGAGTAACTAACGTCCCACCAGCCGCGGTAGATCGTTCCCATGATCCTGTTTCAATGGATGTAAAATTATAACCATAACAGCTAGAGCATTCATTCTTCTTGCAGCAGAAAGTTAAGGCTTCCGACTTTCATGGCCTTATGTCGTACACTCTGGATGCCTTCATCAAGTTCTGTGACGTTTGGTGCAAACATGCGTGACAATTTTTATTGCAAATGAATGTATCAACACAGCGTTACACTCTGCTCATAAAAAGGAAAAATCTCCAACACTAAAAACATTACACAGTTAAAATAACTTCTGGAAAGTTAAGAAACATGTTCATGGTTCTACATTTAGAAAACTTTTGTGGGTTTAAAAAGTAAAAGTGGTGAAAACATGTCAAATTTTTGTAGTTTTCATTCATGACATTTCAATATTTTTAATTATTATGGTTTATTGACTTACATAACCATTTAGCTTAGGTTGTACTGAAGATACTTCCAAGAAATGGCATCACAAGAAGTTAAAATACCAATGTACTGTAGGCACTGGAGGACCAGTACTATTGCCGAGTTTGAAGGGTTAAATAATAAATAAATAATACAAAGCTTGACTTAATTTTGACTTTTTCCACCAAAGATGGTTATGAATTATTTTACTGGTGTAACACTCTGGATTATAGTGGCTTTACAGTTTGCCTTTAGCTTTTTTCCGGGAAATGTGGTTAATCATAGCTGCTGCTGACATTTAGCTTTCCACAACAGCTCTCTTCGGGGTGACACAGTGATCATAAATTCCCGTGTCTCCCTGATTTTATCTCATACATTTTAACTCCCTTCCTGCTTAGCGCTCCTATATTCAGACAACCCTGGGGTGTTGGTTTGTACCTCCCCGCCCTCTGTCTGTCAGTCTCCACCCTATTTTTCCTGAGTGTGAGGTAATTACCTCCCTATATGAATTCACTGAAGCTAGATCTGTGGCAGATATGATAAAAAATAGCTGACAGGGATTTTGACATAATAGACACATTGTCTCATAGAGAAAGGGGCTTCTAATGAATTCTGATGAGGCCCACCTCGATAATTATCTCCATGTCATTCAGATGAGGCCGGGATAAGACATTTTGTTTGCTAAGGCTGGCAGTGATTGTCATGCAAAAGTGACTTACCGCTGACTTTTGGACAACCTTGGTTTGGAGTTTATGATGACTTTGTCTAGACTGAAAATGCTGTTCTGCAAGATATCCTTGAATGATAATCGGATGTCTGGTCCACTGCTTTGTCTGTGACCATCATCGCCTTGCATGGATATCTTTATTTGCAACATAAAAGCAGCTGTTAGTTCAATCAAATTCCCACTTGTGGGCCTTTTAGAGTTTCCAAGCAGGAAGCTCCCCTAATCCTCTCAAGCTTTTTGACATGGCATGAGATGGGAATACCATTGCAGGAAAATCTAAAAGCTTTCGATACTTATTTACCAAAAATGCCTTCAAGCCAACAGATTACCAGTTCCCCAGAGTGTGTTAAGTAAAGCCTCACTGAATCTGACTTTTCATGTTGTTTCTTTATAGGGTCAACTTTCCAGCAAAGGTCAGGCAGGCTCTGAATCACTCCCATGCTTACTGCATTAATACACAAATAGTTACATTAATTGCTTTAGAATAAAACTGAGCTGACCTGTAAAAGCTAAAAAGCCAGGCTTAGAAAAGGGCGTCCTGGGCAATGTGTTATGCAGGTAAAAAGATCAAAAAGAAGCCATTGCTTGCTGGGCTGTTTACAATCAAGTAGACACGGGTTTATTCTCTACACGCTGCAGAGTAAATCTTATCAGAGAGGCTACAGGGATCGCAGAGGGATCTGCTATGTCAGCCTTTTCTCATCCTCAAGTGAGAGACGCTATAGTATTCTGTCCCTCGAGAATTTAATTTTGAGAACAAACCTGTAATTATCTGCCCATGTTGGAATGACAAACAGGACTATGTTCCGTTGGCTCACTTGCCCGAGCAATTATTGCAGCAGAGTAATCATATCGTCATATATTCATAAACCAAAATTTGAGTTTTACATGTAGGAAAGATTAGAGACTAGCTTTTTTTGTACAGCAGATTTCAGCAACATGGCAATTTGAAGTGCTTTACACAAGAATGGTTAAAGAGTTAAAGAAATAAAAACAGAAAACTCAAGAATAAAGACTTAAAAAATAAACAAAACACAAGAATAAAAGTTACAGTGCAGAAATTAAACATTAAAGAAATTAACAACCATTTAAAGAAAGGCCACATCAAAAAGAAAGGTCTTCAGTCTTGATTTAAAAGAACAGAGTAGCAGCGGATCTGCAGTTTTCTGGAAGTTTGTTCCAGATATGTGGAACAAATAAACTGAATGCTGCTTCCCCTTGTTTAGTTCTGACTCTGGGGACAGAAAGCAGACCTGTCCTAGACGACCTGAGAGTTCTGGGTGGATCATAGTGCAGTAGAAGATCAGAAATGTATTTTGACCCTAAACCATTTAGTGTTTTATAAACTAGCAAAAGTATTTTGAATTAAATTCTTTGAGGCACAGGAAGCAAGTGTAAAGACTTCAGAACTGGAGTGATGTGATCCAGTCTCTTGGTCTTGGTGAGCACTCGAGCAGCAGCGTTTTGAATCAGCTGCAGCTGTCTGATGGATTTTTTTTAGGGAGACCTGTAAAGATACAGATATGTAACAGTAGTCAAGTCTACTGAAGATGAAAGCATGGACGAGTTTTTCCAAATCCTGTTGACACATAAGTCCTTTAACCCTTGATATATTCTTAAGGTGACAACAGGCTGACATTTTAATTGTCTTAATGTGGCTGTTAAAATTCAGGTCAGAGTCCATGACTATACCAAGATTTCTGGCTTTGTATGTTGTTTTTAACATTGTTGTTTAAAGCTGAGCGCAGACTTTTAATCGTTCTCATTTGCTCCAAAAACAACCACCTGGTTTTGTCCTTCATTTAATTTCAGAAAGTTCTGGCACATCCAGCCGTTAATTTGTTCAATGCACTTAGTCAGTTTTTGTATTGGACTATAGTCCCCTGGCAATAAGGTTATGTAAATTTGTGTGTCGTCCACATAACTATGGTAACTTATTTTGTTGTTTTCCATAATCTGAGCCAGTAGAAGCATGTAGTTGTTAAACAGAAGAGGCCCCAGATTGGAGCCTTGGGGAACTCTGCACGTCATATTTGTATGCTCAGATGCATAATTATCTATTGACACAAAGTAGTCCTTATTCTTTTAGTAGGATTTAAACCAGTTTAGTACTGAGCCAGAAAGGCCAACCCAGTTTTCCAATAGTCTAGTAATATGTCATGGTTGACCGTGTCAAATGCAGCACTGATATCAACTAATACTAAGACTGAAATGTTGCCATTATCTGTGTTAAGGTGGATGTCATTAAAGACTTTGACAAGAAACGTCATTGCAAAATCATTGCAGGCCTTGGTAGATAAAAGTTCAGATGCTACTGGTACTGGAGGGTTTGTTAACCTATCGACAGCAGCAAACAAAGCACGTTAATTATTATTGTTTCTAGCGATAATGTCAGAGAAGAAGGACCTCCTTGCATTCCTCAGTTCCAAATTATAAATGTGAAGTCTCTCTTTATAGGTGTTAATGGACCAGGAGATTTGTTTTTCACCACCTTCGTTCAACTTTTCGACACTCTCTTTTTTATGTTCTCACCAGTAGGACATTTCTCCATGGAGATCTTTTATTACCAGAGACACATTTGACCTTAGTGGGAGCAATGGCATCAATAACATTTGTAATTTTACAGTTGAAATGATCTACAAGCTCAGTGACTGAGAGCCCAGCGAGGGCGGGTATGACGGAGAAAAGCTGAATGAATGTTTCACTGGTGATTTCAGTGATATACCGTTTTGTGATTATCTTCATTTGGACAGTTTTGGGCACAGAGATAAACCCAGGAATGATGAGAGAGGGAGACAATCAAGTCCAGAGTGTTACCCTTATTGTGCGTGGGTTCTGTCACATGCTGAGTCAGTCTAAAGTGTCACAGCCCGGTCTGTGACCTCCAGATTCCTATTTTTCTGTTTGTTTTTCCTTCTCAGTCTTTCCCTTGTGTTTCCTCCCCTGTGTGTGTGTGTGTGTGTGTGTGTAGTATGTGGGACTTCATCTGCAGGGGCGTGGCACAGTTGGCATTATCATGCACATCTGACTACTATCACAATCAACAACAGTACAAGAAACCCAGCTCTCTGTTTTTCCACCCACCATGTGGTAAACTCCTTAGGACTTCATTTTCAGTGTTTCAGTCTCTAGAGAAATATTAGTTTTTGAATTTGTCGTACCTCTGGAAGTAACTTTGTCTCTCATCTGCAGCACCTCCCTAATCTCATCCACTGCCGTTGCCTGCCACGCTCCCTCACCACCTATAAACCTCCACTTCCATCAGGATTGTCTCCACACCACCATCCACTCACTCTCTGACTTATTTCCACCAAGAGTCAATAAACCATCTTCAACTTTAACATTAAGTCTATGTTCTGAATCTGCTTCTGGGGTCCACACTAGAGCTTATCGTAACACAGTTCTCAAAAACACAACAAAGTTCTTTGGTCCCTCTGTCCTGGGGTTGTGAGTCAGTGGAATATGATACATTGGAATTTTGTAGACCTGTTGTAGATGTTGAGTGGCCTATAATCTCTCAAAAATACAGTTTAATCACAGCTGTTGCATACGTTAAACATTTGACGGCGGCGGACAGACCTGCCCCCACTGCTGAAAAAAAAATCCCAAGGGAAACACTGGGCAAGTAGGGAAAATGCAGGCATTGGCATTGCTCAATTCTTAATGTATATTCAAGTCACTTAAAATGACAACCACTGTCTCTTATTACAGTCCCATTTACTGGAAATAGTCCTTAATAGCAATAACAATTTATATCAAAATCAGGTCTTAAAAACTCCTATTATAGTGCCAAATATGTCCTATGCCACAAGTTCATGCGTTAGTCATGACACAATCTCATACATTAGATATATTACTTCTGAAGCAATTTTGGGGTAAAGTGAGTTTGATACAAACTTAAATGAGAGAAGTTTTCTCACTTGCGATTTCTTTTAATGGTTCCATGTAATGTGTAAAGCGTATTCTGTTTGATCTTTCCTACTGCTGAAGTCTTTGTGCAATTTATAACACGTGTGATTCAACTCCACATAAAATCCTCATGATGGGGTTGGAATCTCAACAGAGTAGCTCATTTATTTTCTTCTGTCTCTCTCATTCTTTCCAAACAGGCTCCCTCTTTGAGAACAAACCAGAGACTTAACTACTTGAAGATACTCTTTGTCTTTTCATGAGCAAGATTTTTAGAAGTTTTAGACTTTGAGATTTAGTCAGTTGACTTTTACCACTTTCCTAATGCAAGATTATTTTAACTGAGTTGAGGGACTAGATGTCTGTGAGGTCAGAAGCTCTTATTATGGCTGTATGACAAAGTGGTTGAAAATGCTCAACTACTCACCACTTGTCTATTACAATATATTTTTAGGTTGCTATAATTTACCATTGCTATTGGAACATTGTATCACACTGACAGGTATCATCACTAACAATTTTTACACACACACATATATATATTACTGTTTACAGATAGATTTACTGATGCTTTTGCTAAATGCTTTGCTGCTGTTAAACTGAAAATGTACCCCCTGTGGGACTAATAAAGGATTATCTTATTTTACTATTCTGGGTTTTTTGTCCATTCATCCATCCATCTTCATCCGCTTATCCAGTATCGGGTCACGGGGGCAGCAGCTCCAATAGGGGACCCCAAACTTCCCTTTCCCGAGCCACATCAACTAGCTCTGACTGGGGGGTCCCACGGCGTTCCCAGGCCAGGTTGGAGATATAATCTCTCCACCTAGTCCTGGGTCTTCCCCAAGGCCTCCTCCCAGCTGGACGTTCCTGGACCACCTCCCTAGGAAGGCCCCCAGGAGGCATCCTCTCCAGATGCCCGAACCACCTCAACTGGCTCCTTTCGACGCGAAGGAGCAGCGGCTCTACTCAGCGCTCCTCATGGATGACTGAGCTTCTCACCCTATCTCTAAGGGAGACGCCAGCCCCCTACTGAGGAAACCCATTTCGGCCGCTTGTACCCTGGGTTTGTTTGTGATAGCATTATGTTACACATGAGTAGGTTGAACCAAAAAGAATGAACAAATTAATATTGAATTGTATTATGTTTGTTGTAAGATGTATAATTTATAACAGTAACCAAATTAAACTGTCTGAAATTAATTTACTGGTTCTATAAATTGTATCAAGGAATTTTTGAATATGAATATAAATTGTATGAAAGTTTTAAAATTCAGTTATTCATGTGAGTGTGATCTGTTGTCTCCTCGCCCCTCAAAGAATCGGTATCAAGAATTGTTAAAAATGTATCAATACCTGACCCTAGTATATATTTTATTTTGTAGTTCAGTGTTATGGTTGTAGCAGTTCAAGTATATCCATGACATTCCACTATAGTGGACAAGTTTTTAAGAGAATTTCCATGTACTGTACATAGAATTTTCTTTTAGGTGTGAACAAAATTGACAAATGGTCCAGACCTGTCATACAAGCAGAGATGGCAAAAGTACTCACTTCCCGTACTTAAGTAGAAGTATAGATACTTGTGTTAAAAAATACTCTGGTAAAAGTAGAAGTACTGATTTAAAGTCTTCACTCAAACCAAGTACAGGCTTGGAAATGTACTTAAAGTACAAAAGTAAAAGTAGCCTTGTGAATGACAACCATTTTTTATGCAAAGCTCCCTGGACCACATATGTTTCTAAAGAGCACACTGAGAAACTTCAATAGACATGGAAACAAGGCTCTTTATATGCAATTACCTACATTTTAAATGAATGTCTGCCAACAGGCCTAAAACATCACATATGATTATTGTGACAGAGACTGGGACTCCAGGTTAATAAGATTTTGACTGAGCAGCAAGTTATGAATTAAGTTCCTCAGATCTAGTTTCTCTTTTTTAATCTTTCCCTTAACATTTAAATAAATCTACATGTATGTGTGTGTGCTCAGATATGGCTTTTGGAAAGAAAATAAAGGATAAAATATGAACAGGACATTCATTAAGAAGTTCCCCAGCACATTGGCCTGGAGTCATTGTTGACGCCTACTGTCTCCAACATCTCTCTCAGATAAGGCTGAGGATGATTGGGAATGTCTTGCTGCTTGTCTGCCAAATCTCCATTTTCTTCATTTTCAATCATGTCGGCATCCATACTACTACGTGCTAAAGTTAGCGCCATCAAGCTGCACTGATTTGCTGCAAATGAATCCCGCTGAATCTGTCAAGTCGGCTTAGTGGTGTGTCAAATGCAACATACAGTACTGTATATTCCCATCCAATATGATTGGTGTATAGTATTGATGATGCAAACAATAAAGATAATTCCAGTGATATGAAACTTGTTAGTGAGGACTTCACTCACCTAAAGGATTATTAGGAACACCTGTTCAATTTAATGCAATTATCTAATCAACCAATCACATGGCAGTTGCTTCAATGCTTTTAAGGGTGTGGTCCTGGTCCAGACCATCTCCTGAACTCCCAACTGAATGTCAGAATGGGAAAGAAAGGTGATTTAAGCAATTTTGAGTGTGGCATGTTTGTTGGTGCCAGACGGGCCGGTCTGAGTATTTCACAATCTGCTCAGTTACTGGGATTTTCCCGCACAACCATTTCTAGGGTTTACAAAGAATGGTGTGAAAAGGGAAAAACATCCAGTATGCGGCAGTCCTGTGGGCAAAAATGCCTTGTTGATGCTACAGGTTAGAGGAGAATGGGCCGACTGATTCAAGCTGATAGAAGAGCAACTTTGACTGAAATAACCACTCGTTACAACCGAGGTATGCAGCAAAGCATTTTTGAAGCCACAACACACACAACCTTGAGGCGGATGGGCTACAACAGCAGAAGACCCCACCGGGTACCACTAAGCTTTACTACAAATAGGAAAAAGATGCTACAATTTGCAAGAGCAAATTGGACAGTTTAAGACTGACAAAATGTTGCCTGGTCTGATGAGTCTTGATTTCTGTTGAGACATTCAGATGGTAGAGTCAGAATTTGGCGTAAACAGAATGAGATCATGGATCCATCATGCCTTGTTACCACTGTGCAGGCTGGTGGTGGTGATGTAATGGTGTGGGGGATGTTTTCTTGGCACACTTTAGGCCCCTTAGTGCCAATTGGGCATCATAAATGCCACGGCCTACTTGAGCATTGTTTCTGACCATGTCCATCCCTTTATGGCCACCATGTACCCATCCTCTGATGGCTATTTCCAGCAGGATAATGCACCATGTCACAAAGCTTGAATCATTTAAAATTAGTTTCTTGAACATGACAAAATGGCCCCCACAGTCACCAGATCTCAACCCAATAGAGCATCTTTGGGATGTGGTGGAACGGGAGCTTCGTGCCCTGGATGTGCATTCCCACGAATCTCCATCAACTGCAAGATGGTATCCTATCAACATGGGCCAACATTTCTAAAGCATGCTTTCAGCACCTTGTTAAATCAATGCCACGTAGAATTAAGTTCAGCATAACAAAACGCATGCGAATAAAGCTGGTGAAACTGTTGATGCTTCATTAAGATCAAGCAACATGCAACCTAGCTAACAGATAAAGAACACACACAACATCATTAGCTAACGGGTGAAGAACACAAACATCACTATCTAACTTTAAATGTGCCAGAACTATAGACCAATACAACAGGCTTAAATGAACTGACTACATAAGTTATACGACTTACAGTTCTCAAATACGCACACACACAATCTCAACTGATTATCCTCCAATGGGACAGCTAGGTTCTTTCTTTTCTCTCACTTTTTTCTTTGTGTGGCGTGCATGCCCGCTTGCGGTTTGAGGTATGTCCGCGCTATTCTCCGACATTACAACCTCTTGTACAAATCTAAAGAGCCATCTTTAGTTAAATGTAAGTAAAAGTAAAAAGTCACCACTAAAAAATAGTAAAGTAAAAAGATCATAAAAATCTACTTGGGTACAGTAACAAAGTATTTGTACTTCCCATCCCTGCATACAAGTCATACACAGATCATCTGCCTCCCTCCACATGAAAAAACTGGCATATTACTAGTACAGTTCAGTTGTAAAAAATTATCTCAGCTGCCTCAGGGTCTATCTGCCCATTACCATCCAGCCGACAGTGTAACATCACGTACGGTAGGATATAATACTCTCAGGTCTATTGTCTTCATGACTTTCACGTCTCCTTGACCACCTCTCATATTAGTAATGGACCGCATTGTTTTATCAAGACGTTTTTTAGCATTCAACTTAACAATAAACCCCATTCCATCATTTCTATAGCTGTTAGTCATCATACTATAAAAGAAGGAATCTTTGTGAGTGAGTGAGGTAGGCACTCCGTCTGACCGGTTTTCTGTCTTCAAATGAGGGAAAAACTGTTACACACAGCATGCTGTTGTGTGGATGTAAATAGACTCATCTCTATAAAAAGAAGGAATCTAATCTATCTATAAATTATAGGTAGGTCGGTCTGTCTTTGTCTGTCTGTCTGTGTGTTATGTGCCTATCTCTCTAACCGTTAGTCCCATGGATTTCAAAGATGACAGTTGCCTTGCTATGGGGACGATTAAGTGCATTGCCAAATTTGGTAAAAGAAGCACACATTGGCTTTTGCCGCTCTAGCTGCTGGCCAGCGAATGTGCAAAGTAACAACTCGTTACTTTGTTTCTCACCTGAAGTAGTAGCCTGCTCTGAACCTCATCTGAATCTTTACTCTTACGTTCATTTGTGGATGTTCACTGAATCTGTATGTCAGCTACAATGTTTAATTCTGAATATTGTGGAATGGGAATATTTTTGAGTTAACATTCAGTTGCGGTTAATGTATCGTTTTCTCAGAGTTCACTTTGTAGCCTGCTCCAGTCAAGGTCTGAACCGCCCCTGAAGCATCAAGATTGTTTATTTGTGGATGTTACTCAGTCTGTAAGTTAGCTACACTGTTCAATTCTGAATATATTTTATTCTGTTGCGCTTACCGTTATAATTTTCCCTGAGTTTAGGCTCTGTAATAGTAACCTAGGCTATTCAGCAACTCAATATCCTATTCGATGCAATCATATTCAGTCTCTTTCACGGCCATCATTTATAGTAGGCTGTTCACAAACTGTTTGTTCAAGCATAGCCTGGTCTCAATGCTAGGCTATTACTGTGTCATGCGTGCTGAAGTCATAATACGTGTTTTTAATAGCCAAGTGAACAGTTACTGATATTGTTCATTATCACTCTCTTCCATCTCTGTGGCTGTGCATTGATGTGCATAAATTCTAATTGAAATGAACTAATAGTTCATTTTAATAATAATCAACAGCAGCCAAATGAATCATTCATACCACATTTCAGGGTATATCCTGGGCATCTGATCTTTTGCGGACCAACTGATTGTGACACACTGTTACACCAACTTTGCTGATGCTAAGATGCCAATCCCACCACAGCCTCCAGATGCTATTATGGCCATTTTCCTTTATCAAAGTTTTGTGAAGCAGGCAAAACAATATAGCAATGCGCTGGCAATGGCAAGCACTGGTATTAAAGGTAGCTAGGGCTGGCTTCAACCCAGGTGTGCGTATACAAGCCAAGTTTATCATTACATTGCCGTCCCCCTTTCCTGAACAAGGTCGCACAACACTCTTTGCTCAGATCTATTTCCACAATCCTGCTCATGATGTTATGATACTCAGGAAGGATTCAGGCGCGGACACCGGAGTAGAGAGATCAGGCAGGATTTATTAATTAAACTGGGTGAGCCAAAGGGTTGGGGTGGATGTGAGGAAATCCAGGCTTGACGGAGATCAGGTGATGGTGTGTTGAGGAGCGGTCAGGGCGTACAGACAGGCTGGCGGGCTGAGAGCAAACAGGCAGGTGGATCTTTAGACAGGCAGGCAGATCGGCTGGCAGGCCGGCAGGCAGGCAGGCAGGCAACGAATAGGCACAAGGATAGCACTGTGGTGGAACGAGAACAGATTGTTAGCAAAAAGACAAAAGTACTCAAACTATACAGAAGCCGGAGCATAATACCAGGTGAGGTAATCTGACGAACTGGCAAAGAGTGGTAGCTGAACCAGAGTATTTAACAGGGAGAGTAATGAATGACGAGCCACAGGTGTGATGCACTGCCAGTGGAGATGAGCCTGCCATGTATATGACAGCATATGACCCATTGTCATATGTGCTTGTTCTTCCTCAAGGATAACATACTTAGCTGGCAGGTATCACACCAACATGCTTCAACTGTTACCATCTTCAAGCGTGTGACATTGCTCTAACACTTCAATTTACTGCTTTGTGGTGGGAGACTGACTCAGCAATACGTATGTGACAAAAATTTAGTTACACCACCTCAACTGGATCCGCCACAACCAGAAATCTATCAAGGCTGACAGTATAAAATCATTGTTGATGCCCTGAATAGTGACATTGAGATTCTTGGACATCTAACCACCCACAATTTACATTTCACCCCGATGGTTTGCCAAGGAGTTCCAAGATGCCATGGCCTTGGTACGAATCAAAGGATAACCCGACTTATTCCTCACCTTAACTCAACCCAAACTGCCCTGAAATCACAGGATCACTTTTTGAGGGTCAACAGACCAATCAGAGACCAGAAATCATTGCTTGAGTATTTCACATGATGGTGGAAACACTCCTCACAGACATCCTCAAGCATGACATCTTGGGACACATTGATGCGTATGTGACGGAGAAGGAAACACAAAAGAGGCATCTTCCACATATACACATGTTCATGACCATGGTAGCCTACGACAAACCCAGGATCGCTACCCATATTGACCGTGAGGTGTCTGCAGAGATTCCTGAAAAAAACACACATATGGAACTATATTGCATTGTAATATCACGCATGATTCATGGTCAATTTGGACAATGGAACAGTGCCAGCCCCTGCGATGTAGACAAAAAATGCAAAGACCAAAGACTATCCCAAACAACTGAGACAGAAAACAACCTCTTCTGTCCCAAAGGCGAAAAGAAGGAGCACCTGTTTCTCCCATCATCAAGACAATTAGAGGTGGCATCAATGTACCTGTCAATAACACATGGGTTGAGCCATATGTGTAAATCCTGCTCCGATACAATGTCCATATTAACGTTAAAATTGTGTGTGCTGTCTCCATTGTCAATAATCTGTTAACATATTTGGAGAAGGGACCTGACCAGTGCATGGTGAGAGTGGATGGGCCTGATAATGAGACCCGTGAGATGATGTGATGAAGTGACACGGTATGAGTTAGGGTGTTACGTCACTGCATCTGAGGGATACTGGCGCATATACGACTTCCCACCAGTAAATATGCTTGCAATTCATGTAGAGGATGTTCATCATGTTCACTGATGAAGGCGTTTCCCAGAACCAGTTGGACTCAGGGCCACCTTCCACCACAATGACTGCCTTTTCATCCACACATGCAACACATTATGTACCCAGATGTGTTTCAACACTTCACATACACACGGAAGAAATTTCAATTACAGTGCCAGGGCCAACATACTTCAAAGACCTCCGACGAGTTGGAGGTGTGGTCATGGACATCTATCTGGCAGCTTGCATTGCTCATGGCATTGTTGACAATGATCAAGACGTAGTGTCTGTTATGGAGGAGGCTGCAAATGTTACATTTGGCTCATCACTGCGTGAATTCGTCATTACTGACACAGCAACTAAAAACAGCCTCAATGACAAACAGCAAAATGTTGTCGAAACAGTGATGGAAAGTGTGGAACAGGGACTTGGAAAAATCAAATCCCATGATGCAAGTGGTGGAACTTGGAAAACATTCATTGTGTCAAATCCTTAAAGTGTGTGCAAAGGGCAAAGTAGATCTTGCAACAGCTGCCAGTAGCATTGTAGCTAACCTACTGCCGAAAAGCACAACTTTTCACAGTAGGACAACATGTCTTCTCATTCTCACAGACGAGTCCACTTGCAGTATAATGAACATGACAGCACTGTAAAACCTTAGAATGACACATCTCATGGTTGTGGATGAAGTGTCAGTGATGGATCGTGCATTAGAAGCAGCAGATCGTACATACCAGTGGCTCAGAGACAGACAAGCCATTTGTTGGCATCACAATGGATTTCAGGGGTGACTGGAGGCTAACCCTTACCGTTGTACCACATGGTAGCTGAACCCAAATCACAGGGAGGTGTTTCAAGAGCTCACACCTACAGAAAAATGTTGAGATTCTTCGTTTAACAGAAAACATGAGGATCTCTCAAGCTCCTGGAGATCAACAAACAGAAGTGTATTTTTCCAAATTCCTTTTGAACCTTGGTGAGGGGAAGATTCCTGTGGTTCCAGAAGAGGGTGAACTTGCAATTGAGCTCACTATCAATTTCTGGCAAGAGCCTTAAGGAAATTGTCAGTTGGGTATATGATGACATGACAGTCAACATTTCCAATCCAAAGGGACCTTGTCACACTGTGCCCAACTGGAAAAGAGCATGTGTGTAACAGTGTGGACACTGCAGAATCTGAGGGTCTCTATATGTACCCAACTGAGTTTCTGTATACCATCTGCCCATCTGGAAAATCCCTGAACAAATCCTGCCTCATTGTTTGCAACTTCTGTGATCGGTGTTAGTGCTGGATGAACATTATTTATTCCACGCATCATTCTCATCCCATTGGACAACATATTTCCATTCAGCCTGCGACGGAGGGTTTCCGGTGAGACCCTGCTTTGCTATGACAGTGAATAAGTCACCAGGCCAGTCTTTGCGACGTGTCTCCCAAAGCACCAGCCCCTTGTCCTCCCCCCCAGACAGTTGCACTACCCCATACCACCCATAGTATTTGTTTATCGTACTAATACTGTAGTATTCTACTGCTCTTTATACTGTTCATACTGCACATACACTTATTTGACATACTCTTAAAATGTTGCACATATATGTTTATATTGTTCATATTCTATATCCATATTTATTCTGCTTTTATAATGTTACTGCACAATGACAAAGTTGAAAATAATGTAAATCTAATATAATTCAATCTAAACACCTGCTGCCTGTACACAGATACCCAAATACATGTCACCTAATATCTGAATTTCAAATTTTTATCCAACCGTGTAGTTACATTTTTGCTGTGTAATTGTAACAATGAGCACTCAAACACTCCAAACCACAAATTACTAAAAACACACACAAAAACAGATTTTGCGCGGGCACTGCACTAGTGAAGTAAAAAAGCCAAGTTAGCACTCTGAGCTATCTATCCATCCATCCATCCAAATTCATGGACTTCAAGTCTGTTCATGGTGGAGCTTTCAACTCTAATATGATACTGGATAGTTTAATGAAAAAAACAGCATTATGTTTTAATTGTGATATTATGTGAGTAATCCAAATCCAACATAACCAGCAACCTCTCTCCATCAGCTAAATATAGCATTGCAATAATGAGTTGCATATTTTTAAAGTGCTTAAAGTTTTATAACAGGATCAGCCTGTTCTCATGAGCCATGCGTTCGAAAAGCTACTAAAAGTTAAAGGAGAATTCCTGCCAATTTTTACATTAATCTTGAATGCTATAAATGTGCGTGTACTTTGATTGAAAAAAAAACCCGCCCGAATCGGTGTAGGTAATACGGATTATCTGCAGCTACGTGTACAAGCTTCCCCTGAGCTAAAACGGCAGTTGTCAGAGCAAGTTTTAGGGTGCCTTTGTGACTTGGTGGTCTGGCTACGTCCTCCAGAGGACAGGTCATGCCTTTGCGACGAAAACTTTATTCCCCCTCAAAAATAGGTAATTGAGCACTGTAGTGTTATGACCATATCAGTGACGATGTAACTATATGGAAACAGGCCAAATGATGTCTGTGGCTTGCAGACTTCTCTGAGTGAACACTTTGAGAGTCACCACTACTTTGAAAGCATCACTTTTTACACAAGACAAACGTTGGTCTGTTCTATTCTAATCACTGTTTTACATTTTTCATTTATTTAAAGTGTACTTAAATCATACAAAACAACTTAAATTCAAATTAAGATAGTATTCATGCTTTATGTTGTCTCCAGATTGTGTGATTTGCTTTTTTTTTTGAGTTGACTGATTTGAATGTCAAATCTAAAAAAAACTTTCAGTCAGGAAAGACAAAAGCTGTGCAAATGTATTATAAACTATACAACAGTTAACATTCTCAAATCAGTTAGAATAGACCTGTACATTTACAATAGAGAGAGAGAGAGAGAGAGAGAGAGAGAGAGAGATACTTTATTTATCCCAAAGGAAATTTTCTAGAATAGAATAATATGCCCAACATGTGCCTAGAGAGTGCATGAGGCTGTAGGAGGGAAAAAGGGGAAACAGTGTGTGAGTGCAGGGATGAAAAAGAACAAAGGTGTTACTACTGCATATACTATTTGACTTACCATAATGAACATAAAAACACAATTTAAGCTACAAACAAATATATCCATAACCCTTCTCCAGGAAACCTTTCATCTGCACCTTTGGGTCAGTTAAAAAAAAAAAAAGCAGTCTATAGCTGCTTTTTAATGATCATGAATTTAGTTACAAATGTAAGAAATGGGTGCACAGATACCTCCGTTGGTAGAGCGGGCACCCATATATAGAGGTTTACTCCTCAATGCAGCATGCCCGGGTTTGACTCAGACCTGCGGCCCTTTGCTGCATGTCATTCCCCCTCTCTCCCCCTTTCATGTCTTCTTCGGCGTATAAATGAAGGCCTAAGATGCCCAAAAAAACAATCTTTAAAAAAACAAAAATGTAAGTAATAAAGCCTGTTACTCTCTCTTTAGATCAAGTGTGTGACTTTTAAAAGAGCCTTTTATTTGTGATTCAGGATCAGCTATAACCTCTAAAGCCTTTTGAGGGCGGACACCACATCCATGGCAGTCTGTCTTCCTCTTGTTGTGCTTGGTGTTGGCATCACGGATCATGTTCCCCAGGAACACCTTCAGCACACCAGAGGTCCGGATATTACCACGGAGATCTTTATGGTTTTTGTCTGCTGGATTGTAGCAATACAGTGCAAACCAAGAAAGCTTGATCGGCTAGTTGAGCATGCTGGGTCTGTAACACGTTTATTCACCAATCAGAACCTTTTGTCATGGTTTTGTCAAGTTTCTGTTGTAGTGTGTTTTATCTACTTCCTGTTTTGTTTTGATGTGTGGTTACGTCCTTGATCACTTGTCTTCCTCCCTTTGTCTGCTCTCCTGCCCGTATAATTATCTCCGCCCCTAGTTTGATTTTCTTGTTTGTTTTCAACTTCCCCTCATCCCAGCACTTAAATAGTCATCATTTGCTAGATTGTAGTTGTCCCTATGTCACTCTTTCCAGTGTTTTATTTCGAGTTTGCTTCCCAGGTGTTTTTGGACTTAAGCTTGTTTCCCGTTTACGATTCTTGCCTTTTCCTTTTATACTTTTGCCTACCTGAGTGTTTTTGGACTTCTGCCTGCCTTTTGACGACGATTACTTCCTGCTCCTGCTGTACTGTCGCCTGGATTATTCTTTGGACAATAAAAGTACTTACCTTTAATCACCAGTTTCCAAGTTCTTCCTCCGTCCTGGACTCTCTACGACCAACCTGGACTGTTTTTTTTGTTGGACTTGTTTTTTGTTTGGTTTTTCTGTTCGGCTCCCCTCCGCCCTCCCTGGGTTGTCTTTCTGCGCCTTTTGTTTTGGGACGTCTTGTAGCCGTCCCTTGGGGGGGGGGGAGTACTGTCATGGTTTTGTCAAGTTTCTTTTGTAGTGTTTCATGTTTTCTGTTTATCTACTTCCTGTTTTGTTTTGAAATCCACTATTTGGTTACATCCTTGGTCCTATGTTACTCTTTCCATCATTTTATTTTGAGTTTGCTTTTATTCAATTGAATTTTATTTATATAGCGCTAAATCACAACAACAGTTAGCTCATTGCACTTTTCATAAAGAACAGGTCTAGACCGTACTCTGATGTTACTTACAGAAACCCAAAAATTTATCCGGTGTTTTTGGACTTAAGCCTGTTTCCCGTTTACGATTCTTGCCTGTTGCTGAGTGTTTTTGGACTTCTACCTGCCTTTTGACAATGATTACTTCCTGCTCCTGCTGTACTGTCGCTTGCATTGTTCTTTGGACAATAAAAGTACTTACCTTTTATCACCTGTCTGAGTTGTGCATTTGGGTCGGCCACTGTACCGTGAGAGCTTTAACCCACCCCCTGACTTTTGATGACTGAAGTTGACGGATATATTGTGTCCCTGTAACAATTTATGCTTAAGATGAATTAAATTACAAAAGTATAAATAGTGGTTTTATTTTGTGGTCTCTGTTTTCTCCTCTTGTTTTACTTCCTGCCTTGTGTTTTCTCACCTGTCTGATTGTCTGCCCTTCTGTGATGTGTTTCAATTGTTGCTGTCCCTTGTTTCAACCTCGTTGTGTATTTAGTCACTGTGCTGTCTTTGTCTCTTGTCAGTTCATTCTATGTATGTATGTCTTGTCTTGTCTTGCTTCTTTGCCTTCATGCCTTTGGAAGTATTTTTGTGTGTGCCTGCCTACCTCTGGACACTTTTTGTTGTAAAGTTTTGCCAGCCTACCTCTGGACACTTTTTTTGCGATCAAATTTTTTTATTTAAGCAAATATCTAAAGAGATACAGTCTTGAATAGACATGGGGAGACCGATTCATCTTTCCATATCTTTCAAAATGTTCAGAGCAACCGAATGTTTATGCTTAACAAACTGGTTTAAGTGGTTAGAATACATAACTTTAATCATACCACTAAAAGTGTTACCAAAGCCCATCACCTCTAAGATTGACCATGCAAATGACCACTCAAGTCTGTCAAAGGCTTTCATTGCATCAAGAGAAAGAAGTGACATTGGGGTCTTGCTGTCTACTTCCTCATCAACAATGTGGAGAAGGCGTCTAACATTATCTGCCAGTCTCATTTTGATTAATCCTTTTTGGTCAGAGTTCACAAATTTTGACATTTGGACTCAAAATTATGGACTAAGAGCTTTGCAAAGAGTTAAGCAGGCTCAGAGGTCATAGTTCACTCTGTAAGATCCTTATCCTTTTTCAAGAGTAAGGAAATCAAGGTTCTGTTAACATCCCTTGAAAATTCACCCTTCTCAATAGAGAAGTTAATCCTGTCCAGAAGGAATGGGCCCATTTGTTCCCAAAAATTTGCATACATTTTAGTGGGATCCCATCAAAGCCACTTAATTCTTCTATAGTGATCAATTTGTCTAAGTTAGCTGATTCCTCTGCAGATAATTGAGGCAAGTCACGCTTACTCAACAAGCTGTCACAGTGGGTTTTATCCAAAGTAACCACTGATTCATACAAATTGTAAAAAAATATCTAAAGGGAATATCTGCAAAATCTTACTTTCTTAATCTCATGGCAACTAGAACCTGAAAGTAATAGCGCTGCCTTGTTCTATAAATTGGATATTCAGATTTGTGTTTCAGAATGTTCTTTCTTTCTTGACTAGTGATCACTCTAACGCTATTTGGTCAGTAAAATTAGTTTGCAACAATGAGTCTAATTTGGTGAATTCAGCTTCAAGATTTTGTAGTTGAAGTGATATGGTTTTCCACGCATTAGGGCAGAATAGTATGGTATTGCTCCCAATAAAATCTTTTATTGTGTCCCACAATATCCTGGGGTCATATACAGAGCCAATGTTAATGTCTGCAAATATCTGGAATTCTGTTGTATACTGAATTTAGGATTAATTTTTTAGCAAAGAAGTATTAAAGCGCCATCTAACAGCACGTTGTGACAGACGGTCTAGGGTGATGGTGCAAAGGACCCTTTATGGTCATACAATGCCTTTGGAAGTAACATTGCTCTATCAATTAAATTAAATATTTAAGGGAATGCAAAAAGAAAATCTATTCTGGAAAAAGATTTAGTTTTATCTGAGAAAAATAAATAATCCCTACAGGTGGGATTAACTGCACGCCAAATATCTAAACTGAGTGCCCATGATTTCAAAGCATTTGTGGCTTGTGCCTGAACCCAAGTGACCATTGCGTTCGACCAATCATCATTTGGATACCACAGATTATTGATGTCTGCACCAACAACAAAAGAACAGTTTGCCAACTCCAGCATTTAATTTGTGAGCGTACCATAGAAACTTCCATCAAAAACATTAGATGTCTAAACTGACACAAGTGCAATTTTCCTAGAACTAAATTTTACTGTACAGATCACAATTCTTCCTATATTGTTTGACCAAGAGGATAAAACCTTCATCGGAAGATTGTCTTTGACAACAAAGGCCACTCCTTTTGTTCTAAATTAAAGTATATGTGAAAAAGCAACTTTCCACTGCCTTTCACTTCGTAAAATCCTACTAGTGCATCCAAAGTTAAGTCCCTCAGCACACAGAACATGTAAGATACCTCTGGACACTTTTTGTTGTAGTGTTTTGTTCAATTAATTCCTCAACTCCGCATTTGGGTCCAAGCGTCGCTATTTCCCTGACATAACATATATATATATATATATATATATATATATATATATATATATATATATATATATATATATGTATACTGTATGTGTGTGTGTGTGTGTGTGTATGTATGTATATATATATATATATATATATGTGTATATATATATATATGTATGTATATATATATATATGTATGTTTGTGTATATATATATGTATGTATATATATATATATATATGTATGTTTGTGTGTATATATATATACAGAATATATATATGTATGTGTATATATATATGTATGTATGTATATATATATATGTGTGTGTGTGTGTATGTATATATATATATATATATATATATATATATACATACGTATATGTACATATACATATGTATATATATCGTCATAACCCCAACCAGTCGTCAGACACCGCCTACCAAGAGCCTGGGTCTGTCCGAGGTTTCTTCCTAAAAGGAAGTTTTTCCTCGCCACTGTCGCACTGTTGCTTGCTCTGGAGGGAACTACTAGAACTGTTGGGTCCTTGTAAATTATAGAGTGTAGTCTAGACCTACTCTATCTGGTCTAGACCTACTATATATATATATATATATATATATATATATATATATATATATATATATATATATATATATATATATATATGTGTTTTATGGAATAGGACATTCTATTAGTTTATTTTGTCATGTGTACATATGTAGATATTTTAAAAGACATTGAAATAAATATACCAATGTAAGTAGTTATGTATCTTGTTGTATATTTGCCCTCTTATGGACAGAATGTGCAAAAATAGATATTCCAATTTTCTTTTTTAGAAGGAACATTCACACATAATGTTTTGGCCAATTCTGACAGCCCTATTGTGTATAGGATTGATCAGATTGATGAGATGAAGATGAAAAATGAGACAAGACTTCTGTGTGTGCCCTTTTGACTTTAGTCATTTGTGTACTTTCTTCACTTCTGTTTTTTTTCCTCATGCAATAATATGCTTAAGAAGAACAACCAATCAGAGTGATTTTTCTCACTGACAGCTCCGATGCTGGAAAAAGGTATACAAGATTCACAACACTGGGGTGATGGACACTCACCGCCAGTCCTACTTGGTCCAACTGCCGAAAATCTCCCTGGTGTGTCAGCACCTTAAATTAAAAGTCAAGGATTCACAAAACTTATTGGGATGATTCTCTGGGGACATTTGAAATCGAGATATTCCAATTTTCTAAGTGTTAGACCTCTAGACCAACCTAGCCAACACTAGTATCCCTAGAGCCAAGCTGCAAGCATTTCTAAAAATTCAGATAAAAAGGAAAAGTAGTACAATTCCCCAAAAGCCAAACTTTAACTAACATTGGAAGTTCTTTATTTGAGCTACAACACGTTGCACCACCATCAGTTATGTGACCTCCCAGACTCTTAAGGGCTTTGTTTCTGCAAAGTGGAGAGATGAAGCGAAGACAGCCTAAGGGTAGTAATCCGGTTATGTCTCTCTTAGGTGAAGAGGGAGCCTGGATCGCAAAGCCTCGCGGCACAGCAAAAGGTATGATATGACACATGCAGCCCTGGGGGTCATTTGCTGTATAGCATAATTAATCTAGCCTGTCACGTTCAGCTTCTTAAGGCTGGTGTTCAAAGTAACAGAAACAAGGGCCGCCATGCAGTGTCCGGTTCTGCATTGAATGCTCTCAAGGATTCCTTTGAGATGTAATGGATAAAAAGGTGCTGGAATAATGAATAATTTATCACGGTGTATTAATTTCATGGTCTACTGAAGTCCTGGACAACGGTACAATGTGTACAATCATAGTGGAGGAGGGGTCTTATGCAATTATCCTTCTAAGAACAAGACTTACTATTTATGCTGTAAAAGCGTTGTTGAAAAGCATGTCTCTATTTTTTAATAAATCACATCAATATAAAGTCATGAACAGTGTCATGAATGTCCATGTTTATTTAACACCTTGTTAAGGACATAGACTGTGGTTAGTGTTCCTAATTAAAGCATGATTAACCTATGACCAAACGTTTTATGTACGTCTTGACATGCTACATATGCGTACCAAGTTTTGTGAGTGTACGTTAAAAGTACTGCAGGGGCTCAATTCTTTTTAATTTTGTAGGGGGCACTACTGAGCGATTTTTGTGTGCCTTTTCTCAAAATCCTTAAAATAAGTACATTTTCACCAAGATTGATGCAACCGCCAATTTGAGTATGTTAAGCCCCTCAAAAAGGATATTCATTTGCCGAGAGAGAGAGAAAGAAAGAAAGAAAGAAAGAAAGAAAGAAAGAAAGAAAGAAAGAAAGAAAGAAAGAAAGAAATTGCACATGAGAATTTAACTTTTTTATTTAGATTTGCAATTTATAGAACTGAATATGAAATGTTTAAGACATTGGGAGACGTAAATTAACTTAAGACAAAAGAAACAATTTATCATTTCATCATTTTTGAGCCATTATCTCCCTACTAATGGTTATTTAATTTTACTCTAAATTGTGAAGCATTTTGTAAAGTAAGTTATAACATAAGCGCTATGAAACCTTGTGACGTGTAATAATGATGATCATTGAGATTTTTCTGTGATTATGGTTTGCAGAAACGTGAAACCACAGCGGTGCGTATTGACAGCTGCTCTGGCACTGTTGCAGAACCTTACCTCTGCGACACGCTGTGAAATGGCACTCTTCTTCTTCTTATTGCCGTATATCTCACTGACAGGTCTAATGAGTGGTGAAGCAGACACAACTATCCATTATGCAAACTCATGTTTAAGGGTAATTCTAAATCCATTTGTAGTTACCTGTGGGAGGGAGGCTTGTGCATGTGCTCCACAATGATTGAGATTTATTATTTATGAGGCGTACCTGCGGCTTTATAAATCTAGCAAAAATAATGCGTACTATGTACACAGTTTCAATTGGGAATCTACACTGTTTTAATGCATCTGGCCCCTGCTCTCTGACACTTTAGACTCTATTGCCAGCAGAGATGGGAAGTAACGTAAGTACATATACTTTGCTACTGTACTCAAGTAGATTTTTCTGATAGTTTTAGGCTTTTTACTTTTACTCCTTTACTTATACTTACTACTTATACTTTCATTTGTACTTTACGTTTTACACACAAATATTGGTAATTTCTACTTACATTTTACAAAATTGGCTCGTTACTTTAGTTTTGTACAAGAGTTTGTCATGTCAGAGAATAGCATGGACACGCATCTCACACCTCGAGCGGGTGCGTCCGTCACATGGAGACAAAAGTGAGAGAAAAGAGAGACTAGCTGTCCCGTTGGAAGATAATCAGCTGAGATTTTTTTTGTGTGCGTATTTGAGAACTGTTGTAAAACTTATGTAGTCAGTTCATTTAAGCCTGTTGTTGTATTGGTCTATAGTTCTGGCACATTTCAAGTCAGTTAGCTAGTGATGTTGTTGTGTGTGTGTGTGTGTTCTTCCCCTGTTAGCTAGGGTACACGTTGCAGACTTGCAGCAAGACATTCCCAATCATCCTTGGCCTTATCTGAGAGAAATGTTTGAGACAGTAGGCATCAAGAATGACTCGTGGCCAATGTGCTGGGGAACTTCTTCATTGATTGTCTGTTTAGTAATTCAAATTTTTATCCTTGTTTTTTCCAAAAGCCATATTTGAGCACAAATACATCCATGTAGATTCTTTTAAATGTTAAGGGGAAGATTAAAAAAGAGAAACTGGATCTGTGAATTCACACAGAATCGCAAATTAATTCATATCTTGCTACTCAGTAAGAATCCTATTAACCTGGAGTCCCAGTCTCTTTCACAATAATCATATATGTGATGTTTTAGGCCTATTGGCAGACATCCATTTAAAATGTAGACAACGGCATATAAAAATTGTGTGCTCCATTTCCATTAAAGTTTCTCAGCTTGCACTTTAAAAAATGGTCGGTCATTCACAAGGCTACTTTTACTTTTATACTTTAAGTACATTTCCAAGCCTATACTTTGTTACTTTTACTTGAGTAAATAAGTTAAATCAGTACTTACACTTTTACCAGAGTATTTTTTAACACAAGTATCTGTAATTCTACTTAAGTACGGGAAGTGAGTACTTTTGCCATCTCTGATTGCCAGTATTGATAGAGAATTCAAGCTTTGTTAATTAATTTTTCTTGTCAGTTCATTTTTAATCCTCACCATGTGGAAAAATTAGCATTCCCCTTCGCTGTTCGTCAGCTGCAAAGTGGCAAACATCCTCAAGGCTACACACACGCGATGCATCGTCATCATGATACAGACACAGCCAGCAAACCAGTCACAGCCTAATATTTTCCAATTCGCAAATAAAGTAACTCTGCATTGATTGGTTTGTATTTCAACACACACACAACCGCTCCACCACAATCTAGAATTGATATAATTGATTTAAAAAATAAGCTAAGTAAGTAAGTAAGTAAAGCTAGGCCACAGTTTGTGGGGTTTTGCAGGACCCTAGAGGTTGATGGCCCCTAGAGGTTGATGGCCCCTGGGCAATGGCCCAGTCGGCACGGTGAATAATCCATGTTTGGCTGCAATCCTTACAATTAATACTGCAGTTATTATGGACAGATTTGCTTTGCTGTGAAGGATGAGTGTACACAGGATAGCTCTTGCTGCAGTGGTTGAGATGGTGCACACTAACTCTCGGTCCAACTCCAACGACTTCAACATGACCTTTAGGAATTAGATGATGTAGCAAATTTACATGCTGCTGTTCTCTCCCACCCTGAGGCCATCAGTCATGTTTCCTCCACTCTCTTCCTCTCCACCATGTTTTCCTTTGTCCAAAGTTCTCCCTTGAATCACCCTAAAACATTCACACACACTGACACACACATGAATGTAATTGAATTCAGAGTAGGTTGTCTGCAAGCCTTCTCCTTTATCTGGCCACCGACTGAGTCTGATCTCAATCTTTTTACTGTTATCTTTGATTGCACCAGTCTCATGTTTATCTTATGGATGAAAAATTGGCAACCAGGGAAATCTTCTATAAGTATAATATTATAGGAAAAAGGAGATGTAGATTTCAGTGCAGCACATTCTTGTTCTCGTTCACTGCATGAACATGGAGGAATTCCAGTATTTTATAACGCAATAGCCTATATTTGTATAAGTTATCCTGTGGTATCAAGGGAGAGCGATGGAAAACATTTTCCTTAGACCTTGCACAGATGCTTTAACCCTTGCTCCATGTTCATTTGTTTATTTTAATTATGAAGAAAGGGCGCCGTGTTTAATGGAAATGCATTAAATTACGATAATACAATGCAGGCCTAGTTGAGAATTCTCAACTGCCCCTAGCTGGTTCATTTAGCGTGGCCATAACTTAATGAAAGATGAATGCTTATATTGAATTTATGCCATTTAGGATGCATTAAACTAATAGTAATCTCGTGTGCTGTTAAATTGCATGAGACAGTTTGGTCATGTTTCCACAGCAACCCTTTTTATTATTAACCGCTGGAATCATAAAGGTGACAAGTAATGAAAACTAAAATCAACACAGGTGACATTACATATTCTGGATTCATAAAGGGAACGCTTGGACAGAACGGTGTGATATTCGCTCTGGGATGTGTGTGTCGGGGGTTTTGGGCATACCTTATAAGGGCAATCAACATTTTGACCTTTTTGCTGACCTGACCATAGTTGTGAATGGCAAGTGCATTGATTCCTGTAGGAGTCAGGACTCAGCTGCTGACCACAGAGAGCAACACATGGGGTAACAGCCACTTTTCCTTTTCCATTTCTGTGAGGGTTTCAGAGGAAGTAAGATCCAAATGCAGCGATGGAGTGGCAGTCTATTATTTGTTTTAATAAATCAGCAAAACTCAAAGTCCATACCAAACAAAAGGTGTCCAGAGAACAGAAGATAAATCCACAAACAGGTACAAGAAGAATCCCAAAACAGTGGCAAGCCATCCACTGACAAGGACAATGAGAAACACCGAACAGAATACAGTAATCCGACAAGAGACAAAGACAGAACAGAGGCTAAATACACAGAGTAACACAGGGTGACACTAGGCTGGGGAAACAGGTGAAACACATAAGAAAATCACAAGAGCGGGAAAAACCAAAGGATAGGAAGTAAAATAAGACAAGGCAAGACACAACACAGAAAAACAGACAACCAAAAACAAGACAAAAAAAGGTCATCTTAAAGGTCCCATATCATGCTCATTTTCAGGTTCATACTAGAACATGTTTACATGCTTTAAAGTTTAAAAAAATAAATTTTTCTCATACTCTTTGTATGAAAATACCTGTCTTCACCATCTGTCTGAAACGCTCCATCTTAGTGTCTGTCTCTTTAACCCTCTGAAACCGAGAGACTCGCCCACAAGCAAAAACAGCACCTCTGATTCATAGTTTAATCATTTAATAACCATAAATGATAGAGACTTACCGAAAGTTGCAGCTAAAAGCTAACAAGTTGGCGGTTACAGAGGTCTCTTCCGGGTCTTTCTAGCCTCTACAGGTGATTTTCTATCTAGCCTGGAACTTGTGCCTTTTTCGGGGACGTTGAGCATTAAATTCAAACAGTTACATCCAAGATTTATCCACTTTATGTCCATAATTCATCGCGTTTTCGCTCATTTATGCCGCTAGCTCCCTGCTCTATCTCTCCTCTCTCTGTGTTTAGGGAAGTAAAGGCAGTAGTATGCCCATATATGGGAGACAACGTCACCCAAAGAGTATGGAGTCCTAAAGAGGTCAATCTTCCCATTCACACTAGGGTCACACTAGTCTCGTATGCGATCAAAGATGCTATAGTGGAACAAGATAGATATCTACCGTTTTATAGAGGAAAATGGCCCCACTGGTTTGAGATTTGTCATATATTTGGGCCTTTTTTAAAGAATTGTTAATAGTATGTGCTTTATGAGTTATAATGTTTATTATGTTTATATTTGCATAGAGGAGAACTGTTTTAGACACACAAAAGCTTGTGTAGCATTGCTGTGGGTGTAATATCAATGAATATGACATTATTATGTTGATTATTGGCATAAGTAAATGTCATGAGGGCAAAAGCGTCTGGACTTTCTTTGAAGAAATGTTTATTTTGTCAACTGTATTATTTATAATGACACATTATATATTCACAGTGTGACTCCCAAGACATATGAGAAGTGTTTTAGAGAGTAAAATGGCTTAGGTTTTACTGCTCTGTGTGTGATATCAATACATATCTGGAAGATTCATGTTCCGTTTTATTTATTTATTTGTTTTTAAGGTCCTACAACCATTTTTAACATTCAAGTGACCTCACTGCAGCCCAAATATTCTAATAACCCAGTTTTTCCTGAAAAAAAATGATGTTCATATCTTGACTGTACACAACAGGGTTGATGTTTTACAAGCTTTTTTATAAAATAAATCCAGACAAACAATGAACTGTAAAAATGGCCTTAGGGTTCAGAGGGTTAAAGCGCCCATATTCTGCTCATTTTCTGGTTCATAATTGTATTTTTAGGTTGCACCAGAATAGGTTTCCATGGTTTCATTTTCAACAAACACCATATTTATGTTGTACTGCAAATTGCTGCAGATTCTGTTTTCATGCTGTGTGTTTAGGTCTCTGTTTTAGTTACAGAGTGAGACATCTCACCAGGATTAGCTGGGAGACTTCTTCTAAACGAGGGGCACTTGTGGAATATGGAGATTATGGTGTGTGTGTGTGTGTGTATATATATACAGTATATATTATAATTGTGATATCACCACCATAAAAAAGTCCTGGCAAAGTTTCTGAATACAGGCTGTGTGCTTTTTGCTATGGATTGAGCTTTTGGATACTTTCACAGTATTTATATAGCACCTCAACCTGCTTTATAATCAAATCTTTAATCTTTCGTAACAAGATACAGTAATGGTTACAAATGACTGTGGTAATAATGCCTTAGAGAACACTTTCTAAATGTGTACCTTTTTGGATTTGGAAATTCTTTGAATTGGTGAATTTAAGCTTGATTAATCATCTTTATCTCAGCAAGCAAATGCCTGTCATTTCGTACCTACTGCAATACTTCAGGGATTTAAATATCATTGGCGAGAGGGTCTTATTGTCCCCGTGTTCTGAAACGGGACATAAATAACCTTGAGCTCCCATGGACAGCTTGCTACTCAGTGTTTTATTAGAAAAAAAGGCCAATAAATCATGGCCTAGGAAATGACTGGTTCAACATGCGAGTTATGGTGTGTGTCAGCAAAGAGGTGAATCGAAGTAAGGGAGAGTGTCGGGGATATTGAGGGATACACCTGTTACACTGTATATTTAATTATTCTAACCTCAGACTCTAATGAGCCATATCTCACTATAAATATACATATTTCTCCATGTCAAGCTCCAAACTTAGCAGAGTCTGTTTTTATTTATTCAAATCCATTATTATTATTATTATTTTTAGAAGCATGAGAAGAGAGGAGTCATGTCCAGATTTAGCTACAAACGCCAATATCCATCTGCAGTCACTGGGCTGCTACACACAGAAACAGATCCTAAAAACTTTACATGCAACATTATATTCACACAATTAAACAGTCTAATATACAAGCAAGGTGCTGGAAAGGAGGGTTCGGCCGATAGTCGAACCTCGGATTGAAGAGGAACAATGCGGATTCCGTCCTGGTCGTGGAACAACGGATCAGATCTTCACTCTCGCAAGGATCTTGGAGGGGGCCTGTGGGAGGTGCTGCGGTAGTATGGAGTGAGGGGGTCCCTTCTCAGGGCCATCCAATCTCTGCATGACCAAAGCGAGAGCTGTGTCCGGGTTCTCGGCAGTAAGTCGGACTCGTTCCAGGTGAGGGTTGGCCTCTGCCAGGGCTGCGCTTTGTCACCAATCCTGTTCATAATATTTATGGACAGGATATCAAGTAGTCAGGGCGGGGAGGGGTTGCAGTTTGGTAGGCTTGGGATCTCATCGCTGCTTTTGCAGATGATGTGGTCCTGATGGCGTCATTGGTCTGTGACCTTCAGCACTCACTGGATCGGTTCGCAGCCGAGTGTGAAGCGGCTGGGATGAGGATCAGCACCTCTAAATCTGAGGCCATGGTTCTCAGCAGGAAACCGATGGAGTGCTTTCTTCAGGTAAGGAGTGATTCCTTACCGCAAGTGAAGGAGTTTAAGTACCTTGGGGTCTTGTTCGCGAGTGAGGGGACCATGGAGCGTGAGATTGGTCAGAGAATCGGAGCAGCTGGTGCGGTATTACATTCAGTTTATCGCACCGTAGTGACGAAAAGGGAGCTGAGCCAGAAGGCCAAGCTATGATCAACCGGGCAATTTTCGTTCCTACCCTCACCTATGGTCATGAAGGCTGGGTCATGACCGAAAGAACGAGATCCAGGGTACAAGCGGCCGAAATGGGTTTCCTCAGGAGGGTGGCTGGCGTCACCCTTAGAGATAGGGTGAGAAGCTCAGTCATCCGAGAGGGGCTTGGAGCAGAGCCAGTTGAGGTGGTTCGGGCCAAACCGAACACACGGAAAATGTGACAAAATGGATTTTAGATTTGCTCTTAGGGCTAATGTTTACCAACTGCGACCCTCCGAGACAAACTTATTACAAGATTCCTCGCTACGGTGACAAAGCGGGCAAATAGCTGCTGTGTAATTGATTGCTTTGTCATCAGTTTATGTAAGGTGTGTTGGCAAACGCTGCTCTGCGGTGTGGTGCTGCAGAGCTGCGAATCTTCAGGCTGAAAAAAGGGAACAGCTTTTTTACCCTCCCACTCCTCCTCCTGCACTCCTACCACCATTGGCTGCTGACCGCCAGGGTCAACTGAGCCCGAGCTTACATTTCTCTTTCCTGCCTTCTCCAGGGGCGTCTCGTCCTCCACCTCCTTACCTCATCTTTTATTTCTGTACTATCTTACCAAAACAGCCACACATTGTTCATTTTTACACATTTTTACATTTCCATTATAACATGTTTTTAGTGGCCATGTAGAGTCCCAGCAACAAGATGATGGCCACTTTGATGCTGAGGCACCTAACAAGTCGTCCTTTTTCCTTTTCTGCCTTTCAGCTTTGCCTGTCCACCTAACCTATATAAAAAAGAAAAAAATCCTATATGCTTCTCCACCTGTCCCAGCGAGGATGCCTCCTGGGACACCTCCCTAGGGAGGTGTTCAAGGCACGTCCAGCTGGGAGGAGGCCTCGGGGAAGACCCAGGACTAGGTGGAGAGATTATATCTCCAACCTGGCATGGGAATGCCTCGGGATCCCCCAGTCGGAGCTGGTTGATGTGGCACGGGAAAGGGAAGTTTGGGGTCCCCTACTGGAGCTGCTCCCCCTGCGACCTGATACCGGATAAGTGGATGACGATGGATGGATGGATAGATATATATATATATATATATACAGGTAAAAGCCAGTAAATTAGAATATTTTGAAAAACTTGATTTATTTCAGTAATTGCATTCAAAAGGTGTAACTTGTACATTATATTTATTCATTGCACACAGACTGATGCATTCAAATGTTTATTTCATTTAATTTTGATGATTTGAAGTGGCAACAAATGAAAATCCAAAATTCCGTGTGTCACAAAATTAGAATATTGTGTAAGGGTTAAATTTTGAAGACACCTGGTGCCACAAAGTAATCAGCTGATTAACTCAAAACACCTGCAAAGGGCTTTAAATGGTCTCTCAGTCCAGTTCTGAAGCCTACACAAACATGGGGAAGACTTCAGATTTGACAGCTGTCCAAAAGGCGACCATCGACACATTGCACAAGGAGGGAAAGACACAAAGGTTATTGCTGAAGAGGCTGGCTGTTCTCAGAGCTCTGTGTCCAAACACATTAATAGAGAGGCAAAGGGAAGGAAAAACTGTGGTCAGAAAAAGTGTACAAGCGATAGGGATCACCGCGCCCTAGTCAAGATTGTGAAAAAAAACCCATTCAAAATGTGGGGGAGATTCACAAGGAGTGGACAGCTGCTGGAGTCAGTGCTTCAAGATCCACCACCAAGAGACGCTTGAAAGACATGGGTTTCAACTGCCGCATACCTCGTGTCAAGCCACTGTTGACCAAGAAACAGCGCAAAAGCGTCTCACCTGGGCTAAGGAAAAAAAGAGCTGGACTGCTGCTGAGTGGTCCAAAGTCATGTTTTCTGACGAAAGCAAATTTTGCATTTCCTTTGGAAATCGAGGTCCCAGAGTCTGGAGGAAGACAGGAGAGGCACAGGATCCACGTTGCCTGAAGTCTAGTGTAAAGTTTTCACCATCAGTGATGGTTTGGGGTGCCATGTCATCTGCTGGTGTCGGTCCACTCTGTTTCCTGAGATCCAGGGTCAACGCAGCCGTCTACCAGCAAGTTTTAGAGCACTTCATGCTTCCTGCTGCTGACCTGCTCTATGGAGATGGAGATTTCAGGTTCCAACAGGACTTGGCGCCTGCACACAGCGCAAAATCTACCCGTGCCTGATTTACGGACCATGGTATTTCTGTTCTAAATTGGCCAGCCAACTCCCTGACCTTAGCCCCATAGAAAATCTGTGGGGTATTGTGAAAAGGAAGATGCAGAATGCCAGACCCAAAAACAGAAGAGTTGAAGGCCACTATCAGAGCAACCTGGGCTCTCATAACACCTGAGCAGTGCCAGAAACTCATCGACTCCATGCCACGCCGCATTAATGCAGTAATTGAGGCAAAAGGAGCTCCAACCAAGTATTGAGTATTGTACATGCTCATATTTTTCATTTTCTTACTTTTCAGTTGGCCAACATTTCTAAAAACTCCCTTTTTTGTATTAGCCTTAAGTAATATTCTAATTTTGTGACACACGGAATTTTGGATTTTCATTTGTTGCCACTTCAAATCATCAAAATTAAATGAAATAAACATTTGAATGCATCAGTCTGTGTGCAATGAATAAATATAATGTACAAGTTAAACCTTTTGAATGCAATTACTGAAATAAATCAAGTTTTTCAAAATATTCTAATTTACTGGCTTTTACCTGTATATATATATATATATATATGAGATTAAGATTTATCCAGTACAACTATAAAATTACAATTATTTAAGCTAATCTTGCCATGAAAATGTATATAAGGTGGAGCAGAATGCCTCACTCTCTACCAGATGAATTGTAGGGACGTGAAAGTAGTTTCCCTGCTATTTTCAATCTTTCCAAAGCTACCCACCTCTTTCTGGCTTCCCTGGGGTTCTTGACCATGCTGTAGTCCTGGGCATCATCAAAACCCTTCTGTGAAAAATCTGACACCGAAGCCCCTAGTGCCACATTCTGCAAGATATGCACCTTGGCAATGATCGCTCTGGAAATATCTGCCAGTTTAGCACTGCAGGTAGTAATGGGAGTTCCATTTTGCTTTCTAAATGACCTGCCTTTACTCTAAAGCCTTTTTCCTGTATGTCATTCTTTTGGTTTGTGTCAGAGATAAGCTGACAGTAATAGGGCTAACTAACAGAATCCCAAGTGGATTGTGAATCTGGATTTACATTTAAGACTGGCAGTAACTATTATTTCACTTTAGTTAGGCAGTGAGTTAAGCAAACATGCCTCAGATATCATCATATCATCTTAAGTGGTCTTTTTGTTTTTTATTTGGCTTGTTCAATCTGCCACCCCAAATCTTTCGGAAAATGCAGATTGATTTTTGAATGTCTGGAGAGCAAAAAAACACATGAAATGGTATTTTTGAAAATCAGATCCAGATGGTTTGAAATGGTGATGGTTTGAAATTAGATTCCAATCAGATTTCCATAGATGCAACCCCGCGGTTGTGGAATTCATAATCCGAATAGTCTATTATTTGTAGTAAAAAATTTGGGGTGACAACTAAATAAATGCCCAGCGTGATTTTTTTTTTTTTTTTTTTTAACAAAAAGTTGGGTACAGTCCCTAATCACTATTAGTAATTAGTAATGGATTAAATGACCATTTGTACTATGTACAGTGTAGTCATGATGATCTCACATGAAACTGTCACCCAAATCTGCAGTTCCCCTCAGCAGTAAGACCCGACAAAATGTACTGACATTGTTTACAGCTACAGAAAGCAGCAATGTAAAGTATAAGTGCTGTCAATCAAATTAAAAATATGTAATTTAGTTAATCACAATCATGGGCTGTGATTAGTCACGATTAATCCCAATTTCAAAACACTAGGATTTACTTGTAAACGTGCATGTTGAAATAAATAAATGCATGACAAACATATTTTATTATCTCATACTATTAACACTTATTAAAAATGTGTTCAATAACAATCCTAATGTGTTGAGGCATCAATATAAACTGCAGACATATTTAGCAGTAACCACCAACTGTTACAATGTAATGTCTGCTACAAAGTCACAAATAGCTTACCTGTAATTCTTTTGCATAGTAACATCAATTTTTAAATGAATGCAACAATAAGTACGCTTATTTTAGAAATAGAAAGCCATAATGTATGTGAAGAGACAGTCTATATATTCCTGGTTAAAGACAATTACTTCAAATAATGTGCATCTGTGCAACATGCCACCTGTCAACCAATCATACAGTCTAGTCTTCTTTCAACCAGGGCCCGGTTTTTCAAAAGTAATCCACTAGGATTTTGGATGACGGATTGGATCAAATGTTGAAAATGGGTTTTTCAAAAGAAAAAACGGATTACATAATCGGATTAGATCACATAATCCAATCTTGGTTTGAATCTGGATCAAACCTTCAGTTTGGGTTTTTCAGAACTTTTTTGTAGGATTTGGATCACTTTGATCCAAAAAATCTGGATTAAACTGATCCCATCAGAAGGGTGGACTCAGCGTGGATTTCATGCCCAAAATGTAATGAAAACTTTAAAAATGTATCAAATAATACTATATTTGGATCATGCAGTATCTTACAAGATATCCTATTTATCATATTAATTTTATTTGTTCATCCGTCAGGCTACAGTGATTAGGTAGGCTTTAACGTAATCAGCCTTTCAGTATAGGCCTACAGCGAAGTAGAAAGAGTTTGGCCTCATAAAATAATCCCCCAAACAGCTGTCAAAATTGACCAAAAACAATAGATTTTGTTCTGTCAATAATTGATATATATATATATAGGCCTATATATTCATCACAATCGAAAATATTTTCGTTTTTAGAATATTTATTAGTGATGCATGCAATGATTACAGAATAACCAAAAAAATGCAAAGAATGGCAATCACTGATTTTTGAAATCCAAAACAAATCCAAATCAGAAATAGTGTCTAACTATTGCGTCCCTTGTTGCACGTCCTGTTTGCTCGTTCTTGCAGAACGCAGGAGGTTGGTTAGGGTCTCCAAGGGGCTCAGGTGCATCATTGTCAGCACAGAGAGGGACATTGCGCTTAGTAGCGATGTTGTGCAGGACAATACAGGCAAGGGTTATGTTGCATGCTTTCTGTGGTTCCGCTCTCAGGTAGTTAAGGCATGCAAAGCGCCTCTTAAGAACTCCATTTAAACGCTCAATTGCACATCTTGCTCTGCAATGAGCAGTGTTGAAGCGTGCCTGCGCCGGTGTATTTGCTGTTACAAAAGGAGTCATCAGCCATGGTAGGAGTGGGTAGGCACTGTCTCCTAATATTATGCCATCTGGTCGGTTGGTTTGGAGGTCTCCATATAGCGCTCTCCCTCAGGATGCGTGCATCATGGACAGACCCAGGCCACTTGACAACGCAGTTGGTGATGATGAGGTCAGCATCACACACAAGTTGGACATTAATGCTGTGCCTCCCCTTTCTGTTTATAAACTCCCATTCATTCTCACGAGGTGCTTGTATATGCACATGTGTGCAGTCGATTGCTCCAATAGTATTGGGCATATTCCCCAAAAGAAAAAAGCTGCGCTTGGCCTGGGCAATCTGGTTGTCCTTTGGAAAAGAAACAAATTCATTGACCAGGCTGGCCAGTGCGATTGACACATCTCTCACCACATCACACACAGCTGATTTCACCACTCCCATATAGTCACCAACAACTTGATAGAAAGTCCCACATGCATAAACTCGGAGAGTAATGAGGATCTGGTCTTCCACAGACAGACCGTGACTCCTTTGGGTTCTGTGTTGAAGTTTTGGCCTGAGAAGGTTCACAAGGTACTCTATATCAGCCTTCCCAAAGCGAAACCGGACATACAGCTCCTCAGTGGTGTATTGCTCCAGTGGCTTGGTACGTTCAACATACACCCTTTGACGGTATCCTCTCCTGGCAAAGTGGTGGTGACGGTGGACAACACCTGCCATTTCACTGGCTTTCTGTGAATCCTCTGAGAAAGGCTGATTTATATGGCTGTGTAATTGGTCTTTTTCAAACACACCTGATACAACAGATTAGTTTTGGCTTGTGTTCAATTAAGGCAATTGGACCCAAGGCCTATAATTGATGAACAATGTTCACTATAATAAAGCAACGGAACCATGGACTCAAGAAGCTGTAACTTCACTGCTGCTGAAACCAATGCACTACTAGAGGGTGTTCGGTGCCATTATGGAACAATAGTGGGAAGTTTTAATTCTGCTAAGGATACCAACAAAAAGAAAAATGATGTTTGGATTTTAATCACAGAAAATGTGAATGCCATAGGGTCCGGCCAGAGGAGGACCACAGACCAAATCAAATTGCGGTGGAAGAATCTTAAGGCCAGGGCAACAAAGGACCATGCTGAAGCCAAAAACCCACAAACGGGCAACAAGCCATTTAAGAGGGAGATTACACAGATGTGGTCCTCGACATCATTGGAGGTGAGAAGTCGCAAGCTCTCCATGGTATTCAAGGTGTTGTAGGGGATGGTGAGCCTTGGATTGAGGAGGAGGAGGAGAATCTGTCAGTTCCTCCTGAGGCTGATCCAGAGAGCGTATTTACATTGAATCTCAGCTCTGTTCCTGAGGAAGAAGCTGGATCCTCATTGGTTGAGCCAGTGTTAGTTGCCACAGGATCTCAGAGGAAAGGCTTGAAGCGCCCTTCATCAAACAAAGATGATGATTACAAGGCACTTCTGCAAAAAGAGACTGAAAGGGCAGAAGCACAGCTTCGTCTGGCAGAGGAACAACTGACTCTGACCAAACTGCAGCAAACTAAGGCCAGACTTGAGATTCGCCTCCTAAAGGCTACGCTCAGACAAGCTGGTCTCTCCACATCAGATGAGGAAGTCTGAAATTATTTTTGAGTATTTGACATTAAGTCTTTTTTTTTAATTCAATACATCTATATATGAAACTTGGGGGTTCTTCTTTTTTTAATGTGTGTGTTTTCATTTCAAATAAAAATAAACTTATATTGACCCCACACTGGCCATTCTACTTGTTGCTCTTTACATATCTATAGTTCTACATTGTGATTTCCTATCCTGTTTGAGCACTGGTTATCCAGATTTGGTGATCCTGAAAAGTTCCTATCCGGATCAGATTGATCCAATCCGATGTTGCTTTGAAAAACTGGCTCAAAAGTAAGCTGGGTTACGTGATCACGGATCTCAAAAGAAAGGATTACTAAATCCGGATCAATTTGATCCAGATTACATTTTTTGAAAAACTGGGCCCAGGTGATCAGGGAGACTAGATTGTTGAGAGTTTCAGACAATAGAGCTGACCTCTTCTTCTGCAGAATGTTGCCTGCTAAAAGTATCTCACATGGCATTGTTGAAGCAGGTGTAGCCAACTACCTTTATGCAATATGGGCCAGTTTACCATATGCACCTGCTTGTGACAACCATGTCCAGTGGTCACCAGTAAGTAACAATAAAAGTACTTTCTACCAAATGCCTCACTTCTGTAGCTTTTTTGTGTATGAAAGCTCAAATTAGCCCCTTGTATGCTACCTGTCGAGCATCAAAAGGCAAAAAGACATAGTTAGCAACTAGCTTGTAAAATCATTGGAACCTTTAGCAGTTGAAGAGACAGATATTTTTCTTAAACGTTAAAGACCAAATGGCAATGAAAGAAAAATGAATATTATATATAAACAACTCAGCTTTAAAGGTGCATTCTTTGATATATGTACAGTACTAAATCCCAAAATGACCACAATATGTCATTGAAATACTATCTTTTCTGACAACAATACTAATGCCAGTATTTTTTCCTTTTGTAATTTCCGTTCTGTGACATAATGTCTGCTTGTGTTTAGGCCTGTGTGTTATCAACTGCCTAGTTTGACAGCCAGGCCGGATTGCCAGATATACCTGTAAAAACGTAAAGCCAGCGCCCTAGAGCTGTAACGTTAGTTAGTACAGCCATGAAAGCAGCAAACAAACTAACAGGATCAACAGAGATAGATTCTACCTGACCTAACAAACCTCAATTTTTCAAAACAGTTGCAAGACCAGAGACGTAACAAACCCCTGGGTAAATATTGGAGATGTATTTGAAAAATGGAGACATCTTAGAGCCCAAAAGGAAGCCGGGTTGGCCAATTTCCCTTCTGATCAGGTAAGTATTAAGCTTCAGGCTATCACAGCTACTAGTGGTAGGCATTTTCAGTCATTTGTGTACTCACATTGAATTATATAAAGTGATGTCTGGCTATGTGAGACTAGCGTCTAGAAACATTGTTAGATGCTGCGTTCTCGACCTGGCAACCCCCGTGAACTCTGGGGAGTAGGGACCGGGGGAGACAACTCTCTCCAATGTTATGAATTTGTACTGCAGTAACTATTTCAAATGTTAACTGCCAGTATTACATATTGCACCTTTAAAGTCCCACATTGCCAAAATTAAGAGGTATCCAACATAGAGCATCCAGACATTGTGTGACAAAAAGCCCTGCGTCACTGGGCTATTACTGAAGATTAGAGAGGTGCTAAACAAAGTAGATGAGCCAAATAAGATCCACTTCCAGCCTTTTTTTGGTAATGCTTGTTCATTAGACTGAGCCCATATAGTGTAGTGTGGAGATCACGCTGGGCAACTCACACTGAAACCTGGATAACTGCACTGATACGCAGGTCTGCCTTCCATATGCTCCCACTAATGAGGTCAGACTGAGTCTCACACTTATTTGAGTGGTCCAGCTGCCTTGTAATAAGGCTCCATGTTTGTGTATGCTAATGATTTCGCTGCTAATAATCTCATTTAAAAACTGCCAACATTTCACCCTCTCAGATTGTCCATGTATTGCCATCTCTTTCCATATGAATGTGTTTTATAGATGCATACAACCTGTGAAACACTACAGGGGAAGCCTTAAAGAAATGCAGTGGTGGAATGTAACTAAGTACATGTACTTAAGTACAAAGTTGTGGTACTTTACTAGAGTCTTTTCTTTTCATGCTACTTTCTACTCCTACTCCGCTACATTTCAGAGAGAAATATTGTACTTTTTACTCCATTACATTCATCTGCTTTAGCTAGTTACTTTACAAGTTTAAAGATGGTTTGCACACAAAACAATATTTTACAATATATTAAACTACCCAACAATACACAGGCCAACAACAGCTGAAATTAGTATTCAGTAGTATTTATATACATTTCCAGTTTCTAAAATGTGGGAATTTCTCTGCATTGGAGTACTTAGGCACATTTTCCTGATGATATTGACATACTTTTTTTAAAGTAAAATATTCAATGCAGGACTTTTACTTAGTAACTTACTAGAGTATTTTTACAGGATGGTATTAGTAATTTTAATTAAAAGGAAAGGATCTGGATACTTTTTCCACCAACAAATGTCACACAAATGTGCTAGCTGGGCAGAGGGTGTTATGAAGACAATAATTGCATGAGAAGACAGTAATTTAAGGTTTGAATTTGAAGAAATATGAAAGTGGAAACAAATCTTTTAATCTTTACGTGCAATTACCCTTCAAAAGCAGAGTCTTTTTCAGTGTTGGATACAAAACACTCACTCATGCAGTATACAAAGGCCCTCAATATTTGAATAAATGCCTCCTAGTCCAGAGTACAAAGCAGTTTCTACCTCTATGCTTTCAGCTGATATGGGGAATGTTCTCAAAGTTAGGACATGGAGCCATTGACAGAATCTACTGATTTACGTGAACTCATTTTGGAAAAAAATCCATATTGTGTCATTAAAAACCCTTGGCCTCTCCCACCTTGTAAGTCCAAATCCGATTGACGTTTCTCCAACAAATGAATGGTAAGTCAACAACTCATGATTTTATTATATCTTTTGATAACAACCTGAACCTAAACTAATTTAGCAACAAGCAATACAGTGTAAAAAAGGGAATGTGAAATAATAATAAAAACATAATTATTCTAAAAGTAATACAGCACACGGATGAGCCAGTCATGCATCACATTTAGAATATTCAATTCAACCAGTCAAGCAAATCCATGTTATAGGTGTTTATCTTGGTCCATTATCGCTATTAGATAGTTTAATTTGATTTAAGGATGTCCCCAAGACATGAATGTCATTTTCAACAGATAATGTACATTTACCTCTAAAAAATGTATGGCAAATGTTAGAGGCAGTAATTGGCAAATTGCCATCATTGCATTGACGTTGCCATGGCACTGGCTTAATGTGATGATTTTAAAAAGGTTACTGTAGGTTCACCTTATGAACTACCATCACTGAGCAGCAACAGAAAAAGCAACAAATATTCCTCAAAACTCAATATATGTTTCATTTTGTTGCTTGTTCTTAGTTTGTTCTCACTTGTTTCCAGGCCAAAAGCCTATAACAACATTACTTTGACAACAATTGTATTGGCATTTCTCAAAGTAGTGTACGATAAGGTGATTTAAAAGTGGTACAGTAAGCACGTTTCGCTCTAACGTCTGATAGGTGGAAAAAGGCAAATACAGCAGGTCATTGAGCTGCTGAAACCAAAATGCTGATTCAGTAAAAAACACACCGAGGTAAAAAAATTAAATTAAATAATCTTAGATTTTTATGGGAGAAGCTGGAAAAACACCAAATTACTGTCTCTTATAACACTGGAATATGACATATATTAGCACACCCTGGCCTGTAAGACTTCTGTAAAGGTATCATGTTATTCTCAGTCTCTTTTGTCCTGTATTTGCACTCAGTAACTTATAGATAATACAGCACATTGCACAAGTTTTAAATCTCCCCTAAATCGCCTGCGTTGCTCCAAATGGAGACAAAATACCCTTTATGGGGGGCTATTATGATGCCAATGATAAGTTACTTTCCATTTTATGTGCCCTGAACCATGGCTGATATTCAGTTCCTCATTGCACCACTTCATTTTACTGTCCTTCCTCAGCCCACTCTGATCACCTCATGTTTCACTGTATTTCATGTAAGCTACTCCTGGCTATTATTCACAGCCTCTGCCACATTGTGTGATAAGGTCTGAAGCCTCAACACAAGGGACTGGAAGGAGACTGTTTCCTTTGCAGGGGAAGAAGAGACATTGTAGGTGTTCTCTGTAGTCTGTGTGTCCACCAAGCGGGAACTTCCTAACCTGAACAGTGAAGGCAGTGCTGAAGTGCCTTAAACCTGCATTCTATCTTCCCAGCAGAGGGTTACTCCACTGGCTCCAAAAATAAGTCACAAGTCTATGAAAAAATGACCCTACTTTCACCTGATTTATTACCTCAGAAATTTTCTTTATGGACTCAATCACTAGTTTAAAGTCTTCTTCATTACAGCAGGATGTTCATTTAGTAAATTATGGTCCCATTTATTTTAAAATTGATGATAAAGCAGGGGATGTGTTAGGGGCGAGGCTAAACAGCAACCTGTCAATCTTGACAGAGGCTTAGCCAATTGTTCTATATCTATGGGCTTAGCAATGCTAGTTTCGCTTTGCAAGACCTTCCTCCACAGTGCTGCGCAGGAAGGTCTGGCTAGTCCAAAAACTAGTTTAACCCTCATGTTGTCCACAGGTCAAATTGACCCATTTTCCTATATCAATGTTCTTTTTAACTACCCAATTGTAATTACCCAAAATTGATTGATTCCACACAACTCTCTTTGGAAAGTTCAAATCTCTACTTTCATTAATTTTGGGGTGTCTTATTCAATTTTATAGCATTTGAAAAAAATTGAAGTGGTTTTGAAATAGTATTGAGTAAAAGTTGACATATTCCAGTCTGTGATTATCCATCAACATTCATTCCTTTAATTTTAATTTCTGCTTTTCTAACTCAAACATTAGGTATAATTTCCTAAAATGAGGTTTATTGACCATAAAATCCAATAAGTTACGTAGTGTTAAAAACGTTAAAGTGACAAACGTTGAAAAAAAGCGGCAAAAGTGTTGAAAAAGGGACAAAAACACAAAAAGTTAAATATTGATAAAAACGTCAAAGGTTTTAATATTTAATTTTGACGGGAAGACAACACAAGGGGTAAAACAGTCCGGGGTCATTGACCAGCCACAATTCATTCTTCTATACCTCCCACCGTATTCCCCGTTCCTAAAAGGTTTTTTTTCTGTGTAATGCACCTGTCCTCGCCGCGCTCTGCTTTACGCTCTTGCAGGAGGACAATCAGGCTATTGACCACTCTGTTTGTAAGTTTAATAAGCATCAGCTTAATTATAGCACTATCGAGAAGGAAGCTCTCGCCCTCCTGTTCGCCTTGCAGTATTTTGAGGTTTATCTCTGTCCAAGTGTTTACAGACCACAGCCCATTAGTATTCCTCGCCCATATGTATAACTCTAACCAGCAGCTTCTGCAGGACTTCTGCAGATTCACCACAAGAAGCGTACCGAAAATGTGATAGCAGACGCTTTGTCTAGGGGTTCCTCAGACCTGTTATTTAGGAATTAAACCTTTAGGGGTGGGTTTAATTCTTGGGTGTGGGGTGTTATGACTGTGGTCATATTCTTTTCTGGTCTGCTGTGTGTGTGTGTGTGTGTGTGTGTGTGTGCCTGTGTGTCGTGTGTTTTATTTTCTTTAACATGCAAATAGATGTGTGCCATAGCCGGGAGACAATTGGTGGAAAGCATTCATGCCCAACCCATGATTGGCTGCAGTTGGGGAACCACCTGATAATTAAGGAGCCAAGATGGCGGCCATCTGAGGGCAGCAGACATTTCTCATTTTACTCATCTCCCAACCGGCCACACTTTTGCTTTGCTCAACCTTTGTGTTAGATTAGGTGCCGTGGCTTTTGAATTAGTCAGGGTGGACGGCCAGGTGTATTAAGCTTGTTTTCTCCTGTTTAAATAGTTAGGGAAGTAAGTCGTTTGTCATTCTTTTGGTTTTTTTAGGTCAATTTCTTATTTTCCAGACAGGATCTTTTATTTGTTATTTTGGTGGTAGGCCACCCTGAAGCCTTGACCTTTTGACCTGAAGTTTGACATTCAAACATAATTGTTTGTGGCTACTTGGGAGACAGGGAAGATGGGGCCTTTTCATGTTGTGTCCTAGGCACCCCTAGACTGGGGCGTAACATGGCAATGGAAGGTTTATGAGCAAAAGGCATAAACCAACTGATGAGATATTCATAGTAGTGTTTTGTGTTGAGCACATCAGTGTACTGTTGGTAGACAGATCTATTCATATGGCAAGTGAAAGTTTACCATTTTGTGTTTGTGGTTTTGTGTTAACAGTTTGGTAAAAATGAGCCAAGGATTCAGTAAACATGGGTAAGCAATTGGGAAAAACTGTAAGTACAGCGAGAGTACAACAAATGTTACCACCCATCTAGTGAGAAAACACCAGGAAACCCATGCAAGCAAATCTGTGGATGCTAATGCTAGCACAAGCAAGACAAAGGAACCAATATCAAAACTTTTTTTTCCCCCACAACTTAGCCACAACTTGGCGAGGGTCCAGGTAATAACGGCAGTTGAATGTGATGGCTTTCGTGACATGGTCAACACATTAGAGCCCAGCAATTCATCGACAAATGTGTGCCAGAGTTGTATAACAAAGTAAGGAACAAAGCTAAGCAAAAGTTGTTAAATGCACAGCGTTGCAATAACAACGGGAAATGCCAGAAACATGATTGTTGCTGGATAAGAAGCAAAGATGTGTTACGGAAAGAACAGAAGGACTCAAATGCACGGCTCTCCGAAAATAAAAGGATTAATTCTTAAAGAAGGAAAAAGGAAGTGGGGAGGCAGACGCCAGGGACCGGGATGCAGAGAACGGGAAGCTGGGGAAGTGTCGGGGAGTGAGGATACTCTGAAAAGTTGTTACAACTATAATCAGGGTGCGATTTGTGAAAAAAAGTGGGGGGTTGATCATGCATGGTTAAACAAAACATGCAAGAATGAAATGCCCCTTTCGAAACCATGGATATAGTGCCACTTCGGCCAGCCATACCAAAACACGTATTTATAAACTTCAATACGAAATGGAAAATAATCTCAAAATGAAAAAGCACATTGTGGTAACATTCAACACAGCATGATTTTCTTCCCTAAACTTAACTGTCATAGCCGCATGACGCTCACTTTTTCTAGCTAAATTAAACTTCCATGGTCCCTCAAAGGAGCGTCATCTGGCAATGCCTGTAGCCGGCTCACATTCACCTATTGGCGGCTAACCAACTGCTGCCGGTAGCCGGCGTCCCTGAGCTCTGTAGCGGTAAATACAGCCAGCAACTGCTGCTTGGATTTCATTGTTCTATAGCTCTATAGTGTTCACGTTACGGCGCTTTACTTTGTATAAAATACTTCTATGGTATAGATATATAAATATGGTCTATTGGTGAAGTAGCATCCCTTTGAGGGGGGGGATACAGCAGACAGATCTTCAAGGGAGAATGCCAGCAAGGAAGTCTTAAAGTAAAAGGGTGCAATCCTTTGCCAATGAATGGCAACCCTCTACAATGATGGAAAGTAGCTACCGCTAGTTGTTGTACCTCCGCATACCAGGCACCAGGGGATATTGTATCTGCACAATGCAGGGTTCTCAGATATGATCATGTCGAGCAATAGATTTCCCTAAAGAAAAATCTGGAACACTTCATGAGCACTTCTCCATGTGTAAGTAAAGTGTAAAGTGCAACTGTCCTTGGGCAAGACACTGGCACCTTGGACGGAAGCCTCGGCCACAGTGTATGAATGGTTCCTGTACTATGTAAAAGCTCTCTGAGTAGTTGTTAAGACTAGAAAAGTGTTATATAAGAACAGTACATTAATATTTTTTTTAAATTAGTTTTTAAAAGTTATTTTCTGAGCAACAGCCAGTTTCTTACAAAAAAAGTGTTGTTGTTGCCTAACATAAAGATGTGTTTGAGGCCACTGAGCATTCTGTGTCTGTATTACCAACACCAGGGTCATTTAAAGTGTTGATCATTACCATTAATGCAGTGAGTTTGAAATACTTATTTATGGCAATAATAGGACAGAAACCATTTCATATACAATAGATGAGCCAAATAGCTTTCACCGAAGAAAAACCATATGGAGATAAAATGTTTTGTGAAATGGACAGATATTTTGTAAACTTGAATCTGAATATTTGTGTGCAACAACTCAAACTTACATTTATACATTTATGTGCAAAATGAACTCTCAAGTAAAAAAACTGGTGCTGTGAGTAGAGATAATTTGTTAATTTGATAATCTTGGTATTAGCAAGGGGTAACAAACGGTCAGAGGCACCATGTGAGATACACTTCGTAATAGGTTATACAGTAATAGTATGAGACAGTATTCATAATGTCAAAGCAATGTTGGTTTTCATACAGAAAGCCCCATTTTCTTTTTTTTTCTTTTTTCTTTTTTTTTATATAAATAAACACAAGACGTTTTGCTTCACTTGTTTTTCCCAATGCAATAAAGTAACATACATGGAAACGGTCAATTTTAGGAAATGTACTTGAAAGTAGGCAATGCATCCTTTACAGAATTGGCTTATGTTAGACACCTGGGTAGCTCAACTTGTAGAACACGCATATATATATATATATATATATATATATATATATATATATGTGTGTGTGTGTGTGTGTGTGTGTGTATGTACTCCTTGATGCAGCAGCGCGGGTTTGACTCCAACCTGCTGCATGTTGTTTTCCCTCTCTACCCCTTCAAGTCTTCAGCTGTTCGATACAAATAAAGGCCTACAATGCCCCCAAAAAGTTTAAATTGTACGAATATTTACTGTATCAGATTGAATTGTGGCATTGAATTGTATCAAATCGCATTAAATCGTTTCAATGTTATATCAAAATAACACTGAATTATTCCATATTAAAATGTTTTGTAACTTAATCGTATTGTAGCCCATGTTTCTAGATACGTACACCCTTAGTAATTTGCTCTTACCAGTGTTTCGCCATGTATATTATGTCCATTGCAAATCTTTGCCAATTGGTCCCAATACGTCCCAATTAGAGGGTAAATCACGTAAACATATTTTTTGTAAATCTTTATAACTCCCTGAATGAACTAAGAAAGCCTGCCTTGTTGCACAATCCAAATTTTCCTTAAAGAGGTTCGGTTAATGTTGCTTGATGCAACCGGTGTTTGAGTTAACTCAAAGAAAGCGGAAAGTGAGGGACATTTGGTGGAACTTCCAGCAGCATCGTACTATCCTGTAAATTAACCGTTGTCAATATAGACTATAGCAATGCCAACCATGGCGATGTGTACATTTAAATAGCTGTGAACTTGTTTCGGGGTGTTTTCCATAAAACTTCGACCCTTTCACTGTGCATTTTGTCATCATCAAAGTTTATTGGGACATTTGGTCGCTGATTTTCAACCAGCTCTGTGTACTGTCGTACATGCATGGCGGCAGTACTCGGAGGTCTGCGATTATCTGCCAGGGAAAACTCTTTTTGTCCAAATAAGGTTACCCTGGGCTCCAAAATACCAAGATGGCAATGGCCAAAATGCAAAATGCTTCAAAGCGGCCCATAGGTGATGTCACTGATGCTACATCTATTAATTAATGACTGGACAGTTAACAACAAGCAGGTCTGAGGACTAACATCCACCTTGATGCAGCCTGCTTACTGTTACTTCATTCCTCCCACAGACATTTGCAACTTCATGGGCTTTTACACCCGCCTTTGTATGTAATGTCACCTACAAAAGCTGTGCATCACGCAAACACTTTGGGCTGTAGGTTCTGAATTATACATGATTTAATGAAATAGATTCGGGAGGTGATTCAGAGAGCACAAAGGAAATTATATTCCTAACACAAGATGACCTGCTGTGTCTTTTCACTGTAAGATTAGTATTGTTGCTATTTGAATGGGACAATACCAGCTACAATGTTGTTGTCATTAAATAATGAGTGGTGAGAAATGTGCTGAATGGAAACTTTGTAGAGATAGCTTGGCCCCAGAAAAGCAAGGATGTGAAGAAATGTAAAAACACTTTTTTTTCTTGCAGTAATCACTTGCTGATACTGATTCACAGTGATTCTCATCCCTAAAAGAACACAACATCACTGACAAGGTTTCCACATAACAGAATTATTATTTGAAATGGTCAATACTATTTGTGTGATATACACTCCGGATTTTAAATGTGGTAATTAATATTCTTCATACCTTGCTACAGCTGTTTTCCACCTTTTACCTAAAATAATTTCCCTACTGATTGGCTGGTTGGGTGAGCTCATCTGATGAGCTGGGATCATGAGCTAACCTTTGGATCATCTGAGTAGATGAATCAGAGGCTGGGGAGTCTCGGTGACCCTCTTTTCCCCTAGGAGTGTCGGCACAGACGGAACAGCTGATGCCCAGGTATCTGCAGGATAATTTGATTCCAGTTCGTCGCAGACACTATTGCCATGCAGACAATGGCGCAGGAAAATGAGGCCGTTTTCAAAATTGTCATGTAGGAGGCCAGAGCTGTCCTCCTCTAGTCAGCAACATTTGTCAAATTCAGATTGAATCAGCGGTGTTGTGCTCACACAGGCGATTAGGGAAAATAGGCTGTGGTTCATCATCTCATGGCGGAGGCAGTCTATACAGCTACTGTCTCGTATTTTACTCATAAGCCTTAAAGGTTATGTGACTCTTCAAATTAATGGCAAATCTGTTGCAAAGTATGGCAATTATTTGAGAGCTACTGCCTTCATAAGATTGAAACGGTTTCATTTAGTATGCTGTGGATATTTCCAGCCACTTGATCTATTGTAAAACAAACAGAGCTGCAAGAGAACCTCTACAATAACTTAATCCCTGGGACTGAAACTTCTGCTGCTATTGTTCCAGCTGCTAATGCTGCCGTCGTACTATATCCTTCCTCCCGCCATACAAAATAATGAGAAGTCCCTGCATAATGTACATTTGCAGCTCTTTCTACATATTTAGTGCCAAGGCATTTTTCACACCATTGTGGATCCAGCCACTGCCACAGTCTAAATTTGGATTCCTCCTGCTTTTGTGGAACTATGCTAATGTGGCCCCCAGTCATCTGATTGTTACCCTAGCCCATTAGTGGCAATTACACTGTTTGTGTGACTAGTGACAAAAACTTGGAACCTGCCAGTGAAAACGGTTATTTTCCCATTAACCGTTCCAGCACTTTATCAACCCAGAGCTGGCTGTGCTACGAAACTGCACCATAAAACATCTGCAGAAGAAACAATGCAATTATAGAAGCCATCTGCAACAATGACGTGGGAGAATAGATATGATTAACACTAACACAAACAGATGGCAAAGTGTTAGATTGCTGTTCGACAAGCACATAATAGGAGGGAACCTTAAGTCCAATTATAAATGGCAGCAGTCTGCTGGCGTTGAAGAGGAAGCCGAGCCTTTGCAGCAAGACGAGGATGCTGGAGTCGTCGCCGCAACACTGACTCTCTTCTGTCTTGTGTGCTTGACTGGGGCACTTAATGGCCCACACACACAGGAAGACAAAGCAGCGTCCAGATACACACAATGAGTTCATCAAGTGGTTTGGCTTAGGGTGGGCTTTTCAATGAGCTGTCGGTGTGGTGGGCTCTCATGGGGCCAACAGCATGTGTTCAATAATGTTGTCTGGAGTTGGATGCTGTAGACGCATCCTTTGTTACATCCCACCTAATGACCACGCAATCAATTATCACTCACAAAGTTTGCCTTCATTTGAATTTTACTCCATTAGCAAAAGCGACATTAGCCATTAAGTAATCCTAATGACCTTTGTAACATTTGAGATATCTCAGAGGATGATGGTTTCTTTTCTCTGGCTAGTTTTTCTGGGAGGAGTACTTTGATGAGCAATTTGACAAACAAAATGCTCACAACAACAAGAAGATAGGATGGGGGGAAGGATCAGTGTCCACTTTCTCACACACTATCCTCTGCATAAGACACGTGTCGTCTCCCTGAAAACTAAATCAGGGAATGTAACATGTAACTGGTTTCAGCAACACTAGCATCCTAAACTAATTTCAGTTCGGCATCTGTTCATTGTGCACTCCTTTGATAAGCCATGTACGAAATCAGAACTACTCCAACACTGCCGCCGCCACCTTCCCTCAAGCATTATCCAGAGGTCTTTAGATCTGCCAACAATGAGGCCTCTGCAGGAATGCATCCATGAAAATATCCCCATATTTGTGTGGGATTATACAAAATGCATTTGGCATGAAACAAGGCTTACCAATGTACCAATTCTGTAGGTCACATTGTATACTGGAGCGCATCAGATCTATTCATTGCCAAAGATTTACAATCCATAACCCATGTAAGGTGAGAGCTAAATAATACCTGGTATGCATTATATGAAGTGGGGTTGCTCCAGTTAAACTGCACGGTTAGTCACTTTGTTATTATGATAGCTCATTTTATTTTCTTTAATGAAAACTATTTTCATAATATCCAACCATTACTGTTGCTCCAATGGCCAGCATTAGGGTTAAGGCTAACGTTTGTAAACTTGAAATTCAACGTTTTGTTCCAGAAGTAAAACAATAAGTGTACAAGCCGGTCACAAAGCATCAGGAAAAGAGACAGGATGAGTGGGGAAAACTGTGGGGATTGTAGCCTATATATGGCTGTGTGTGTGTGTGTGTGTGTGTGTGTGTGTGTGTGTGTGTGTGTGTGTGAGAAGTCAGCCAAAGCCACTATGAACCTTAAGGTTTTATTTTGTAACGTATCCAGCTGCACTATGGTCTTGTGGACACATGGTCTTTTTGCCTTTCATGGACATTAAGATTTGATTTCCTGTCCACCTTTGGGATAAGGTGCACAAACCTCTGTGTCCAAGATTTGTTAATAAATGTGAAAATGTGAAGTTCTTGTGTTGGTCTTTGCAAGCCACTATCATCCAGCCATGTAGAATGAAAGAAATGAATGTGCCAGACATTAACCTCCTGCCCACACTGCTGTCATCTGTATGTATAATTTGGTGGAGACACGGATTAAAGCTGCTGGTGGGTACGATATGGTTGATGCACACATTCTGTAGATGAGCTTGACATTCAAACTAGACATGCACTTTCTTGAAGCTGAAAGGTTTGGTAAATAATCGAATTAATTTATTTTGCTGAGATGGATCATACTGCTTCCAGGTTTGATGCTTTTACATTCAATAAAAAAAGCATCATACACAGATTCTGCATCGGCACTTCAATTTGTGTTGTGCAGAAGAAATTGGAGAAACTCTTATTTTCTAACTTTCAAAATGTCATTGTCAACGTATGATTAAATATAACTGATTAAACTGGAGACAAGCAAGCCATTAATGATAAAAATGACAAAATACAAGAACATGCAAATGATATCATCAACTCGCATAGCTGTGGATGGAGATGTTTGCAACAATTGTTCAATTTATCACCAGATTTCAACAATATAAAAAAGTACATAAGGTTTATTTAGAATTCATCCTCTCTGTGGGTAAACACATCGATTCAGAGCTGCTTTAATTATTTATTCAAAGCAATGCGGAACAAGAAAAGATGCTCTTTTGGGGTTCAGTCAGAACATTTATTATGATGAGGATATGATGGTTTTCCAGGAATAGTGACAGAATTTTTCTTTATAAACATTTGCAAACAGTGTGTGAGGAAAGAGGGATCAAAACATATCTGTACCCTTGACATCCATTATTAATCACTGTGCGCCACAATGTCTGACAGCAAACCCAGTGCCAGTTTTGCACACAAAAAAATAAGTTCTTTTCATCCAGACATAAAATTTAACAGGCATCAAGTGGGCAGCAAGCCTTTGCATACATTTCACCTGCACAATTATAGGTAATGCTTCATCTGACAAATGCACCAGTCACCATTAATACAATGAAATAGATCTGGCAATGTGAGACAACACACCGCATAAGCACACACGCAATGCACATTGCTAGACAGTGCAATGGTTGTTGACTTTCTCATCTGTAGGTAGAGGTTAACAAAGGATGGAAGGCAGATGTGCGTATTTACAGTGTGGCCAAAAGTTAAAATAAGAAAAATTGAGCAAAAAATCTGCTAGAACCAAACGAAACAAAGCATGTGTTAGTGGCCAACCCGGTGTCATGCCAGTTCGCAAAATGGTCAAGATTTATTGATTCGTGTACAGGTCATGATTTTCGAACATCAACATTTCACGAAGTGCCATGAGACTGGGCTGTTGTGGCAGCACGGCTTCTTGTTCCTCACCCCCTGACACTCGGCCAGTGAACATACACATTTGGAACCAGTAGCTTCCTTTCTTTGCATTTTCTTTGTTCTAGTTTCATACAGTGTATCAGGACTTTTTCACATACTCTGAAATCTAGTGGCATACAATAAAAACATACTTAAGTAAAATTACCAAATAAAAAACAATATTTAAAAAATAAAGTATACAAAAAACAACTTTGTTACAGCAACAAGAGTAAATGGAATTAAATACTTCTACCCATGCCAAATAGTATGTGTTTTAATTAGCCACATTTGCTTGAGGCTATTGCATGATGTTGGTCTGTGTTAGCCTCTAAGGGGATATGTTTTACTGAATCCAAAAGTCACTGACTGAGTCCTTACAGACTGCTGGAGGATGGTGTTACCCTGTGAGCACTCAAGTGCTCAGCATGAATATGTAGGTTTGCAGGGGCACTGTATAAGATGGTATCTGTCCCTTGAGGACTTTATTATCTTGGTGCAGTCAACTGTAAGACATCTTGCTGGTACTGAAATTTGTAACTCTAGAACTTGTGTGTTTACTGACATCTGTGGACTGGTGTGTTTTGATTAGGACAGTCGGCTCTACCGCATCCAGGAAAACTCTTCCTTTATGTTACGCTGAAGGAAAGGACCAAAATAAGGTGGATTCGTTCACAAACAGCAGCCACTTTATAGTTATATATGAATGCTCCTTGTTTTGTTTGAACAAAAGGGTTTTCCTGAGTTTCACCCACTATTGCTTAACAGTCCCCCACTGCTAAACTGGCTTAAGTATTATGAATTCACCACCATAAAGTTAGAGTGGTAACATGCTAGCTTTTGCTAAAGTTAACATGTTATCTTGTTTTCTATTAGGTGTACTACTAGTGTGTTTAAACTGGAATGTTTGACCAAGTGACTATATGTGCCAACAACTCCATTCACAAATGAAAACCATACAAAGGGTTTAAAAGCTCTAGGGGAAAACAGTACAGTATGAGAACATTGGATTAAGATGTTTTATCAAATTAGCATGATATTGTGTCGGTCAGAAGGTGTCAGTGTTTATTTAATTATTTTTCTTCTTATTGTGGTTTTTACTACCATGAAGTGGCCCATTTTCCCATCATGAAGTGGTATTCTGTTAAGAACGGGAGTGTCCAGTATAAATTCTGATTTGTGGCATTAGACTAAAAGTCACAGGGTTAATCAAAGTCATTAGGAGTCGTCCTCTGAGAAACATAATTGTCTGTACCAGATATGTATATATATGGGTATTTATCAAGAAATTGCTAACAGACCAACTAGGACTGGATGATCCCACTAGGGGGCCCCAGGCCAAAAATCCTCTTTACACACTAAAAAGTACATTAAAATATTTGTTAAATGTTTGTTAAAACATCTGAGGAGAGAAACAGGCAATGCAGTAAAAGAGTCTTGATTCATCTTGACACTGGGTTAGAGACTCATCGGCTCTGATTGGTTGTTTTTCTTATGCCATCTGGAGCACTAGGAGGAGGCAGAGGAATGTAATTTTTTTTTTTTTAATCACATATCTGTTTTATGTAGTTTTGTCAGAATATAGTGACAGTTTTAGAAAATATGACAAAGTTATTTTTTATTAAAGTTACCAACTTTATGACTACCGCCCAGTAGCACTCCTCCACCATCATGGAGTGCTTTGAGTGGTTAGTCAAATCATTCATCACCTCCTGACGCCATCAGCCCCCTCCACACTGCCCTCTCCTTCCTGAACCAAAACTACACACATTAGGGCTGGGTGATATATCGATATAAAATATAACGATATATCGATATAAAATATAACAAGATATATATATATATATATATATATATATATATATATATATATATATATATATATATATATTTTTTTTTTAAATGTGATACCATATCGCTTATATCCATATAGTTCAAATTCGTGCCTTGCTCCAAGCAAGCTGCTGACCCAGAGCTCTCTGCACTGCCCCTGTACCCCAGCCACCGCCCTGCCTCTTTCATGCACAGGGGGAGGGGCAGGAACAGACACTCAGCCACTCTTCAACAAACATGGAGGAAGCAACAACGTCTGCAGAGCGTGTGGAGGAGGAATTGGTTAGTAAAAGAAAAAGCAGTGGCTCAGTAATTTGGAGATGGTTCGGATTCAAAATATCAGATATATAAACCATAAACATTTCTGTGTATTGAGGGGACATAGTCATGCGTAGCCCAAAGCTGTGTTACCATTTGCCAGAGAGCAGCAGACTCAGGGACCGCTTCATACCACAGACCTAAAGACTGCTGAGCTCATCACTTGGCACTTTACCATTTTAACTGTCACTGTAACTTTTAATATAGTCACTGTTTACAACTCTTTTCATATATATTCATTCATATACTACATTTATTACATCGCTGTTTACATCTGTAGATACACTCAACGGCCACTTTATTAAGAACACTTGTACTTGTAACAGTTCTGCCATAATTTCTACTTTAACAAAGCGTATCATTTTTCAGTTTTGATTGACAGTGTCAAAGAAGTATTGATTTAATTACATGTTATTATTGATGTTGTAGTTTCCACTCCAGTGGTGTTGAACTAGATTGCATTATATTGAATGGTGTCTCTAATATTTTGGCCACTCCATTTAATATAGTACAGGCCAAAGGTTTGGACACACCTTCTCATTCAATGCGTTTCCTTTATTTTCATGACTATTTACATTGTAGATTATCACTGAAGGTTTCAAAACTATGAATGAACACATATGGAATTATGTACTTAAACAAAAGTGTGAAATAACTGAAAACATGTCTTGTATTCTAATTTCTTCAAAGTAGCCACTCTTTGCTTTTTTGATAGCGCTGCAAACCCTTGGTGTTCTCTCATTGAGCTTCATGAGGTAGTCACCTGAAATGGTTTTCACTTCACAGGTGTGCCTTGTCAGGGTTAATTAGTGGAATTTCTTGCCTTATTAATGGAATTTGGACCATCAGTTGCGATGTGCAGAAGTCAGGTTGATACACAACCGACAGCCCTATTGGACAACTGTTAGAATTCATATTATGGAAAGAATCAACCAGCTAAGTAAAGAGAAACGAGTGGCCATCATTACTTTAAGAAATTACGGTCAGTCAGTCCGGAAAATTGGGAAAACTTGTGTCCCCAAGTGCAGTCGCAAAAACCATCAAGCACTACAACGAAACTGGCACACAGAAGGACCGAGGAAATAGCAGCTAGGAAACCAGTGCTAAGGAGAGGCAACAAGCAGAAGAGTTTAGTTTGGGCCAAGAAACACAAGGAATGGACATTAGACCAGTGGAAGTCTGTGCTTAGCTCTGATGAGTCCAAATTTGAGATCTTTGGTTCCAACCGCCATGTCTTTGTGCAACGCAGAAACAGGTGACCAGATGGATTCTACATGCCTGGTTCCCACCGTGAAGCATGGATGAGGAGGTGTGATGGTGTGGGGATGCTTTGCTGGTGACACTCAAAATTGAAGGCATACTGAACCAGCATAACCTCCACAGCGTCCTGCAGTGGCATGCCATCCCATCCACTTTGTATTTAGTTGGACCATCATTTATTTTTCAACAGGACAATGACCCCAAACACACCTCCAGGCTGTGTAAGGGCTATTTGACCAAGAAGGAGAGTGATGGAGTGCTGCGCCTCCACATTCACCGGACCTAAACCCAATCAAGATGGTTTGGGGTGAGCTGGACTGCAGAGTGAAGGCAAAAGGGCCAACAAGTGCTGAGTATATCTGGGAACCCCTTCAAAACTGTTGGGAAACCTTTTCAGGTGACTACCTCTTGAAGCTTATCAAGAGAATGCAAAGCAGTAATCAGAAAAAGGGTGGCTACTTTGAAGAAACTAGAATATAAGACATGTTTTCAGTTATTTCACAGTTTTTTGTTAAGTACATAATTCCACATGTGTTCATTCATAGTTTTAATGGCTTCAGTGATAATCTGCAAAGTAAATAGTCATGAAAATAAAGGAAACGCATTGAATGAGAAGGTGTGTCCAAACTTTCAGCCTATACATGAAAGGGGCAGAATATTATTAACCCATGTCAATATAATGAACTCCAGTACAACACCACCACCCACTATGACCTCCAAAATATACATAAAGGAGAATTATTACCTTTCTGACAGTGTCAACAAAAACTGAAAAATGATAAGCTTTGTTAAAGTAGAAGTCATGCCAGAGCTATTGTATTGGATCATATTAGATTGTACAAGTATACCTAATGAAGTGTCCAATCAGTGTGTATTTATTACTTATCATTATGCATACACATTTACGTCATTCCTGTTATTCATCGCACTTATTGTCTGATTTATATTATTTTATGTTATTATATTCTGTTCCTTATCTTATCTTGCACTACTTGTGCACGTATTAACACATACGTGTTTCTCATTTTATTGTTACTTGTGTGATCTTCCTTCTCTTTCATATACATATTTTATTAGCATTGTTAGAAGGCCTGAGACCTATATTTCCAACGCCTGCTTCCCTGTAACTGTATGCACATAAATAAAGACCTTAAAATTTGTGTCAACTAAAATGTTAAGGTTTTATAACTAGATTGTGACACAAGGCCACTTTAAAGTCCTTACCAATTCCATTAGTCTGTTAGTAGTGTGTATTACCAGACTGTACAGCTAGATAGATAGATACTTTATTGATCCCTAACGGAAAATTCAAGAAAACCAACAACTAGCCATTCCTCAGACCACATGATTATCATTGCTAAAAATGACTTTCCATATCATAAGCCTAAGCTTATTATTATTATCATAAGCCATCATCTGATCTGTTTAACATTAGAGTTGAGACCCTTCAGTAACTGTGAGCATTAGAAAGCAAAATAAAGACAGATAAAAAAATAACATATATATATATATATATATATATATATATATATATATATATATATATATATATATATATATATAACTGAATGTCATCCATGACAAAAACTGTGAACAGTATTGCTGCCTTACTTTTGTGTTTGCCATTCCATATTATGTGGACAAATATTGAAAGAGTTTTAATTGCTGTGTGAAAAGACTCAAATCATGCCATTTGATTTGGTGAGCAGAGTTCACAATTAAATACTTGGGTCAACATTTTGTTGAATAAATGTTTCTCAGTTCTTCTAATCTTTATTGGCATAGGCAAGATCCATTGAGAGTAGGTCTGTTTAGATGAGCTTTGCTCACTTTCAGCAGAAGAGGTGAAACTCACCAAACACTACAAAATATTTCACTTATTGTCATAGGTCTATTACGTATGATTATGACTATGAAAAACATTATAACATTAAATCCGCTGATTTTCCATAAAGCTTGATCATTTATGTGGATAATGGTTTAACTTTATGTGAACATCTTTCATACTGTTTAATTCACAGGCTACTTCTGTTAAACATGAGCGCGTGAAATGAATGAAAAATCCACTCCATTTGTCTTAATTCTGCACATATTTCTGTTACTGTATGGTTGATTATTTCATTCAGGCATGGCGCAGCGGATCTTGCTCACTGTCACTTGCCGTGGACACACTGGCCTCACTTCCCTCTCCTCTTGGTAAGTTGGGTCTCCCTCGAGTTGGAAACAGTTACACTCAGTCAATGGGTTCAACATCAGTGGGTTCAAACTGCTTATCGTGCTTAATTTGGATAGACACGGATATGAATGATGTTTACTTAACTGTGGCGCCGCCACTCTTCTCTTGGTTTCCACTTCAACATTAGACCATTTTTTTAATTTCTACCACAGTTCAGTGCATTCACCGCCTGGTCACCATTTGCCACGCTTGAATTGCTTATCCGAGATGACAAGCCTCCCAACAGAACATTTTTCCTTGCCTCAACCTCTGCGATCAGCACTTCAATCTAAGTTGGTGAGGTTTGTTTTGTAGGATTACCCGTTGTGATTGGACAAAGAATGATGTGAGGGCGCATTTATAGTAATTTCCATATTAACTTATGGAAGGAGGCAAGGCAGGGTCGGAGGCTCGTTCATGTACGCTCAATTTCACATTGATTGTGATTTATGAAGGAAAGGTGCGCAGGATGTGCCATACGCCCAGTTTTATACATGTGAATAGTTCTGTGCTGGTTTTGGATCATATGTTATATGTTGGAACATACAGTATATAAACATCAGAGTATTATAAGTATAATAATCTCTTTAATAACAAGAAAAGATGCCCGAATCTTCCATTATTTTAATTGGTTTGCAAAGGTTTGAACCCATTCTATTGTAGATGTACCATCTTTGTAGACAAAATACATTTTGATGGCAACAAAGACATTTTCTGACAGCAGTGCGTAAAACTGTAGTAACCATAATATACTGTAAGTAGCATCAGTAGCGTCAAGGATCAACAATGTGTTCCCTACTGATAGAAATCTAGTATCCAGTAGTATTAAAGGCCCCGAGTATGGCTTCTAATAACTTTTTGTCTAGCATAACCAGTAATCTATTCAACATCCACATCAGCAATATCAATAATAATGTCTCTCACCTCACATCCGTCAACAGCACATCAATTTAAATCACAACTTAAAACATCTGTTTAGATTAACACACCCAACATAACTTTCACCATGTCCACATTGATCTTAATTTTTTAATACTATTACTACTAATACTACTATTTTACTGTTAATACATTTGTTGTGCTTGTATAATGTTTTAATGTTTTTAAATGTGTCCTTGGGTGTCTTAAAAGGTGCAAACAAATAAAATGCATTTTTATTATTATTAGTAGTAGTAGTATTGCTATTATTATTAATAGATGGATTGGCACATCATTTGGCAGAGATTCAGGATGAATCCTACTGACTATATGACTTGTAATTTGTCTCGGTAGACGAATGCTGTTTAATGTCTGCCTCTTCATCGTTATCTGTCCAGCATGCATATATATATATATATATATATATATATATATATATATATATATATATATATATATATATATATATTTAAAAAAAAAAACATGGGTCAGAAACCTTAGGCACATGTGCCACCATTGGCCAGATGGTAGCTCAATGTTTTACTCCGCATGCCAAATGAGCTCTTTCATAGCCATTGGCAAGAGCACAGCCTGTTATTTACAGTAGTTTGATTTACTTTTTCCCTATTCCCATTTGGCGAAGACCAGCCCTACTCTGCTTCTGATTGGTTAATACTTGATGCCTTCTTCACAGAATGCATGCAAAGGAAAAAAATAACACTGCCCAAACAAGCTTGGTAGATGATGGTAGGTGAATGCTGAGATGGCACACTGATTAACAAGAATGTTTTAAATAGGACTTAATATTAAGTTAGAATGATCAATGTGAGCATATAAGCATACTTATGTAAACATTTACTGTAGCTCAAAGCACCCCAATGCCAAAATACAGCCTTTGCAGCTGTTGCCATGGTACTGCTGCCCTGTAGTGTCCTGCTGAACCCTGCTGCATCCCGCTACGTCCACCTATGCTCTTCTATGCCACACTACACCCTTTATTGTGATTATTATTGCCACTGTTCATCACACCCCCAACCAGCTCTGTCAGACACCGCCCACTAAGAGCCTGGCTCTGTCCCAGGTTTCTTCCTAAAAGGGTTTTTTTCCTCACCACTGTTGCACTAATTGCTTGCTCTTGGGGGAATTACTAGAATTGGTGGGGCCTTGTAAATTATAGAATGTGGTCTAGACCTACTTTATCTGTAAAGTGTCTCGAGATAACTTTTATGATTTGATACTATAAATAAAATTGAATTGAAATACTAAGCCACTAGCATGGCTGTAGACTTGTTAATGTGAACATGTGATGTGATACTGACTGGAGATGGCAATCATGATGTGGAACACAACATTCTGTCGGACTTCTGGTTCCCTGCTGTGTTACCATGCTTATGTGAAGTGACAGACTCCATGAATAAAGGACCCATACTGCTGGTGAAATACTGTAAAGAGGCTGACATTGATTTATTTTCCTCTCTATGCAGTTTACTATGCAGCAAATTTGAATTATGACGTTGAAATTGTACTTAGTATTGAGCAGTTTTTGAATTCCATAGCAGGGCACAATAAGTTGTGAATACTTGGAGGTTACACTGAGAAGTTATTATAAGGATGAATGTCTAACAACCAGTAAATTCCCTATGACTTTACTGATAACATTCCACTATAAATCAAAAAGAAAAAGTGTGGTGAAGTTGGGATTATCGCAATTCACGGTATCTGCAGCCTGCAGCAAAAAGGGACATTTTACTTCATTTTGTTCAGCTCTTGCTTTTTTATTTCTCTACATCCCCATTTCCATAATTTAATTTTTTTTTTTAAGTCCTCGTTTGTCTTCCCTGCCATTTTCATTCCGTCTTTGCCTTTTCTTCATTTGAATGTCAGGAACCATTAAAGGGCATATTTTGATTGGCAAACAATGTCCGTGTATTTGACCATGCTTGTTGTTGACAACTACCCCTGAGTACTAAATTGCCTGGTTTTTTTTCTAAAGAGGACATGCATGACCTGGTTATGTTACTGCACAAGAAGTGAGGGCCATCAATGCTGCCTCCGTGGCTATTTTAGTGAGAGGTTGCTGGTATAGCCGAGTTGGCAGATATCTCCAGACTTTATAAATGAGCCATGCAGAGGGACGCAGGGGATGAAAGGGCAGAAGATACTCTCCGTGAATGGGTCGAGAAGAGGAGCAGAGGAAAGGAAAGGAGCTGTGATCAAGAACGTTAGTGGGATAATATTCCACTATAGAGTAGCCCCTGACTTTTTGTGGACAGCTTGTTAAGGTTAGCCTTTGTAGGTTGACATATGACTTTCTATGGGAAAAAGTTGTGGGAAAGTAATTTGGCAGTAAAACTGTCTGGAGAGCAACAATTTAGCTTGTTTTTGTGTTCTTTTTATAGTCCATGGCAGATAATGGTAAGACACTACTGAGAAAAAAATTACTTAATCAGTAACAAGTCATGCAGTACTCTTTTACTTCAACATTTTTGCCGTCTTACCACAAGTTGGTTGGGAGGGTTGACATCAATTTCATGCCATATTGGAGACCCTATTACAGGATGGATGGGTGCATGGGCTTCACCTAAAAGAGGAGGAATACACCATCTAGTTATTACAAAACCAGTTGCCCTTTGGGGAGTATTTGAGTGATTGACTAATTCTGGTCTGGAAATTTGGACGTTAAAGTACATCAAGACATCTAGGTCAAAGCAGGGCTAAATGTGGTTGAAATGTGAGTAGATATCACTGTCTTCAGTACATATATTAATCATTCCTAACATCATGAACAGTATCCCAAATGAGCTGTTTGCATATAAAGCTATTAAATGTCTACTATTTATCTCGGTGAAGAGATTTTTATTTCTACCCCCAAGCTTTTAAGAGTATCCTGGTGTACAGCATGACAGACCAAAAGGCTCTGCAGAGAGAAATACATACAGCCCAAAAAATTGTTGGCTGTCCTGTCCGTCCGTTTGAACGTACACATGTTCCACCAAAACAAGTTCCTTTCCGTGGCTCCTTCCCGAGACAGTTTACAAGTAAGAACAGTTTTACTTTCAAAGAAGTGAAGGTATTTACAGGAAGGATTTTGTAGTTAAATATATTGTTAAAAAGTGTAGCTATGCCTTCATCACGACCTGAAATTCTCAGAGAATTTAGGAAACTCCATTGGGGAGGACATAAATCAGCAAATGGGGACAAATGACAAATACTAAGTCACAAAGAAAAAATTCAACTGATGAGATGTGATGACGTCATTTAGGATAAATGTGTTATTGGCTCCCGGGGCGGCTAGGACTCAGTGGTAGAGCAGTTGCCTACCAATTGGAAGGTTGGAGGTTTGATCCCTGGCCCTGCAGTCCCATGTCGAAGTGTCTTGGGCAAGACACTGAACCCCGAGTTGCCCCAGTGCTGCTCCATTGGAGTGTAAATGTGTGTGAATGTTTATCTGATGAGCAGGTGGCAGCCTCGGCCACAGTGTGTGAATGTGAATGGTTCCTGTACTATGTAAAAGCGCTTTGAGTAGTTGTTAAGACTAGAAAAGTGCTTCATAAGAACAGTCCATTACATTTACAAAACGGGCATTAATAAGGGCAAACTTAACAGGTGAAGTTTGAGTTGATCTAGTGGAGACATGTCCATCAAAACAAAGTGAACGGAGACACACTAAATCCACTTTGCCACGGGAACAACATTCTTGGAAGAGATGGGACGAGGAGCAAATGAACAGAAATCTGAGAAGATTTAATTAGTTAGCGCTTCAATTTGTGTAATGCCTAGGCGAGGACCCAGTGGGCTGCATAGAGATGACTGTGGGGATGTGGGGAAGCTGTGTTCAAGAAAGATAGTCGTCACATTGACTTCACCAACAACTCTCTGTCTGTTTCATAATAAGAAAAACAGGATGGTCCAGAGTAGTCCTAACTTTTGTCAACAGCTTGTTAAGGTTAGCCTTAGTAGGTTGACATATGAGTTTCAGCGGAATTACCAGAATGTGTAGGAAATTGCAATGGCTTCCTCAATGCACATAACAAGGTCGCTGGCAAGAGATGCCAAGGCCGGTACACAGCTTGTACACCTTAGCGGGCATACGGAGGGACGGTGACATTAAGTCGCGGAGTTCTTTGGCAGAGTACAATAAGACCATAGTCCTGTGGGACAATAAAAGTCACTGGTAGAAAGAAAAATCTACAGTATCCATAAAATGGCGAGAGTCGGGAACGGACGCTTTTTAATTCACCATAAATATCGGGCCACTCCGAGACTCACAGCCAAGTTGAGCCAAGCCCAAACAGATAAACTCAGCGTAGAACAGTGAGGAAGGACAAAAGTTGCAATGTCTTTTGTATTTTTGTTGCAATGAAGTTGCAAGAGACAGTGAAAACTGCAAAAAAAATGTTAAACTTTAAATAATAAAAAAAGTGGGAGAATAAAACTACTTGGGCTTAATTTTCCCAGGATGCTGCAAATAATATGAAAATTGGTATAATATGAAAATGGCTGGTGGATTTAAGAAAAAAAAAAAATTGAACACAGTATGTGTCAGTGGCTTATTGATCTTTACATTGTTAATTCATTTCCTATCCTGGCCTGGGACACATTTGAACGGTTTGATAAAGGACTTATTGGACTTTAACTTATCATTGGACAATAATGAGTGTAGCTGTCCTCAATTTAGGTCATTCTGTAGGTCTCATCTCTGGTTTTTCCTGCATCCACCGTGTGTGTGTGTGTGTGTGTGTGTGTGTGTGTGTGTGTGTGTGTGTGTGTGTGTGTGTGTGTGTGTGTGTGTGTGTGTGTGCGTGTGTATGTGTGTACGGGGGAACTGAGCAGCAGCCCCGCCCGCCACAGAGAGCCGACAGGATTGAAACGGCAGCCACTTCAGCAACTTTAGAGTGAAGAAGCGTTCACTGATGTAAAAATGTGTACAGGTTGGCAGGACGGTCTGACATTTTTTTTGCAGTGATTCACAGTGATTGGTAGAATTCACCTGAATTGTTGCGATTGTGACATCGCGAAATCCTGGAGGGACTGTTTAAGGCCCTTGCAGGTCCTAGACACTTTTTCTGGGTGGCGATTGAGCCTTGTATTTCAGCATTACATTAAAATAGACATTAAAAAAAAACTTTACAGACAAATTTAGCCCAACATTACTAAATACATGCTTACTCGATCTGGGTTGTCTCATGTTGTCTCATGAATCATTAGCATCATCATGTCAGAATTTGTCTTTGGTCCCTGGAATAGTTTTATGTTCTTGGATTAAAAGAAGGGCACGTTGACAAAGATGTATCCCATTGTCATTTACTTTTAACAAAAAAAACACCTAATGATTTTTACCACTTTAATCAAATTAAACCTCAACAGTTAAAGCAGCAATTAAAATGATTTGTGCGACCCCATACTGCCAAGTTACTGAAAATATCTCTGCAGGGGTTTAAAAGAATTGTTGATCAATTCCATTGACTCTATGATTACTTCACCAGGTGCTGACATTTATGGATTTTAAAAAGCTTTTATTTCCTGGCCAGGTTTATGTTTCCAAGCAGAAACTACCCATTGCTCATTCCTTCACCTCCTTCATTTTATTCAACTCAAAGAAGGGAGATGGCTCTATGAATGACGTTAATGGACATTTGGGCTTCAGCGCTAATACATCAAGCCATAATAGTAAAGGACAAACCACTATCACCTCACAGCAAGGAGAAATAGGGACTTAGGAAAAGCCTATCTGTGGTACCTCAGTTATAACCTGCTACGATAAACAATTGTACTTTACAAAGCATGCAGAAAGTGCAAGGAAGCCAGAATTGTTTGTGTGGAACATTAGTGAAGTCAAACTGGCAATAATACAGAGCTGTGGGCACAGGACATTGAAGTGGCCAAGGACGGGTGGCTATGCTATTTTATGAGCTTTGCCAGGAGATCTGGGGTGGGTCGCCCGCTACACGCTCCGTTGATTCAAGCATCGAGACAGGGGACCTGGTGGAGTTGTCGTCCCAGCCCTCAACACCGACAGAGGAGATGCCTGCATCACCAAATTCAACAGAATCCCTCAAATGTATTCCTCCGTCAGTTTCGAAGCTGATGATTTCAAGCTTAGCTAGTTAGCTATATGCTACAGTGCCATGTCGTTGTGAGCATTAGGAGGGATGCATGTTTATGTAGGTGTGTTGCTTCAGTACATAAATCACAACATAGTTTTGGCCTTATGTTCTGCTCTGCTTAAGTCTAGGCCAAGCTGGACAGCCACAGAGGGGACAGACTAAAGAGGAAAGCCCCCACAGCAGCAGCGGACAATTCCATTGGGACCCAACATCATATGTAACTGTAAATGGACTGTTCTATATAGCGCTTTTCTAGTCTTAACGACTACTCAAAGCGCTTTTACATAGTACAGGAACCATTCACACACATTCACATACTGTGGCCGTACAAGGTGCCACCTGCTCATCAGATACACACTCACACACATTTAGAATGAAACATTTTCATTCAGATGACATCATGGATGAATATGCGGCTTTGACGTCCAAACGAAGTCATAAGGGCGCCGTTCATTTTTTTCAGTTTTTATTTTTATTTTTTTTCACCCTGGGACCAGGTTTCAAAAAGTACGTCTTCAGGCAGTGTAGTTTTGAACAATTGACCGAAACAAAGCGTCTCCGTGTGGATGTCCCTTTAGTCTTGCAACAGAAAACTCAGATTGGACAGATAGTCTAGCTAGCTGTCTGAATTTACCGTGCAGAGATATGGGGAGCAGTTAACCATTGTCTTCACTGTGACCGGGTTGGTTCAGTGGTATAGCAGTTGCACATATACATTAAGGTTTAAGCGTCGATGTAGAGGTCCAGGGTTCAGATCTGACTGGTGACAAGTTTCTTGCATGTCTTCCCCCTCTCTCTCCCCTTTCTCACCTAGCTGTTCTGTCAAAAATGAAAGGTGGAAAAGCCCCCCAAAAAATAAATAAATAAACACATACCAATTAAAATCCTCATAAATCCACCAGAGTTTAGAGTCACAGAAAGAAAGAAAGCTCCAAGGTGACGGACATCTGGCGGAATTTCCTGGAAGTGGAACGTTGTGTATATAGACTAATTATAAAGTAATTTGAGGCAATTTATTTTCATACATTACAGTTTTTAGGGTGAAGCAGCTGACACAATTAGAAATAACTATGTCTGCAGGTGGGCAAACGCCTCCTTCCTTAGGCAAAGCCCTGTAACCCTCCCTCCCTGGTGGTCACTGAAGATACTTTAATAATAGAACAACGCACGTACTGTAACACTTGTGCCATGTCAGCAGGGGAATCCTCCGCTCCCACTCAATTGAGAGCTCAAACACAGCTGCTCAAGCTACTCGGGTAAATACAGGTTATGGTGCCGCCTACACACAGCAGGTCCAGCTTTGTTTCAGCACTGGTAATGACTGTAGTTATTCTGCAAGGGTTCTGCGAATGTTTTTGTAAACTACATAATGTCCCCATCTGATGTGTTGCAGATGCTTTATGCCTGCGGACAGTTACCAACACTTTGACAGCTGGATGAAGAGCATGCATGTTATTGTTACCTGAGGTGGCGCCCTGCAACGGCAGATAGCACTGGGGCAGAAATAGGTCTCTGTCCTACTAAGGGTTTGTTGTCCCTTTTATTGTGCTGATGTACTTTAGATTGTTTTGTACACTTTATAAGTTTAACTCAGTGAAATGTTGAAAGATGGAAGGGAAAATGTGTCACTAGTATACAATCACTCGTATCCTCTTTGAATTTGCACACGATGCTGACGGAAAGCTGACATTCAGTACTGTATATCTTTAAGACAATTCTTAGGGCAATGTCATTATTTTATTGTGTCATACCACAGACAACTGAAACCCCCGAGTTAGCAGCTGCCTCAAGCACTTGTGAATGCTGTTAGTGGCTTTAAGGTGAGTCATTTCCTTAGCCAGACCTCATTAGCCAGATTTATCATCCCTAAACGTGTTTTGTCAAAGGCCATTGGCTCACTGATTGCCACAGTCAGGTTCTTTCAGTATCTTTCACCTTGCTACACATATAAAAGTTCTTGTAGTTGTCTGGTTACTGCATAAGAATTGTATCCTTCTTATAATCCAAAGTCTAGATCCTCCTGTGTTGTGTGATGCTTTGCTTTTAAAAAGGAAGAAAGATTTAGGAGTGCAAACAAAAAAAACAGCTATGTTGAAACTATTTTGACTGGTTTGGACAGGCTTCAACAAGGGAGAGAACGTCAGAATAAATGGCCCAGTTAGAAACTTTCAAATTCTCCCTTTTGGCCTGTTAAAATGTCTGAATACAGATAAATTAAGATGGCTGTGCTGACAAAATCAGCAACTCTGATCTCACCAAGCAAGATCTCATTTGCTTGAAGTTTTCCAGATTTATTTTTCCATGTGTTATACACAAAGTTACTTCAGTCATAACTGGAGCTTTATAGATCAGCTCTCCCTGCACATTTCCATCTGTCAAGGAAAAAAAGGTACCCTACGGCCTACAGACAGTAACAGAGTTAAAAGATAAAGGAATGATCTATGCTTCTCGAGAGACCAGCTGCTCTGATGTATATTCAGGAGTACAGGAAAAAAGGTGACGAACCTATTGAAACTATGTCAAGTGGCATTCAATCATGGGGCAGTGGGGCGCTCTACCAAGGGAGAACATAGGTCTAATATCAGCTCAGGGGCCATCTCCCTTGTAAAACTCTGGAGCATTGCCCTTTCAGAGACTAACTGCTGCGTCATTGAGTTGGGATTCACACTGGAGCACAAATGAGCAAATGTTTTCATTCAGCTCTGTTCAACAGATATCCTGCTTTTACAAAAATGTACAGTAGGTTTAAAGTTTTTAAATACATACTATGTACAATTACTAAACCCATTATGAAATGCACTGCAGACCAGTGTCCCTCTCTATCTACTACTAATGAAGTAGTCTTGCATTGCCAGATGTATCTACTAAGGTCAGGCTACACCACACATACATTTTAGGATAAAAGAAAAAAAAATGGTCTGGGTTGTTTGCATTACTTTGCTCAAGGCATGTCTGATTGGTTTGAGCTCCAGACGGTTGCTCTGCAAAATAGTCTCAGGAAGGAAGTTGTTTTGTTGGAACATTTGCACCCGCAAAAGAAAATGCCATATACAATATGAAATGAAGTTAACTGTTCACACAATACAGTAACGTGATCTATTTTAATCAGCTGAAACATTGTTATACCTCATTATACCTCATTGCCAGTGTATTACCACCACACGCACTTTTAGATCCTGCTGCAGCCATTGAGATGAACAACACAGTTTTAAATGGTGAGTTTTACTTTGAAAAACTACCAGACATCTCCATCGACAAGTCACAAGCAAAATGCACTTTATGTGAAATGCAACTAAAATATCACGGAAGCACTTCAAGTTTAAGCTACCATTTACAAGCTAAGCATATAGCAGGTATAGCTAAGCAGGTTGATGCTAGCAGACTTAGGCAAAGCATGTTTTGGGAGAGGTCAAGTCACCACAGACCTGTGGATAAAACCAAATCGAAACAATTAACTGAAATGCTTGTGAAATGGGTGGCAACTAACTGCAATCCACCTTCTGCATACACTTTTGCTGTATGATTTATTTTTACATTTTAAAAAGCAAGTTTAAGGCAAGTTGTATTTATGAAGACATCGACTGTGTTACCTCAGTCTCGTTGCACATCTTTTGATTTGAAATAATCAAATAAATGTCAAAGTCAAGTTCATAAAGTAACTTTCTTTGCATTTATTTGATTCACAATCAAGATACACTGGTAAGAACTGGTTTACACTGATAATCCAGACTTAAAAACAGCCCTAATATATACAGTATGCAGGAAATTGCATTCAAATATTAGTTTTTACTTCATTTTTTATTCATTTTTTAAAAACCTCTGACTTCATGTGCCCCACTTCTGAAATAAAACCTACACCTTTGTCTATGAGCATGGATAAATGTTCCTTGGCTTGCTGAGAGCAACACCAATAAAAATGTGCACTGCTAATGTCACTTTGCAGGCTAGATAGGTAGTTAATTAGGCAGTCAGCCATTGCATGTCAAAAGCTCAAAAACATCAACATGAGTAGGTTTTAGTGTTAAGTTATGTGATCTTTATTCCTCTTCCTACCAGGCAATCAGTAAGTGTGCCGGGCTTTGAAGCTAATTGAACATAGTGGCAAAACAGTTGAATTACAACTCACGGCCCATCAAGTGATGCCCTCTGGCCCACAAAGACTTTTTCCTGTAGATTTACATGGCAAAAGAGACGTCCATAAATCAGAGGATAATGTTTTTAAGTATCCTAACCCCCGTGAAATGACTTGTTTCTCAGAAATTGATCAATTCTGTCTGATAACATTTGAAAAGTCTAGAAGAGCCACACGATTAAATTCATTAGCGGCACTAAACTGGAAGTAGCCGGCACGGCTGGTGAAGGTCTCTGGTGTGCTTGTTCTATGGCTGCACAGTGCGGAAGCAGGGCCAATCATCCCTTTAATGTTTGGCTCCATGATGACTTCATGCAAGACTGATAAACTCTCATAGGAATAAACGGGGCTCTGCCTCGAACGCTGTATCCAGGTCTTATAACACATCCCTGATTCCCACTGCTGACTCAACTGTCCTTAGTTTGGAAGCTGCGCAGGTTTGTTGACATGTGTCTCTGTGCCCCTGCCAGCTCAGCTGTCAATCAAAAATATACACTGACATGCCTCTTAAGACTGCTCTTCTTATTTTCAGTAATAAAATGTGTGTGACATGATTTTATTGCATAAAGGGATGACTAATTATGATTTCTGTTGGTCTTCAAAACAAGAGTGGATGTTATTAAAATGTATCAGATATGGCATAAGGGCAAAATGAGGAAAGGCTACGCTAAACACAAGTACCATAAAGAAAATAACAGCAGGTTGCACTCAGATTCAATGAAAGTGTAGTATAATTTAAGTACAGACATTTCCCCAGACAAGCTGGCTTCATTGAGATTGAATGGTATTTTATTTTGAAGGACACATAAACCAGAACAAAAGTACATGGGCTTTAACTCTAAATGACAGCGGTATTCTTTTACAGTCTGAAGGCGTGCACCATAAGTATATCATTACTGCATTTTCATTGTAATTCTCAACAGATCGCAGTGCATTCTGAGGTGGCAAAGGCAAAACAATTCATCCCTCTTATTTAAATTCAGCAGAGAAAGAGAGAGCGTTGTTACCAAAATCTAGCTCCGATACTTTCTTAATAAGCCGTTCAAATAGCTTTCACGTCAGCTTGCTTCATGATAAATTCATGAATGAAAATCAACACTTAGAGAAAAATGCTTAATGAATATGTCTGTGTATTCTCCCATTCCTCTGGCTGTAAATGCATACTAATGAATTCTCGTTGTACAGCCACTGTGTCCTTCAGTTGTCCCTCTGTCTTCAAGAGGTTACCAGTGGCTCTAAGCTTGGACTTTGCCACTCATATCAAAAGAGAATGTGGGGCGACCTCTTGCTTAGTCGGCAGAGCGTGCCCCCATGGAGGCTGCTTTTAAGTGCAGTTGCAGAACCTGGCTGTAAAACACTTTCACCTGCTAAGGTTTCTTCAGTACTTTTGAAGTGTTGAATCAGGCTCTGGGCTTTGGTGTTTTATTTGACTCTTTTACCGCACCAAAAGGACCGCTTACTGCCATATGAAGAAAATGAATATGAAAACATATCACAGCAAAAAGCAACACTGTTGCTGAAAATAAGGAAAGAAGGGAATGCTGCCAGAGAATTAATATTGCCTAAATTCATAAGATCTTTACATTTATTTATTGGGCAGCAGGTGAGAAAGGGGAGAGAGGGGGAAGACATTGTCTCAGGTCGGACTCGAACTCTGTGGATCTCTGTGTCGAGGAACAAGCCTTGAAGTATATGTGCGCCTGCTCTACCCACTTCACCAACCCCCCCACAGACATTTACATTAATTTCTCCACTTGATGCACTCTCAGTGATTCCTGATATGTCTAACATGACAGCTGCATATTCTACAGTTTTGGCAATTTAAACTTGATGCAGTAGATTTAAATGTTGTACTCAAGAATCAGGTCTGACACAGTCTCAGTATGAAGGAGACATGGAAATCACTTCAGTTTTTGGACAAATCAAAGTGAAATGAAATGTATTGATTGAAGATTATCTGTGATAAATACCAATAGACCAATCAATTTTCGAATCAGTGTTCTGTTGGCTACACTATACCAGCCGTGTAAGATGGGTTTCAGTCAAATAGGACCAAGCATGAAAACATCATCCAAAGTTGTAACATTCTGGTTTGAAGGATAAATACTATATTTCACATGCAAATAACAGTACACTCATTATAATATAGTTTATTAATGTGAACATCATACTGATTAATAATAAAGTAAACTATTTAATACCTGATTTTATAGAAGACTGCTTTTAAAGCTAGCATAGGCAAATTTCCATGGAACACTACGACCATATTCAGCAGTTCAGTGAGAGCAACAACAACCTTACAAATGAAATAAAAGATTTTCTGCATAACTGATACAGGTTCCTATGGCAAAACCCCGCAGATAGATGGGTCAGAATTTGGCGTAAACAACATTAAAGCATGGATTTATCCTGCCTTGGTGGTGGTGTAATGATGTGGGGGTATTTTTTGGCATGCTTTGGGCCCTTAGTCGCAATTGAGCCTGCCTGGTCTATTGCTGAACATGTCCATCCTTTTATGACCACAGTGAACCCACCTTCTAATGGTTACTTCCAGCAGGATAACGCACCATGTCACCAAGCTCATATAATCGCAAACTACTTTCTTGTACATGACAATGAGTTCAGTGATCCCAATAGAGCAATAGATAGAGCTTTTGGATGTGGGTGAATGTGAGATTTGCATCATGTATATGTAGCAAAGCAAAAACAACTAAATTGCCAAAAATGACAGAAACCATCTCTGTGAAAATGTATCTGAAGTGCACTTTGACTTTTAGTTTGGGCCATGTCCCATCCACTAGGTTTTTGTCAATGCATCGCTGTAGGACCTTCTTCTCTGGCAGTTATCGAAAGTTATTCCAGGAAACACTGAAAACCATTAACTGAAGTGGAAATAGGTGAAACTGGGTGATATAAAGTGACTACACCAAAAAGGTAAATTACCACATTTTGTCACATAAGAACTCCTGGAATGTATTTGATATCACAGAGTGATGATATATAACAGTTAAAGAGTATCCAAGGGTGGACTTTTCTTAACATTAATCTGGCCCTGAGTTCCTGATTCTGCTCCCTGACAGCAGATAGAGAAGGAGTGACATTTAATTTCACATTTTTGTCCAATATTGAGGTGTTTTAAATGAATCGCCTACACTATTAAAGCACTATGTTTAATAGCAGATTTATCGTGGATTTTGTGCTAAAGATCCTGGTTCATGTGTGAGGAACATGGCAGGTTTGTAGTTCTGCAGAGCTGCCAGCGTATTTTGATGTTAATTGGCCTGATCCTTGCTGAAGGGGAATCAGCCATTGTTAAAACTGACCTTAAGGCATACTATTTCTTTTTCTTTTTTACTGAATAAACGTTTTATTCTGAACTCACATTCCTAAACATCAGGGTATTAAAGTGCCATTGTGGTTATGTTTGATCTGGGACTAAGGCTTGCTTTCTTCATTTGTGACATTTTATTAGGGGTCCAAGCCCGAAGCTACACGGTTCACACAGCAGGGCTGTGGAACCCTATCATTTTTGGATCAATCATCATCATCATATTTTCCATTATTCTTCCACATAAAACTCACACTACAGCCTAAAATGTATATGGTGGCGGGTGCCATTTAAGTACTTCAGTACTTATTGTAGGTAGATTTTAATATCCATGTGGACGTTCACAACGATAGCCTTAGTATTGCTTTCAACTCACTACTAGATTCAATTGACCTTGTGCTTAAAAATTGAAGATTTAATAGTATTTCCTATATTATAAGAATAATGGCAACAGTAATGGACAATTCCGCTCCCGACCTGAAGGGGGGCTGAAGAGAAAAAATGCTTTGGTGCCTACTGTAAAGGTGCTGGTTGATAAGTAGCTAATGCTAATGTAATTCTTAGTGGGTAACGTAAGATTATGACACCTTTCCTAGGTCAGCCCCCAGCCAGCTAGCTAGCAGCCATCCTGGCCAGCACTTAACTCTGGTGCTAAGGACGTTAACAGCAATATCGTTACAGCCCTACCGACTATACAAAATTAGATAAAAGCTTCTACACTAGATGCCCTTTGACAATAGCTAAATTTAAGGAAGCTATTCCACCAGCATTTAATTCAATGCCATGCCTTAATATAACAGGACTCAATATGTTAACTTTAGTTCCTCCCAAATTGATAATTTTGTAGACGGTGCTACGATCTGCCTACAGACGACTTTAGACTCTGTTGCTCCTCTCAATATGATGAAGCAAAGGAAACTAGTACATTGGTACAACTCCCAAACTCACAAATTAAAACAAACCTTGCGAAAGTAAATGGCTTTCCACC